>JANFOE010000445.1:2500-602500 GCA_025667525.1 Glebionis coronaria | reverse complement strand
GGTGAATCCTAAAATCCATGACGTTATCAAAAAAGAGGTTATCAAACTTCTTGATGCGGGCATGATTTACCCTATTTCGGATTCACCATGGGTTAGTCCAGTCCATTGTGTGCCTAAGAAAGGCGGAATCACCGTTGTGCCCAATGCAAACAACGAGTTGATTCCTACACGTCTCGTTACTTGGTGGAGAGTTTGTATAGACTATCGCAAACTCAATGATGCCACGAGAAAGGATCATTTCCCTCTTCCTTTTATGGACCAAATGCTTGAACGTTTAGCGGGTAATGAATATTACTGCTTTCTAGATGGTTTCTCGGGTTATTTCCAAATACCCATCGATCCCCAAGATCAAGAGAAGACAACATTCACTTGTCCCTATGGCACATTTGCCTACAAAAGAATGCCTTTTGGCTTATGCAATGCCCCCGGGACTTTCCAAAGGTGCATGTTGGCTATTTTTCATGACATGGTAGAGCAAACCATGGAAGTCTTCATGGATGATTTCTCAGTCTTTGGGGATTCCTTCTCTTCTTGCCTTGCCAATTTAGAATGTATGCTTAAGCGGTGCGAAGACACTCTCCTTGTTCTAAATTGGGAAAAATGCCATTTTATGGTAAAAGAAGGCATTGTGCTAGGACACAAAATCTCAAAAGCCGGTCTTGAAGTTGACCGTGCTAAAGTGGATGTCATAGCCAAATTACCTCCACCTTCAACCGTGAAGGGTGTGAGAAGTTTTCTGGGTCATGCGGGCTTCTATCGTCGATTCATTCAGGATTTCTCTAAAATCGCTCGCCCGATGACCCACCTCTTGGAAAAAGATACTCCTTTTATCTTTTCTAAAGAGTGTATTGAAGCCTTCAATCTTCTTAAGGATAAGCTAACTAAGGCACCGGTCTTGGTTACCCCTAATTGAGAGCTACCTTTTCAGTTGATGTGCGATGCTAGCGACTTTGCTATTGGAGCGGTTTTAGGCCAAAGAGTGAATAAACACTTCCAACCAATCCATTATGCTAGCAAGACAATGACGGGGGCTCAATTTCATTATACGACAACCGAAAAAGAGCTTTTAGCTGTTGTCTATGCTTTTGAAAAATATCGCCCCTATCTTGTTTTATCCACCACAATCGTATACACGGACCATTCCGCGTTGAAGTACTTGATGACTAAGGATGACTCTAAGCCAAGACTTCTTCGCTGGGTTTTACTCCATCAAGAATTCAACATTGAAATCCGTGACAAAAAGGGAGCTGAAAACCTATCCGCGGATCATCTAAGTAGACTTGAGGATCCATATCAAGGGGATCATCCGAACAAAGAGATCAATGACTCTTTTCCCCTTGAGACCTTGATGTCTATAAATCTCAATCCGGATGACACCCCGTGGTTTACCGACATTGCAAACTACTTAGCGGGTGGTGTTCTCATCAAAGGCTTAACATCCCAACAGAAGAAAAAGTTCATGAATGATGTTAAGACTTACTTTTGGGATGACCCTTTTCTCTTCAAACAATGCGCTGATTTGATTATTCGCCGATGTGTTGACGGACCGGCAGCTTTAGACATTCTCTAGGCTTGCCACAAAGGACCCACCGGTGGTCACTTTGGTCCCAACTACACCGCCAAAAAAGTGTTTGACTCGGGATTTTATTGGCCCACCATTTATCGTGATGCTCACGAGATGGTTAAACATTGTGATGCTTGCCAAAAACAAGGCAAGATCACACATAAAGATGAGATGCCTCAAAATTTCATACAAGAATGTGAAATCTTTGATGTATGGGGCTATTCCCTTCTTCTAAGGGAAACAAATACATCCTTGTCGTCGTTGACTATGTTTCTAAATGGGTTGAAGCCAAAGCTTTACCCACTAACGACGCAAGGGTGGTTTGTAATTTCTTGAAACAATTGTTTGCTCGATTCGGTGTTCCTCGTGCTATAATCACTGACCACGGGACTTATTTTGCAATGATCAATTTGCAAGAGTTATGGCTAAGTATGGTGTCAATCACCGTCTTTCCACCGCTTACCATCCTCAAACCAACGGTCAAGCCGAGATATCTAACCGTGGATTAAAGCGAATTTTGGAACGTACTGTGGGAGAGCATCGTGCCTCATGGGCCGATAAACTTGATGATGCTCTATGGGCTTTCTGTACCGCCTATAAGACACCGATTGGTTGTACACCTTATCGTCTTGTGTACGGGAAAGCATGCCACCTTCCCATCGAGCTGGAACATAAGGCATACTGGGCCTTGAAGTGGGCTAACTTCGACATCAACAAAGTTGGTGATCTTCGCAAGATTCAACTCAACGAGCTACATGAATTGAGGAATGAAGCTTATGAGAACTCATTGATCTACAAGGAGAAGACCAAGATTATCCACGATGCTAAAATTAAGAACCGCGAGTTCCACGTTGGTGATCAAGTCTTACTTTTTAACTCTCGGTTGAAGATCTTCTCGGGCAAGTTGAAGAGCCGCTGGTCTGGTCCATTCACCGTCACCAAAGTCTTTCCCTATGGCACCATTGAGCTTTCTCAGCCAAATGGGCCCAATTTTAAGGTGAATGGCCAGCGTTTGAAGTTGTACTTTGGTGAGGACATCTGTCATGAGATGATTCCATCCCTCACCACGTTTCCCATGAACTAGTTTCGGGACCGAGTCAGGCTCGTGACTCGGTGAACAAAAACAAGCGCTCCTCGGGAGGCAACCCGTGTATCTACCCTTTCCCGTTTTTACCCTAAGTGTAGGGGGAGCTTGTAGGTGTTTGTTGCTTTGTTTCTTATGATGTGCAGGGATTCGACCTTTCAAATGAAGCACTTTTGATAACTTTTGACGAACCGTGATCCCGTGTTCCCATCTTCCCGGTTCTATACTTAACTGTCGTGATTCAATTTTTCATATCTTATATGTTCACATTGAAATCACTGTACTTGTCCTTTCCTTAGCGAGATTTAAACAAAGTGCACAATGTCATAAGTGTAGGGGAGTTTACTCCCACATGCTTAAACATTGAGGACAATGTTTATCTCAAGTGTAGGGGGGACTTCTATCGAAGTAAGTGGTCTTTTCCATGAATTTGTCCTCATTTTAACCGGAAAATTAGATTTTTCGACATTTTTCAAATTTTTTAATCTATTTTGGCCTAGTTGTATAGTTGTATTTTCCTTTGTTATGGTTATTTTCTTTCCTTGCTAGAATAAATTTTCAATAAAGTGGTTTTAAATTTTTCAAAGTCGTGAAAATTTTGACTCAACCCGAGTTTACTTATCTAAGTTTACTCTAGCTAGTATCCTTAACGTGTTTAAGTCAAGTTTTGCTAGGCTTTTATATAGGGAGCTATAAAACGCGAAAGTTTTAACTCTCATGGGTTAAGAACAAGAACTTTTCGCAAGTTCCTATAATTGATCCTAGAGAGTCGTTTATCAAGGGAACTTTAAAATGCGATTTCTAAACTTGAAAAATTCTAAGAGTTTGCAAGATCCTATAGGCGACTCGAAAACCCAAAACTTTGATTTAATTGGCTAAGCATCCACGAGTCTCATTCCTTGAGATTTTAAACTGTGGAGGACGAGAGATGATATAGTCAATTATAAGTTTGGTACTCTTTCGTGAATTTATGTGAGTTAATTATGAGCCTATTCTCCCATCGCTTGCTAATAAATTTATCTGCAATAAATAAGGTTGTACGATTTGAAAAGTTACTTAGCTTCTAGCCCAAGATCGTTTAAAAGTTGCTCGGTATTGATTAGAGTTCATAGCCAAGGCATAACTTATTGAAGCGGGATGCGAATATTGGCGAGTCCGAAAAGGCCCTAACAAGGCATGAGGGCTACATTTTGTTGCTAAAGATCCAAAAGTGATGTGAAGAATCATTTATCGAAAATCAATATGAAGGATCGAGACATACGACGAAAAGCAAATACTCCCCTAAAGATCATGGAGAAGTCTATCCAAAAAGGCCCTAACAAGGTATGATGATAAATAGATCCAAGTCCTAAAAGGAGGCGGATCGTTGTATATCAAAATCCAAAATAAAGATTGGAGAAAAATGAAGAAGTCGTGGTCCAAAGATGAAAAATCTCTCAGAACTTCAAGTGAAGAAATTCCTATTATGAAGAGAAGACCATAATTTCAAGAACGTCTCTCAAAGATTCGAAGTATGAAGTCGCTGCCAAATATCGGTCCGAGAAAGGTCTCAAATCGTGAAGCGAGTTATGCCAAGATATGAACTATATGAGGTCCCGAGAAGCAGTTTTAAAAGATTTTGTCCTTTAGCTAACTATTGATTAAATCGTCCACTTTATTTTCAGCCTAAATAACTATCGAAATAAGTCAAACAATGCATCCTCGTGATCATTCAAGACAAAAATAAAATATAAGAGATACACCTAGGAATAAGGGAGTCTAAGTGAATAATTGGCCCACATGAATTCGTGTTAATTTGCTAACTTATAATAACAATGATCTCAATTTTAAGCTTGGTATGGGGAATGTGAAACTTGAGAATGATGAACATTCATGACAACCTAAAACCCCAATGTAAGTCTTTGTTTCTTACTTATTTTGTTCTTTTAGTTTTCTTAGTGTTTAAGTATTTAATAAAGGCCAAAGTGGGTTATTTATGATGGAAAATGTAAACAGTGCTTTAAAATTAATGCATTGCATGAGGACATTGCAATGGTCAAGTGTAGGGGATTTAATAAGTGTGAAAACACTTATCCTTTTACTACTTATTTCCAATAATAACATGACCAAAACGTGTATTTTATGTCGTAAAAGTCGGAATTATGCGTGGTTTGTATTTTTATTGTGTTTTAGGACCAAAAGATGAAAAAGGAAGAAAACACGGGCTTTCACAGGCTTTTATCGAAGAAAACGAGAAAAGACGAAGTCAAGAGATCAAGAGTGCTTAAAGAACGGATGTCCAAGACCTATTCTTAAGATTTATCGAAGAAAAAGTCTAAAGACGGAAGTTTAATGAAGTCGAAGAACTCAAGTCTAAATTAAAGAAGAAAATTATTAAGACAAGTTCAAATCCCGAGACGACGTCGAGAAAAGACTAAGAATTAAATCGAGTCGAGAAGAAAATAAAGAAGAAAGCACATCACACATGCACCTTCCACTTAGCCTATAAATACCCTCCTAATCACATTATGAGGGTGGTTAGTTAGTTAGTTTTTAGTCTTTCATTATTAGTTCAAAAAATGTTTAAGCACTTTCTCTCTCTAGTTTTATATTAAGTTTTGTACGTTTGAATCTTAATCTTTTAATACAAGCAATCTTTTGATAATCTCTCATTCTTCCTTTCTTAATAATCTATGGTTTGATTTAATAAGTATGTAGTGGTTGTGATTTGGTTAATTATTGTGTTAGCTTATTGAAAAAGGAGTTGATTTGATAAGTTTAAGTTTTTGATATAAAAGTGGTTTTTGATTTTTAGCTTATTAAGGTTTTAAAAGTTTTTAAATTTTAGCTTAATCATCTTTTTCTAAAAATCTTTTGGTTTAGCTTTTGGCAAAGTGCTTATTGAGATTTGGCTTATTAGCTTATTGTGCAAGTTCCGGATCCCTTAAAACCCTCTTTTTCTGGATAAGGAAATTAATTCCTTATTCCGGATAAAGATTTTGTTTAGATATTGCGGATAAGCCAAAGTAGGCTTCCATCTTCCGGATTAACCCCTCGCCACGTTTTCTGGATAAGGGATTAAGACCCTTATTCTGGATAAGAAGTTAAACTTCGTTTCCCGGATAAGCTTCAGTTGTTAAGTATTCCGGATAACGATTCCAGATAAGAGTTTCCTTTGCGTTTTTTCCGGATAAGGATGTTTTCCGGATAAGCCTCTCTTCCATGTATTCCGGATAAGGAGATTTAAGTTTATTCCGGATAAAGAGTATTTGTTAAGTATTCCGGATAAGCCCTTTCGTCTAGTATTCCGGATAAGGACATTAAGTCCATATTCCGGATAAGTCTCTCTTCCACGTATTCCGGAAAAAGAGTCTGCATATTGTTTTTCCGGATAAGGGTACTTTCCGGATAAGGGAGTGAAGCAGTTTTGCGGACAAGGGATTATTGTTGTTTTCCGGATAAGCTTGACGTTTTACATTCCGGATAAGGGTTTTGAGTTTTCATTCCGGATAAGCTCACGCAGACGTTTTCCGGATAAGCTGACTGTATCGTACTCCGGATAAGGGAAATCAGTTGGATTGCGGATAAGGGTATATTGTGTTTTGCGGATTAGGATTCTAAGGGTATTGCGGATAAGAGAGTTATTGGTTTTTCCGGACAAGGTGTCTATTGGTGTTTTGCGGATAAGAGATCGAAGACGGATTCCGGATTAGTCTTTGATTCCAGTTTTAATTTTCGTTTTTCCCGCCAAATCAAGGTTAGTTCGTTTTTGTTTTGTCATTTAATTATCTTATTGCTTATCTCACCATTAGAAATAGATCAAAAGATCCCCCTTTTAGTGACCAAAACAACAATTTCACTTTGAACCGTGATCGATTCGAGAAGATACCGAGACCGAATCAACGACAAATATAATTGGGTACGAGCAACGCAAAGAAAGATCTTGCAAAAGCTACATTTTTAATCAACTAAATTTCAGTTATTACACCATTATGCAAGGATAATCGCACTTGTTTCTCTAACATTATAATCAATACATGTGGCTTATTTAGCAATATAATGTTTCTTTTTTTATTCAAAACATGTATGCTATTTCATGATTATATAGGTCATTTCAAGAATGAGTGAGTGAGCGATTGTAATTTGAAGGTTTCATGTTTCACAAAGAAGAAAACAAGATAAATGATACCACCAAGGCATTAACATGGTTCTTGAAGAAGATTTTGCCTTTAAATGTACGAAGTTTATTGTATATTATTTTTGTTATAATATTTCATTGTCATATTTACATTTAAATCCTCAATGTTATTGCAAGTTTAGTTTGCATGTGTGCGAAATATTCACATTAATTATGCACCACTCAAGCAAACCAAAGAAACTAACTAAAGTAACTAAAGTATTCGAAATGTATAATGGGGGGGATTCACGTTGTCATGAGTCATAACGTGACGAACCCGTTGGACTGATCCATAAAAACCATTCCTATCCATTTCTTATTTTTTTATTGCATCTTATACTAATAAATATAATTCCAAAACAGCATAGTTACAATAATAGAACTCTAAAATAAACATAAAGACAAAAATTTAACACTTCAATCATATGTATTTATTTGTGCAATCACACACTAAATATAAACTATTAAGTCGATTAGTTATAACATATTATTATGAAGCGAACTCATTCAAAGAAACCATTAAATCAGTAAAAAATAGCCAACGTTCATGCGAGAAGAACAATCTATATTTAAATAAATAGAGCAATCACTAAAATTTACTATCAAAAAACGTCGTACCAAAAAAAGATTATAGACCGAATCGAGACAGAGCCAAACCCAAGCAATATCAAACATATTTTCAAAACAAGATTTATAAACCGAATATGTCCATTCGGTAATCCTAGACCACATAAAATCAAAGGTTCATTTTTTTAACAAATAATGCAACTAACCAACATACGTTGTATCAAAAAAATATTAACGAACCAAATCCACCATTGGCGGGCTACACCAGTAGATTCACATGGGACATAACATGTCCGTTGGATAGACTAAAGCCGAATAATATCAAAGATATAATAGAAACACAAACGTACTTTCAAAAAAGATTTGCGAAACGAATCCGCCCATTGGGTAAGTATACACGTGTCTCATATAAATATATAAATACATCACTATAAATTTAGACAAAACGCAACTGTTGGATGGGCCAAAGCATAAAAATATCACACACACACACTGCCAACATACATAAATACAACACAAAATGCGTTTTAGTCTTCTTTTAAAAAGTTCGAATTGTTTAACAAGTTATATTATTCGGATTAAAAAAAATTAAGATTTTTTAATTATATTTGTGAATGAATTTAAAATTTAATTTTTTAGTTTAGATTTAACATTATTTAAGCGTAATCTATAGCTAAAATATAATAAAATTTAGATTAAAAAAACGTTAAACTAAAGACGCACAAACAATATACCTTTCGGAATAACAACAAAAAACGACCCCGCCCGTTGGGCGGGTTACGACGCTAGTAAATATATATATATATATATATATATATATATATATATATATATATATATATATATATATATATATATATATATATATATATATATATATATATATATATATATATATATATATATATATATATATATATATATATATATATATATATATATATATATATATATATATATATATATATATATATATATATATATATATATATATATATATATATATATATATATATAGATTTTAGTTAAAATAGTGTAATGCCTTATAATTATTAAAATGGAAAGTCTTTTGGACCTTTGGATTCACACTATTCTGATTAAGATAGCATTAATATCATTAAAAGAAAATGAAAATAAAAAGAACTACTTTGTACATGATTAGGGGCATTTTAGGTAGTCACCGATCCATTGTATTCTTCTCATAATTACTTTGTAAAAGAAACGTTCCCTAGTTGCTTTCATCTTTCTTTTTCATGTTTCTCTAACTTTGAAACTGACGCCTTCTCTTTTTCACTCTCGATATCCCGGAAACAAATGTCACCCTCAATTTCTATGGTCGGCGTCACTATATGTCATGGTTATCACATTTATAAGCAAAAGAAATGACCGTTAAGCAAGTAGAAGATGTCGATGTTATGTTGAACTTGTAGAGGACGTCGATGTCGTCACAAACAAAACTAGATGCCAAGGTGAGGACGTTGATGTTTTGACGATCGCAAACAAAATGGATCTAAGGTCAAAAAATGACCATGTATCAAATGGTTTATACATTTCCGGTTGTGTACTCGTGTATAAGAGGATCTTTTTTGGTGGTTGATAGATTTTGGGCAGTGCATATGATAAAAAGGGTGTCGTATGTATGATGACCATGGTGTACGAGTTGGTAGTTCACGTGTCATGTGTACCGAGGCATGAGTTCGCCTTGTTGTAACGGTTCGTAGTGTACTAGTTGAGTGTACATGAGTTAGTGGTTTACGACTCTGTGGTGAGGCTCGAGATTACCATGGTATACGATTTTATGGTGTACGAGGTTGGTGTATGAGTCGGTGGTGTACCACTAGTAGACGTCGAAACATGTTCCTTTGTTTTAGGCACTCGTTGCTGCTACCCGATCGAAACTAGTGGCTTTCTCAGTGCGTGTATCAAGTTTTTGTACGAAAAGGTTAACATGGATTTGTGTTTTTGAAGAAACCAAATTTCACATTTTCCATCGTAACCTAGGTCGGATTTCATGTCTATCGCCTAAACCAAGAATTTTAAAGAAAACTTTATGGTGACAATCTTCTATTAGGAACAAGGAGAGGATGAAAATTGTTTATCAACATGCCACCTAACATGTACTAGCGTTTATATATAAGCATGTGTATTTTTTTTATATGAATTAATGAGAAAATAGATGTGTATCAAGTTCATATATTTGTTTTCTTGTAGCTCCATTTTTTGTCATTAAATTAATTCTAATTCGTTGGTGTACCATGAGGTTTTATTTGACTTTTAATCAATTTTTAATGTGTATCAAATAGTAATTAGTTTTGTTGGACAATTCTCGTTGTTGATACATGTCGTAAGTTTTTGTTTGTTAATGGCCTAATGGAAACACCATAAATGTTCTTATGTATCATTAATTCATCAAGTGTGATACTTTCATCATGTATTAGTACCTGTTTTTATTAAAAGGTAAAATATGCACACATAGTAAAAAGCTTAAAATAAAAATAGTAAAAAGCTTAAAATAAAAATATTTTAATTTATTTTTTAGATTCTCATCAATATATGTATCATGTAACTACACTTCTTAATGAGATGTAAATCAATATGGTGACGTGATATTTTTGTTTAACAAATGAAATCGGTTAAAAAATACAGATTCCCAAAAACTATTTTAAAATAAATGAGAATTAAATGACCATGTAGAGATACGTTGAAATTCAATTTATCTGAATGAACTACCATTTATTGTAATACATGAAAACCTTAAAGTTAATGTTAATTACAAACATGCCATTCATCAATTTTAATCTCATATAACATAAATCAATACATCCAACGATTTACATAATTTCTCATTTTAACAATTTTAAACGAATACACCACAACAACCTAACTCTCTCTCTCTCTCTCTCTCTATATATATATATATATATATATATATATATATATATATATATATATATATATATATATATATATATATATATATATATATATATATATATATATATATATATATATATATATATATATATATATATATATATATATATATATATATATATATATATACTAGCGTCGTAACCCGCTCAACGGGTGGGGTCGTTTCGTAAATCTTATTTAAACGTACGTTTGTGTATTAATTATATCTGTTCGTATTTGGACCCGTTTTGTTAAAAAGAAACTAAAAAGAAACTAATATTTGATATTTTTAAGCCTTGGTCACCCAACGGTTGTGTTTTATCTCATGTGAATCTTTTGTACAAATTGATGTGTATACTTATTTATTTTGCCTTAAATGCTTATATTGCATAATCATTTGTTTAGCTATTAATTTTAATGACCGCTTTAAATAATGCAATTTTTTTAGGTAGATAATTGAACTCGTAAAATGCATTCATATTAATGGATGTCCTTGAAACAACATATGTTTAATAAAAGACATAAAATGTTGATTTTACTCTATGATTATTTTATAAATTTTCTATTGTTATTTTTAAACTGTAAATGTTAGTGCTTAGTGGACCGAGTCGTGCAATGAGTAGGATAATGTTTTCTTTGAATCCTCGCCCAGTTATGTTAAACCCCTTATCCGCTTCGTCTTAGCGGTCCTTGGCAGGTTTTGAACCCAAGACTTCTAAAAACCCTCCAAAGAAACCATTTAATGAAACCTTGATGACCAACTGAGAAAAAAGAAAAATAACAAAAAAGGAAAAAAAGTAAAAAACATTTGAGACTTCTTAAATAGTAAGGCTAAGTTTTAAATATTTTTACTTACTAAACAAAGCAATGTGTTATAACATGATATTTTTTAGTAATCTATTAAAAAATATTTTAATTTTAAATTAGAATTTTCTTATGTATTTATTTTTTTTCATAATATTGTTTTATTATATTTTTTAAATTCTAACATACATTTTGATATTTTATATTAATTTTTAGGATTTTTTTTATAGTTTTAGTAGATTTATTTTGATTCAATATTTTACAAGTTTAACATTAATTTGAATACAAATCTAGATAAGAGTTTAACATTTGTTAGGCTCAAAACTGATCATCAAATACCTAACATCACATTACGCGGTTATCATAAGGGGCGTACCCAGAATTTTAAAAGGGGTGTCGCATAAAAGAATTTTAGGCCAACGATAGTTACGATGTAAGAAACTAAGGTAGTACAAAAGTTTTTGGGTGTTGCAGGTACCAAAAAAATGACAGTTTTAATTTTTTTTATGCACTTTATAACCCCAAAATGGGTGTAGCTCGTGTCACACCCGACTTCTATGCAGGTCCACCCCTGGTTAACATGTTAATATCTATGTATAATACTAACACAAATTGATTTATAAAAGCAAATAGTTACAAAAGAGGCTTGACATGTCATTTTTCACGAAGCTATCACTGTATGTGAGCATAACTGGAGTCTTTTAAAGTTTTTGTAGTTAATAATTTTTTTTGTAAAGTTCTATTATATCTTTAAAGATAACGTATAAAAATACATTAAAAAAATAACATTGACTACAAGTAGTAGTGACGTATCTAGGATCGTTATGTTATTCACTCTTGTTTGTTAGATAACTCCCCTACACCGAGCATTTATAATATTGGTATCAGATAACCTCATAAAACATCTCATTTCTAGTGAGGACAATGTAAGTACATATTAAAAGTTATAGTAACACACAACCATACATATAAGTACATATTAAAAATTAGTCTTAGATAATCAAATTTTTTGTGAAGACAATATAAGTGTTGGATTTAAAAAGGAAAAATTATTCATACTCATTTCTAATAGTAAAAGAAATAATTTTTTTATATTGAAAAAGTCCTAAATAAATATCATTATTGGTTTTGTTGATTTGTTAGAAGTCTTTATACGATAATTCGGAGTTATTGCTTATTTGATTTGAACTTGGATATTCTCGAACTATGATTAAAACTAAGCAAATTATCGGAGTTATTGATTATTTGAAATGAACTTCTATCACTCTCAGACTATGGTTAAAACTATAACTCACATAACGTATATTTCTTCATTTATATTTGCCATTTAAAATGTATGTCTCTCTTCACACTTAAAAAAATAATATATTAAACAATGACCGACAAATCTTGTGTTCGAATATCATATGTAGTGAAAAGTATCATTATGATGTGGTTGAAAGTAATGTTTTTTTGCTAAAAATAAAGCAATGTTTTGAAACCCGGGTCGACTCGGTTCCGGTGAAAAAAAGGTCATTTTGACCCGGGTTTTACATTTTCGAACTCCGACCAGACCCGCCGGGTTTTGAGTGACCCGGTTCAACCCGGTTCTCGAGACCCGGCCGGGTTTCGTTTTTTGGGTTTTTTTAAAAAACAATATGTAAATTTTACTTTTTGTGATAAAAAAATTATTTTTACATATTATATTGGTTGGTAAACAATTTATATCTCCAATATACAGAATGGAAGTCTTTATATATAATTTTTGCTATTTATTAAAAATATGAAAAAAAAAATTCTTTTTTTAGAAAACCTGGGTTGACCTGATTCGACCCGGGTTGACTCGATCGGTTCGATTCAAATATTGTGTTCCAAAACATTGGTTTAAAGAGGACGAAATTCTTGTTTAAGTTTTAGCAAAAGAAAAAGCAAAGTGAAGAGAAAAATTTGCTAATTGCCTTTCTCACATTGGACCAACATATCTTTTTTATACAACTTCTTAAGGTGTTCGAATTGGAACATAGATTCCATGCCATCAAATTAGAGGTCTAAATTGTTATCTTGTGTATAGCCGTGGTATGTAACCATTATATGTAAAAGGATGACAAACATGTGAAAGCAAAGGTGCGAAGTAGCAAATTCGCAAGTTTCTTAATAATCAATTATGGTACATATGCACATGGTTAGAATTCATCGCCAGAGGTACCAACTGATGACTCGTAAGTTTCCCAGATCTTGATTCTCATAAACGCTTTCCCTAGGAACCGCAGCTACTTCAGCTCCATGTTGTAGCTTTTTAATGGCATTTAAGATCTCAATCAACACATCCATAACAGCCCACGTAGTGAAGAACTATGGCTGGATGATGTTAGAATGCCTTTATGGTATTTGTAATTCTCCCAGGCGAGTCTTGAGGTATGTTATGTCTGAGGTCGTATTCTGAACAGGTTGTGGGTGAACTTCACAATGTATTTCTATGGCTGGTTTATCACATGAGCTAGAACTTGAAGCAACTGCATAGGTACATGTTGGTCAACCCATCAACATCCTCAAACTTCCCTTCAAATTGACTAAAATGCCCTTAGAGTTCTCTTTATCATACATCATATGCTTGTGGAGCCGTTTTTGGCGTGCGTTTGTCCAGTGGTCGACCTGGTCATGACACTTGGTCGTCCACTAATACATATGCATTTATCCATCCGGGACAGTAACTCATAAGATACCAATGATAGAGAGCGACAGAGACGTATGAGGTTTAAAATGCCAAGATGACTTAGTGGTACAAGTTAAGTACCTGATGTAGTCTTTGGCTTTGAGGTAGTATTCAGTTTGAAAAGTAGACGGTAACGTATTTGTTTTGCATAAGGACGAGAAGAAGTAACTTACAAAGCACTATTCTATGCCAAAAGGAAGTGTGAGCCGGTAATGTTGATCTAAACAGTACGTTTATTTGTACATATTCTCACCTTGGTCTTGGGTAGTTCACAGGTTGGTCACAGCAAGGTTCTCCCTCCTGCCTGGTCACAACCTTTCTACACTTGCCGGTAGCACATGTGAGGTAGTACCAACTGTTTGTTGTCCGAATGTTGATGATTTCTGCATCATAAAGTATGATAGACCAAGTGTTTCTCGATCATCGAGCTCAAAAAGAACAACATAGATGGAACAACAGCCGTAGTAGAAATGCGCATTGTAAAAAAGAAACAACAGTTGTAGTAGAACCTGGAAGAATTAAGCAATTCTTTACAGGAATGTGTACCTACTGCTGGTATGGAGAGGATAGTTAATGACCGAATCCAATAATAATTTAAGCACAGAATTGAGTGTTTTGACTGCAGTTATATCTGTAATCAGCGCCATGAAGATAAAGTTACCTTGGTACCATTTTGCATCAGTAGCATTTGTTTTTTGTTAAAAACTATATAGTAGATGATAAAAACCAGAAATAACGAAGTTAAAAACGCACTCAAAGCGGATATTATATTTATTACTGCCGTCTCATCAAATTTAACTTAATTAAGATCACTTATCTTGTTATAGTATGACCAACATACGTTAGAGCGACCCTCATACAACTCGGTGTATCATAGTTGGTGTCTCACGTTTATCATCCTCTGCTAGATATGATAATTTGAAACATCTAGGAAGGTTGAAATCCAACTGTAACACGAAAATTAAATCATTAGTGTTAATATTAAGGTCTGCTGTCGGCTGCAGACCCAGATTGCAAAATAGTGCCAATCTAATTACTTGAATCCTGAGGGGAATTGAACGTATGAGGATCTAATACGCACAAAATATGTTGATTATATGTGGGTTTGTTTCGCCTACTCATGTTTCTAGAGTACGCAAACCTGTGGCTAAATTAATAATATTTATGAAAATCTCCGTGTTAAACATATCTAATATAACTTTAAGAGCAGTACACTTTCTAATGTAACTGCATCAACAACCAGATACGTGTATGCAATTTTTATTCCGTTTCACTACAGACTCTTGTATTGTTTACTGCAAAGATAATGCTCAGAAAGGGATGCCAACAGGGACTTGTAACAAACCTGATAATTTCGACACATATGGATCATCTTATCGATGTTAAGATGAATGAGAGATGATCCATGGTTACTTGTAATTTGGCACCGACTGTGGCCCATGATCTTTGCATTGGAAGCCTGAAGATTCTCGTGCCACTTTGAAATTGCATTCAGAACAGCTTTTGTAGTACCACGGTTTTGTTGTGATGATTTTGACGATGATGGCTTCTATTGTAAACCCGAGCTCTACAGGTATACAACTTTCAAATGGCACATCCAATGCAAATAGCAATTCTTCTTTCTTTAGCTATTTTGTCCTTAATGATTCATGCTTTCATTGAAGTAAAAAGTTAACTTATTTAAACATTACCAACTTTTATATTTATAATGAACACATCCATTATCCAAATAAAGCTTTTACTAAAAAACAAAGTGTTTGCAGGTCAAGCAACCTGACCCGTCCATTAATTAAAAGCCTCCTCATTATCCATCTTAACTTCAGTTGACCAACATTAGGAGATGCTGGACAAGGAGAAGAGGAGGATTAGCCCTGTGGGGTCGGCATTTGCCTTAGGTATTTACATGAAACCTGAAAGCAACTCACCAGAAACCTGAAAACACCATCATTAGATTTGTGTTTGTCATATTGGAAAATCATGAGTAACGAAAAAAATTAATCTGAATATATGTTTCCAGTCCCTGCATAAGATTTTCATCTCCTCAGTTGAGCCTAATGTGGTCAGTCTACAGTTGGACATCACAAAATACAAAATAAAAACGCTTAAAACGCGGTAATTCAATTACTTCTCAATATTAAGTTTCAATAAACAATTTGATAGTGATTGTGTAAAAAATTGAAATCTATGGTTTTAGAAGACAAAATGATACACTCAAAAAAAAGAACACTCACTGACAAAAGAACTACCATTCCTAGAATTAGCAGGATAGATGGAACTTGATGACGATTGAAGCAGTCCAGTAACTTATGCGGTCAGCCTGAAAATTCAATAAAAAATGAAGATCCGGAAGAGCCTACTGGAGGAAAAATACATTCGGGTCTTCCTTTATTTCCTACCAACACAAACATTAGTTATCAGTTATTGCAAAACAACTCAGCTGGGTCTAAGCCCCAAACACAAAAGTTCAAGATGTTACGATTTACCTGTAGTGAAGGAGAAAGTATTATAAAGGGATGTAATATGAATTTTTAATTTGTTTTAGGCTGCTAACTACATGTAATGCTCAGCTCACTCCACCCTTTATCTGTCCTGACTTTAACCGTGTTCTTGGCCAGTTTACAGTTGATGAAAGTGGCGACTAAGAATGAATGACTTCTGGTTCTTATGATGTCACATTACTTCTTCCACTCAAAAGGAGATTTAACTTTGAATCAATCGCCCGCACAAAACCTGATGGCTCTGTGCTACTATAGGTCATATACATATCAACTCCAGAATGAACAGCAGTCATTAGGAATCGATACCTGATAAACATGAAGCTCTTGTGCATAGAACATAACAGTCATGTAGAAACCCATGTCTGATAACGGAAGTTTAGAACAATAGGAAGAGAACACTTGTGGAACCATCACCAAATGATCATATATCAGCTGGCCTAACCAGGGCTCTGCTAGCAAACAAAATAGGAAAGAACTCGCTAGGGACATCCATTACCTTGTTATCACAAGACTGATGTTAGTGTAGAAATAAACATGTGACATATTCCGATTGTGTGACAACACTAAATAAAGTTAAAGAAGCGCCAATTTCACTTTCAATTGCAACAACACTAAATAAATTTTCTGAAACTAATGACAAATAAAACAATAAAAGGGGTTCAACAAACCCGCGTCCTGAATATGTAAATGAAAATCAGTCTGAAATAGCTCAAAATCCAGACCTGTAAGAGAAACAAAATTAAAAATCCAAAGAATTAACAATATAATTCATCTAAAGAAGCCAGGAAAACAGAAATGTGCTCACCTTCTGATCTAGTTGCAGGATGGCCGTCTCTATTTATGTGCTTGGTTCACCTAGATGTGAGAGATGTGAAGAGCATCCACATCCAACCCCTTAACCTACAATTTTCTAAAGCAACAATAAAGTTGGAGGCTATAATTTGATTTCAAAAAAGATATGTTTAGATTTGAACTTCATCTCTATTTCTGTAATAAAAATAGTTAGCATGTGATCTGGTGGCTAAAAAATCCTAAAAGCTACGTACTTGCGTCGCATAAAATTACAATAAGTAGATAAGCACAAACGTAATATAATTTTAGAAGCTACAACTCCACCTCCATTTAGAACACCTATCTCACTGGCTGAAAATAAAAATACCTATCCGGATCAAAAATACCTATCTCATTTTTTTTTCTTATTTTCAAAAGTAGGTTTTGAGGGCTAATAAGCAGATAATCTTCCACGACCGAATCCAGATATGCATTTAATAACAACATTAATACAAATAGCATTGCATCCTAGTAGAGATAATCAGATAATTACCTAGAAAGTCTCAGAACAAAAAGGCCCTCACCAGGTTCCATTGAGTTACTTGTGCTAAGACTGTGGGATAGAGAGACATCGATAACAACATTTTGTAAATCAGACTTGTATAAAGCATACAAAAATATTGAATAAAATATAAGAAAATTAAATTGAATCTCTATATACTTTTAATACACATAGAGCCTAATTGGAGCGGAGTCATATTGTACCACCTATTCTTGCAAGCTGGTTGATTACACTGTTAGAGTTTTTCCCCGATGCAACACCTTTTCAACGATAAGACTTGGCCACCAGTACAGCGGTAATGTTATTTTTCCAGTAATGGAATTTTCACGTTATTGATATTGCAATAGTAGGAATGCTTTTTGAGAGCTCCTCTAAATCTTGTACATCTGATTCCATGGCTTTGATATCTTCAATGAAAACAATAAAAAAAACGGATACAGAACTACTAAGATAGGATTGATTCATTCTAACCTTCGTCTTTCGGGCAATTATTCCATCATTAGGGAAAAAAAGAGGCGTAGGTTTTTTTTGATATTAGGGTTAGGAATGATATCAGGGGTTTGGAAAAAAGGAGACCCCGTATTGTATAATTTTAAAGTATATAATGACGTATATGAATAAGATTGTTTTTTTAGAATTTATTAAAGTTGTTTTGGATATAAAAACATCAAAAGTAGTTTGTCTTAGTAGTAAACCTGGAAGCTTGATAACCGCCGGTCACGAGGTCAAATCATTTACTCAACACCTTTTTTACATCATTTCCGAAAATCTTTATCAAAATGCGATTTTCAAAACTGCGTTTCCAAAACGTAATTTTCAAATTTCTGCGATTTCAAATCACCAAAAAGTGGAAAACGGAGAGTTTTTAGGGATTTCTGAAATACTATTGGCTAATAGGTGCCATGTCATATATGACTGGGATTAGAGGTGTGGTTTCAAGTCATAGTTATACCTATATATAATATAAAGATATATATATATATATATATATATATATATATATATATATATATATATATATATATATATATATATATATATATATATATATATATATATATATATATATATATATATATATATATATATATATGTACATATATATATATATATATATATATATATATATATATATATATATATATATATATATATATATATATATATATATATATATATATATATATATATATATATATATAGAGTGGAGTTATTCTAAAACAAAACTTATAATAAAATAAATGAGGTGAAATCTCAACCCTTGGATCAAAATCACCTAATTTGATAAAAAAAATGGTGTCTTTTTTGTAAACTCTCAAACTTTAAGGGTAATTGTTGAAAATAGTTAAAATTAAAACGTACCAATTAGGCCGATCAAAAACACACACTTCACACCTACCAAAAAACACACAGTACACTAAATCCACCAAATCAAACCTACTGAATCCTCTCGAATCAAACAAATTCAACAACGCATCGAGATGGTTCGTACGTTTACATCATCTCATCAATGGTATATTGATCTTCGTTACTTTAAAAGTAAGCTTTTTTATGTTCTATTTATTTATCGTTGATGAATACGGTATATTGATCTTCGTTTTTACTACTTTCGTAATGAATTTTGAGAGAAAAATAGCTGAAAGAGTATATATGAAACCTTCATACCAGGTGTTTGATAAAATGTCTATATGATTTTCTATAACTGTGATGCGTTAGTTCTAACTGTGATGTTTTAATTCACAATGTGATGCAGTAAGATATGTAGTAATGTAGTAGATCGTAACTGCAATGCGGTAGAAACATATATGTGACACAATAGGATATAAAGTAATGTAGTAGAACGTAACAGTAATACAGTAAAAGTTATTTGTGAAAGTGATAAAGTATGCATGTGATTGGGTAGAAATTGCACTGTGATGTGGTAGGATATTTGCTATTGGTCATATGAATGAGTTACGATTTATTAGTGTTTTTTATTACGGTAATGTTGTAGAATATACGGTAATGTTGTAAAACACTAATGTTGTAAAACACTAATGTTGTAGAATATACGGTAACGTTGTAAAATATACGGTAATATTGTAGAATATATGGTAATGTTGTAAAACACTAATGTTGTAAAACACTAATGTTGTAAAACACTAATGTTGTAGAATATACGGTAATGTTGTAGAATATACGGTAATGTTGTAGAATATACGGTAATGTTGTAAAACACTAATGTTGTAAAACACTAATGTTGTAGAATATACGGTAATGTTGTAGAATATACGGTAATGTTGTAAAACACTAATGTTGTAAAACACTAATGTTGTAGAATATACGGTAATGTTGTAGAATATACGGTATGTTGTAGAATATACGGTAATGTTGTAGAATATACGGTAATGTTGTAGAATATACGGTAATGTTGTAAAACACTAATGTTGTAAAACACTAATGTTGTAGACTATACGCTAATGTTGTAGAATATACGGTAATGTTGTAGAATATACGGTAATGTTGTAGAATATACGGTAATGTTGTAGAACCTAATAAGAGATCGATTACGCGCATCATTGCTGAATCTATTTTCTTGGAAGGAATTAGCTAACTAGCCTAGCTGACAAGGCATTACGGTAATGTTGTAGAATATACGGTAATGTTGTAAAACACTAATGTTGTAAAACACTAATGTTGTAGAATATACGGTAATGTTGTAGAATATACGGTAATGTTGTAGAATATACGGTAATGTTGTAAAACACTAATGTTGTAAAACACTAATGTTGTAAAACACTAATGTTGTAGAATATACGGTAATGTTGTAGAATATACGGTAATGTTGTAAAACACTAATGTTGTAAAACACTAATGTTGTAGAATATACGGTAATGTTGTAGAATATACGGTAATGTTGTAGAATATACGGTAATGTTGTAAAACACTAACGTTGTAAAACACTAATGTTGTAGAATATACGGTAATGTTGTAGAATAGACGGTAATGTTGTAGAATATACGGTAATGTTGTAGAATATACGGTAATGTTGTAAAACACTAATGGGTAAGTGTGTGGGTATGATTTATGCATACAATGTGTTTGATATAATGTCTCAATAAGACATCATAATTGTGATGCACTACTTTAACATTCTAATGTACTAGGAATGAGACCGTAATGCAGTAAGTTACTTACGGGTTTGATGTGGTAGAAATTATAGTGTAATGAAGTTGGTTACTTTCATTGTTCATAGGTAGAAAATGTGTTAAAAATGCACTATAATGCTCTAGAATGCAATAGGATATCAAACATATATAAGGTTTTGTGAAAGTGTGTGTTTATGATTGATGTATAAAATGTGTTTGATATAATGTCTCAATGAGAATTATAAAGTTCTCTTTGATATAGAAGTGATTTGGTAAAATCATAACTGTGATGTAGTAGGATTAACACTATAATTGAGTAGAATTAATATTACGATGGAGTAAAACTAATACTATGCATGTGATTTGGTAAATTAGAACTGTAATGGAGTACAATTATTTTTATTCTACTGCATTACAGTTAATGTTTAATGCACTATAATGCAGTAGGTCACTTGCATTGTTCTTTCTACTACATTACTGTTTAATTTTAATGCACTATAATGTAGTACGATACTTGCATTTTTCTTTCTACTGCATTACAGCTTAAATTTTAATGCACTGTAATGCAGTAGGTTACTTGCATTGTTCTTTCTACTGCATTACAGCTTAATTTTAATACATTGTAATGCAGTATGTTACTTCCATTGTTCATATGCATGATTTACTGCATTAAAAACTTGATTTCTACTACATTAAGGTTTAAGTTTTAATGCATCGTAATGCAGTATGTTACATGGGTTGTTCATATGCATGATTTACTGCATTACAGTCTTATTTCTACTGCATTATAGTTTAAATTTAATGCATTGTAATGCAATAAGTTACTTACAATGTTCTATCTACTGGATTACAGTTTAATTTTAATGCATTGTAATGGAGTAGGTTACTTACATTTTTCATATGCATGATTTACTGCATTAAAACTTTATTTCTACTACATTAAGGTTTAAATTCTAATGCATTTAATACAGTAGGTTACTCGTGTTGTTCATATGCATGATTTACTACATTGCAGCTTTATTTCTACTACATTACAACTTTATTTGAACTGCATGCTAGTTTTAAATTCTAATGCATCACATAATATATATTGATAGTTATATATATAATTCTTGATATACTCTAATTGAAAGATGAAATGGTACAAGGATGCATTGGGCGCGCAACATGATTCTTGGAAGATACTTGTGCATCATTTAAAATAATGTTTAAATTTTATTATATGTAATACTTTGGAATATTGAATGTCTAATACGATGTAGTGTATATTTTAATGATGACATTGTTTGTTTGTAATCATATTTTATATTCTACTACATTATTATCGTTTATTTTATTGCATTACCATATTTCATTCTACTACATGATAGTTATATTCTAAGACATTACAATTATATTTTACCGCATTGTAGTCTTATAATTTACATATAACTGAGATGCAGTATAATATAATTTGAATGAGTAAAAATAAACACTAATGTAGTAGGATATGATCCTATAATGCAGTAAAATAAAATTTGCTTATTTAATGCATTATAGCTATATGCTACTGCATTGCTGTTATTTTATATTCTACTACATTACATTTACTTGTTACAGTTATTTTATTATAAAAAAAGAATGATACACTAACAAAATAACTGTTGTAGGATATAAAATAACAAAAATGCATTAGAACATAACCGTAATGAGACAAAATCCTGAAATGCAATAGATTTAACATTGTGATGCAATAAAACACATTCAAATCAATAACTATAACGTACTCATGTTTACATTGAAGTTGTAACATAAAATCATAATTTTATTTGTAAAAAAATGACAAAAAAATTGAAAAACTATTCATTTTCGATGTACAGATTTTCTTAAACTAGCCTTCTTCGACATATCTTGTGTCTTTGCTTTCTTCGATACAAACAATAATTTATTCAACTTGTAGAACTGGAATTGTGGCCTCATTTATCTCCATATGTCGAACAACCCCTTCTCTTGGTTAGTCCTTCAACAGTTACTATATGTTATAAAATGAAAGTATCGTACTGCATTACAGTGCATTAAAATTAAACATTAATGTAGTAGAAAGAACAATACAAGTGACCTACTGCATTATAATGCATTAAAACTTAACTGTAATGCAGTAGAATAAAAATAATTCTACTTCATTACAGTTCTAATTTACCAAATCACATGCATAGTATTAGTTTTACTTCATCATAATATAAATTCTACTCAATCATAGTGTTAATCCTGCTCCATCACAGTTATGATTTTACCAAATCACTTCTATATCAAAGAGAACTTTATAATTCTCATTGAGACATTATATCAAACACATTTTATACATTAATCATAAACACACACTTGCACAAAACCTTATATATGTTTGATATCCTATTGCATTCTAGAGCATTATAGTGCATTTTTAACACATTTTCTACCTATGAACAATGAAAGTAACCAACTTCATTACACTATAATTTCTACCACATCAAACGCGTAAGTAACTTACTGCATTACGGTCTCATTCCTAGTACATTAGAATGTTAAAGTAGTGCATCACAATTATGATGTCTTATTGAGACATTATATGAAACACATTGTATGCATAAATCATAACCACACACTTACCCATTAGTGTTTTACAACATTACCGTATATTCTACAACATTACCGTATATTCTACAACATTACCGTATATTCTACAACATTACCGTATATTCTACAACATTAGTGTTTTACAACATTAGTGTTTTACAACATTACCGTATATTCTACAACATTATCGTATATTTTACAACATTACCGTATATTCTACAACATTAGTGTTTTACAACATTACCGTATATTCTACAACATTAGTGTTTTACAACATTAGTGTTTTACAACATTACCGTATATTCTACAACATTACCGTATATTCTACAACATTACCGTATATTCTACAACATTAGTGTTTTACAACATTAGTGTTTTACAACATTACCGTATATTCTACAACATTACCGTATATTCTACAACATTACCGTATATTCTACAACATTACCGTATATTCTACAACATTAGTGTTTTACAACATTAGTGTTTTACAACATTACCGTATATTCTACAACATTACCGTAATGCCTTGTCAGCTAAGCTAGTTAGCTAATTCCTTCTAAGAAAATAAATTCAGCAATGATGCGCGTAATCGATCTCTTATTAGGTTCTACAACATTACCGTATATTCTACAACATTACCGTATATTCTACAACATTACCGTATATTCTACAACATTAGCGTATAGTCTACAACATTAGTGTTTTACAACATTACCGTATATTCTACAACATTACCGTATATTCTATAACATTACCGTATATTCTACAACATTAGTGTTTTACAACATTACCGTATATTCTAAAACATTACAGTATATTCTACAACATTACCGTATATTCTACAACATTAGTGTTTTACAACATTAGTGTTTTACAACATTACCGTATATTCTACAACATTAGTGTATATCATAATGCATTATTTTATACCCAACTGCATTACTATATATTCTACAACATTACCGTATATTCTACAACATTACAGTATAATTCAGTAAAAAAGTTATGAAACTGATCTTCAACAAAACATAATACTTTAACAACCATCTAACTTAATATCGCATCACTGCTATATCTAGCGCATTACAATTATAAACTTTCATGTAGGAATTTTAACAAACATCTGGTGTGCATGTTTTATATAATTTCGTTTCATCTTGTTTCCTTTTAAAACACAGCCAAATGAATACTCTAAATCATGTACGTACCAACTATATCACGATTACAACAAAAAACACCAGAAGATGCTGATGATGATGATGATGCACCACTACTAACTGAAGATTCAGTAAACATAATGAATCAATAACCAGTGGTTAGAGTTACGGTGGTTACAGTTATGGTGATGACGGTAGTCGGTTACGGTGGTTGGTGACGGAGGTTGTCGACGATGGTCTCGAATACGGTGGTTGGGGACGTTGGGGTTTATCAGTTACGAGAACAAATAAAAAAACGAGATGAAAAAAAAGTATATATAGTTAGGATAAAAATTATAAAAATACACCTGAAGTTTCTAAAATTACAAAAGTACACCATTTTTTTTAAAAAAAAGGGGGGGGGGGACACATGGCAGCATGTGGTTCCACCTCATTTATTTTATTATAAAATTTATTTTATTTTACCTCAACTCTATATATATATATATATAAATATATATATACTAGCGTCGTAACCCGCCCAACGGGCGGGGCCGTTTCGTAAATCTTTTCTAAAAAGTAAGTTTGCGTATCATTTATATCTTTTAGCAGTGTAACATGTTTTTCTTAACAGAAAACTTAAATGAATCTATTTTTTGATTTTTTTAGAGATTGGGCCTCCCAATAGACTTGTTTTGTCCCATGTCAATCTTTCGTTTTATTAATATGGGTTTTTAACGTTTGTCGATTAGTTATAATAGTTGTCGTATTTGTGTAAACAAAGAATCTTCATTCCTCTGTTGCTTTTCACTCTTGACAGTGGTACATATAGTTTTCCTTGTTAGTTTGAGGATGTTGTTTTTCTTAAAATGAAAGAAACTTATTGTTTGGCATTAGCTCATTCAACTGACGACTTTTGTTCATAAATCTTGTTTTTAAACAACATTTGACATTGTCTAGCCTTGGGTCACCCAATTGACGGGTTCGGTCCATAAATCTTGGTTTTAACAATTAAGTTTGTTTTTTGTTTTATCAGTTTTTTAATTTGTTTCGTATATTTTTGTATATTTTAATAGAGGAGAGTTATTTTGAATACTATATTTATTTTGGATATTAAGGGACTTATCCCCATCATCCATCTTTATTCAATCTAATGGATAAGATTAAAAATATTTGATTAATTCACCTGTTTTTATAATTTAAATATCTTTTAAATCTTTAAGTGTTAAACGAAAAAATTATATCATCGCGACGAGCATTTAATTATCTTTTTACCAATATGCACTATGATATACTTTTGAAAAAAAATTCGTTTTTTTGTTATTAAAATTTACGTAAAATATCATATATAATAATAGTGTTTCATCATATATGATAACAGTTTTAAATAATAAATTATTGTTAAATCAGGTATAATATTAGTTTATATCATATATGATAAGTTATATCATATATGATAATAATGTTTAATTATATATAATACCATTGTTAAATCATAAACTATTATTAAATCATTTATGATATTGATTTATATCAGATATGATAAGTTATATCATATATGATACCGGTGTTGCATCATATATGATGTTAGTATCATATATGATAATTTTCGACAATGAAAAAAAAACGTGAAAAAACGAAGAAAAAAAATATTGTCGAAAGTGTATAATATAACATATCTATAAAAACATAATTAAATGCTCTTCTTAACGGTATATTTTTTCGTATAACGATTAACGGTTTAAGACATATTAATATTTGAAAAAACAAGGTGAAAATAAATTTTATGTTTAATATTATCCATTAGATTAAATTGTATATGGAATGTGAGAATTTGTACTTTGTATCAAATAAATTTAAATTATTTTAATATATTAATAATAATAATAATAATATTTAAACCTTGATTTATAGTATTTTTTACGTTTACAAGGTTCAATTTTTCAATGTATATACCTAGAAAACAAAACAAAGAAGATTTATGGACATTGTTGATTGTAATATTCTCATTCACGTAGTATCACATGGCCATAGCTACCATCGTTGCTATAATAACATTCATGATGTCGGCATGGCAGGAACATCGTTTCTATTCGTATAATGCAATTGAGTTTATTGCTTTTTAAAATAAGCAATTTGTAAAGATGAGGTTTTTTGGGTTAGCTGGTCGTGTAGGTTTTTTATGGTCTAGGTTTAGGAACTTAGATGAATATAAAAGTAACTTGGTAGTTATTTTAAACAGGTATTGTATTGCATCACAATTTTGAAAGTACGGCCAAAACAAGGTCCTAAAGTCATAGTCTCCAGGATGAGATATATTGCTACTCAGGGCCATGTTTTCGAATAGTGGCATTATCAACATAACTTGCGAATGCTAAAGATTTAGGGGAGAGGATTGGTACCACGTCGCATGGTCTATTAAATTTTTCGCCTGGTGTCAGGTTAGTGCATCTTGAAGTTCACATTCAAGGTATTGATATAATTAATTTTGAGGCCAGAATACAAGTAATGAGAAAACCTACTTACACTGCTACTGATCAGCATGCCAAGAACAATAAATCAATTATGTTTGTTCCCACAAGGAAACATGATCGAATGACAGCCGTCAATCTGATAACATACTCAAGTGCTGGCTTAGACAGTGGAGAGAAGCCTTTGTTCTTACTTCAGTCTGAAGATGAATTGGCTCCGTTTATCGACCGGAGTTGGGATTCCATGTTAAAGGAGACTTTAAAATACGGTTTTGGGTGTTTGCACGATGGTCTAAATGCCAATGATTAAGATATCGTGAAGACACTATTCGATACCGGCTGCATTCAAGTGTGTGTAATGAGCGATACTATGTGCTGGGGTATTTCTCTTCGTGCACATTTTTAACTAAATGTTTATGGGGAGTATACTATGATGAAACTTATTATATACATAAAAATGACAATGTTGACGGACATCACCTACATTTTAATTCTTGTTAATGTAGTTTCAAGTTTAATAATGATGATCATAGTTGGCACTCTTATTTGTGTTCTTAAAGTACAGTTAGCTCACAAACATACAATGGTGTGACGGTGAAAGATACAATTAGCTCCCAAGCATAAAATGGTATGACGAGTGAAAGATACATTTAGCTCCCAAACATACAATGGTGTGACGAAATTAGATATAAATTTGATCAGATGTACAAATACTTTTGAAGTGTAAGTAAGCAAGTAATGGAGAAACAATTTTATCTTTTTTGCTAAATCACGATTTTTACAAAGCATTCGAAATCAAAATATCATCATGTCCAAGTAATCCTAGTACCCAGTATTATGAAGGTCGCGAAAATGCCCACGTTGATTATCCCTTTACTGGTCTACTTCAGATGCCAAATTAGACTTTTCTCCCTCACAATAAGATTACCATTATCCATAATTTGTGCCACGACCTCCTCCATATTATTACTCCTCAGCGATATCATAGAATTGTATGACCAGACCGTGTTATTCCCACCATTTAAAAGCAGTAGGTTTCCCTTTCTGCTAACTTTAAACATAACCTGTCTATCATTAATTGGTGTATATCTGTTTGAAAATATAGTAACCCATTCGGGCTTCCAGTCACAGAGGGGTACTTTCACTTCCAAGTTGCGAGGTAGTTGGTTTAATGATAGTCCGCTACTTCGAGGATGAGTTTAGAGCAGTCGCCTTCCTGTCGATAGGTTTGAGATCCAGAACACCCAGAGACCATGAGTACCCACCTAGGCACCTAGGCACCTACTACATACTATTTATTGTATAGTTGTGAGTGCCAAAGTTGAGGATCTGTATGCTCGTGACAAAGGTTCCTGCTGGAAGTTCAAAGGCCTATTCCAACCTTTTCTACTTTTTATATCTAATAATCCACAATCTAATAATCAAAATTCAATGACAGATTCCCTCGTCCCAAACACAAGTTACAAGTAAATGAAATCTAGATACAGGTTAATCACTACGATATAAACACAATGCCTTCTTGAATACAATTTAAACTATTAAAGAGTACATCAATCGCAGATCCACAAACTTCTTTGGAAAACTGTTAAGCACTACATATCCGACTTCTTTTGAGTGGACCAGCCAACAAATGACAACCGTACGTGATTAGGGTGTTTATAAAGAGAAATTGAACAAAACAGAAAAAAAATTAGCATATATTGCTTGTTGGCATTTATGCTCCTGGCTGTTGTTTGAGCAGAAAAAGAATTACCATCTCAATCAAAAGGGTATGCATTTATTTAGAAGACATTACTATTGACGTTGTAGTTTTATGGACATCATTAGATGGAGAAAAAAACTCGGCCTAAAAAACCTCAATGTCATTAGATGTATTTAGACTGTTCTTTAAACATAGGAACCACATTAAACCCGAGTCTTAATCCAGATTTTATAACATAGGAACCTACATAAGAACATGAATTCGTAATGGTACAAATTTTAATAATTATCTTTTATTTTTCATAGTAAGTTCATCCCCTGTGAGGACCTAAATAACCAATCCCACAGCTGCAGGAACATATACTGCTACCTTTATGTTAGTTAAATTTATTCAGATGCTAAATATTTATATATTTAACATCACCTCTTATCCTTCTTTTTTAGGTGGTGATGAAGATATTATGGTACCTCTTTAAGAGCATCGTTACGTTTTAAAGAACCATCATTATCCTTTGGTGCAAGAACAGGAGAACTTTCATCTTCAATCTAATATCGTCAACTGCTAGTGTCGCCCAACTATCACCTTACATAATCAAGTGATTAGCCTTTAGTGTAATCTTGATTTAGTACTGGTTCCTCAAGGTATGTTAGGGAATTCACCTTACATAATCAAGTATGTTATTTTGATGCAATGACCAGGCTTTTAGGAACTTGATTCAGCGATTCGTTGCTGATAACCTTGATAGTGTACCAACTGTTGCATTGTTGTGCAGGCAGACCAGAAGGATGCACCATCATGATGACACGGAGGACGCACCTGACCCCTCAGAGACAGATTAACTCATATGGGTAAAGGTGAGTTTTTGCGAGCAGTAACCATAGTATATAAATTATCATACCTGAGCAAAACCATTTTTTGCACGCCCAGAATATATTGTTGAGGCAAGATCAGCACATTATTCTTCTGGAAGCCTTGCAGCAAGTGCTGAATCTTTGTTGGCATAAGTATCTGAAGTAAAATAGCTGCCAAAGAACCCATTTTACCAATTTAAAACCAGTATACTACAGCGGATATTATTTTTTACAGCATTGAGATACCTAAAAAAAATTGGCTTGTAAGTTCAACGGAATTGATATTTTCATCGGAGTGGACCTGAAAACAAAGATCATGATAAGTTGACGTCAATAGCTTTAAGTCAAACGAACAGCAATTTATAATCTTGAAAAAATAAATAGAGCTTTATGCATAACAGAACAACAAGTACCTTGACAGAGGTTTGTTTGATTTTTAATGAAGTTGATGACTGTTGAGACGCATAATCGTTGCTATGTGGTCCCCCAATATATAGAAAAAGGAAAATTCTTCTGCTATACAACTCAGAAAATAGTTCAAAGATGGATGGCATCGAATAAAATCAGGATAGATGGAGTTCTGATCACAAACTTGAAGCATTGGTGGAACCTTCATCGAATAAGTAAACGGGATTAACGTATTGAACTCCTTTTAATGATGAGCTTCACTCTCAATAGGAAAGGAAAAGAAAAAAATGCTTATAATTAAACCTTTCCGTTTAGTAAATATGTATTCTCATTTTTAAATATAACGATGGTATGTGATATTGAATGCTCTTCCTAAACTTTATTGTCATATCATTAGTAGTACTTGCAACAACACATATGTTGTGTAATCATATTTGACGCAGAAAAAGTGGCTATGAGGCTTTGATATGTACGAAAACTTACCAGTTGTAAATGGTACCCTACCAACCCATTTTGGAACTTGATGTTTTCAGGAGAAAATGCAATCTAAGATGCATATAGAACTCAGAAAAGTGAAGAACTTGGTGTCTGAATCGATAGTGATGTTTCTGTATTTTTGACAATCAGTTGATATTCAAAAGAATTATTTAGAGTACTTGGTCCCATATTGCAATACTTGTATCCAATAGACTGATATTTGCCTTAAGAATACGAATAATTGTTTACGCATCTGCATACAAATATAGAAATCTAAGATCTAATAAAAGAATGGTGTTTGAGCATTAAGATACATAGTCTCAAGTATTTGAATGGCAAGTATTATTTCTAAGTTTTTTTTTCATTTTCTACTTAATTTTAAAAAATAATTTGTTTTTGATAATTGGTCTAAACGTTCGAAGCTTTAAGTGTCAAGCCATCTTATTCCTAGTAACAAAGGTCTGTCTCAACATATTTAAGTTCTAAAACCGCTTTAATCAACTTATTTGCCTTTTTTCTGTTTTTAAAAGGGTGTTTGGCAACGAATTTAACAAAAACTAAATAAGCTTTTTCATCATAAAAGTCTTAACGATTGGTGCTTATCATCATTTATGCTTATTTTAATAATCTTTTGTAGCTTATTTGTTAAAGATACATTTGACGTCGTCAGCAACACAAAAGGACAAATGTGGTTAATAAAATCAAGAAACATGATACCAGAATAATCCACGTCATAAGCCATGTCATAATCAACGTCATTTCTTATTTCAGCAATGTATTCATGCTTCACCGACGTGGGATCCAACTCATTCGGCACTGGAAAATCAAACAGTTTAGGCCCATCTTCGTTGTTGGCATGAGGTTGATCCACCAAGACACTTTGTAGGTCATTGATCGTTTCATTGGATACATCAGCACAACTGACATTATCACCCTGATGGTAGTCTAATAGAAGAGGCTCATCTTGAGGTGACACGTCTGAGGCTTCCGAGGAAGAAGCCGTGGCAGTGGCAGGCTGCTACTGGAATAGTACTATAACATTTTGTAGCGAGCATCATTTTTACTATTTAATTTAGTATAGATAATTCATGTTTATTAACCAACTACTGTGTATCTAATGCACTTTTATAACCTTATGAAGCAATGCAAAGCAATTTATTACAGTAACTTGTCAGAATACAGAAATCCATATTCATGTCTGTTAAGGGGTCAAATTGGAGAAAAATGTATTTAAGCAAACACATTCTAAAATAAAACTATAAAATATACTCTGTAACTCATAATGTACAAAAAAGACCAAGTTAAGACTTCACCAACTAAATGGTGAACCAAATTGTTCACCAGCTAAAAGGAAAATCAGTCAATTGATTCACAAGTTACACTAACAATACATAATTTATTAGAACAGGTTAAATATAAAAAAAACCCGACTAAGTACCTGCATTTAAAATTAAACTGGAATTGATGTACCTCACTCCTTCTTACTTTCATCCCACAATGCACATAGACCCATATGTGTGGCTTAAATCCTAGATTACAAAGTTACCAGGAACTGCATCATGCTACATCCATTAAGTCTTACATCCTCTAATAGACTCACAGATCAGACTCTTATCATATCTACATCAGTTACACTTTCACATCATAATCATCATTTCAATCAGGACCTAATCTGCCACCGCTGTCTTTATGAACTACCGTATATATCCACAGTCATATATTACACTTTAAACAAACTGAATTAAATTCCTAAGATGCAACGCATTAACTTAAACACCTATATTGTGTACAAGTGACATGTTTATCTTTATACAAATACTTTAAAACATTAAAATTTACTCCAAATATGGACCTTTAACACGACACCCCTATAACTTTTAGTTTGTATTATTCTCTGTTGTTGTACTAAAAAGGGGTATTTGTTTAAGCTTATGTATCCGATTTATAGGCTTATATATCTTTTCAAAAGGCAATAAGATCAATAGTTTGGGCTTATGAGATGACTCGTAAACTCAAATTAATAAGGGCATAAGATCAAAGCCTATGGTCACCCTCAGCAACACGTATGTCATGTTTAAAATTCCACATCATACATACAAAGTTTCAACTTACCAAGCACATATAATACTCTGTATATAAAATAAATCAAACCTGATTGGATGAATTGCACGGATGACTGAACATGAATGAAAAGGAAGTACCTTTATTCTTGATTTACAATGTTGGAGTACTTTTAAATTTACATACCAACTTGTTGTCCGAAAGATTAGATCAATTTCTGGGTCGTCCCCAGGTTCTGAGGTGTGACGGAATAATCAACGATGTTTCTTCTTTACGTTTAGCAGTTTCCTTTTCCGTCGATGCGATTCAGGAGGAGGTATGGATACTTGAAGTGGTTTGAGTTTCTATGTCTGGTATTTCAACAGTCGTGGCCTGTACTCTGATCGGTGATGTTGCGGTTGGTGGCATCAGCGCCAACATGTCATTCCTGAAAATGTTATCTAAAATAAAGTCTGGTTTAACCTGTGTTGAAGTGAAGCTGGAAAATGTGTTGAGCGCAGTTGATATAGTCTTTGTTTTCTGATTGTTTTACAAATTGTCGTCATTGTTTCCGCCTCTGGACTAAAACACGTCACAGGTGTACTTGCACTATCATCGCTAATTGTTGCTTTAAAACAATATTTGTGAATGATGAAAGGGAAGTTTTATTGCATTTTCAATATGTTCAACCAAAACAGCAAAAGCCCCATTTGGACACGGGTAGTCATACATCTTGTGTTTTTGGTTTGAGCTTCAAGCAGCCCATATATCCCTTATGAAAATCAATTTAGATGTGATCAGAGCTATTGATCTCTTGATAAAAAAATTCACTTGAATCCGCATGAACTACATTTGGGCTTTGGGTTACGACCTTCTTGTTCCCAACTGGTGTTATTTTCCCATTCACCGGATTCCGCCTGGTCAAAACCGGTTGGGGTTGCTAAACACTTTTTGTGTGCTTTTTGTATATATAGCGAATAATGAAACAATAAATCATACACGCGACATAAGTAAATACCACTTTTAGAGATACCATAAATGTGTAACACTAACCTTGATGTTACTACAGCGAATAAACATTTACCTTATGTTTCTCACTAACATTACCATTATTAGTTCCACCCTTGCTATGCTTCAACAGTCACAGGCTGCAAGACAAAAACACAATGAATCCAAAAATAGCAAAGCTGCGCATTTTATAAATGATTTTATGTTTAGATCACAATAATATCAACAATTAAGCTGACACGCATTTATCGATCTATACAACGTAAACTAACTAACCTTTTATTCTTTTGGTCTTCGAATTCGATGTAATTACCTTCATAAATCTCAAATCTTATTTAATCTTACTCATAGTATAAATAATTACCATGTTTGGTTTTAATGGTTGATGGTTTGAGTGTAGTTCAATGAAGCAACCAATAGCAGTACTGTCATGTGGTAATCTTTCTCGTGACTCGCTATGCCGAATTTACCTATACGACACCACTTTATATCCTTCCAGTATTTTAGTGCCAATTGATCTGGTATAAATCGTATATCAAATTTAGTGGTGTTGATAAAAAAAATCCACATTAATCTAAAAACAGAAGACTCTACAAATACATACAAAAAATCTAAAAAATTATTATATTAGGGTTTTAAGATGAAAACATTTACCAGCAAAACAAAACAAATCAAAAGAACTATCAACATGGTATAAGCAATATGCATTGTTAATAAAAGCAATCGTAAAAAAGATAATGATGAAATTTAAGATAGAAGCATACTTTTTCTTCACTAACAAAGATGAATTAACCTGCAAAAAAAAAAGTTTCATTTTGGGTTTGAGATTAGGGTCCGAGAACAAAGAGACACACCTTTGTTTACGTGGGTTGGTTTGAGATATAGGGTTATCTTGAAAAATAAGTCATGTGTATATGTTTTGTATAGTGCGCAAGGAAAGCCAAACCAAACAGATTTGGTACAACCCAAAGGATACATTTTGTGCATGTGGTTCTTTTAGAATTTATTAAAATTGTTTTGGATAGAAATGCAGAAAAAGTACTCTCGCTTAGTGGTAAACCTGGTCACACCTTAACTATAGGTCACGAGTTCGAGCCTTTCATTTAACCTTTTCAAAACGCGATTTTCAAAATTGCGTTTCCAAACCGTGATTTTCAAAAGAATGCGATTTTAAATCATAAAAACGTAGAAATTGGAGATCTTTTAGTATGAAATACAATTGGTTTAGAGGTGCCATGTCACATATGACTGGGATTAGAGGTGTGGTATCAAATCGTAATTATACCTATCTCTATAGAGATATATATAATATATATATATATATATATATATATATATATATATATATATGATTTAAGTTCATTTGGATACCAAACTTATCTAAGATATGAGGGGACTCATCCCCACCATCCATCTCCATCTCATCCAAGGGCTGAGATTAAATCCCTAATTTACACTGCAAGGGTATTTCGGTCATTTCACAATCTACTATATAATGTTTTTTCTTCTTTCTTCTCTCACAAAAAACACACATCGGATATATCTTTCTCTCTCTACCCCTGATTACTTTATCTCTCTACCCCCGATCCACCATTAATCCATCATTAATTAATCATGAATCCATCAAAACGTGATCATGATGAATCCATGACGAATTCATCACGAACATCTATAATCACGAATTGATTCATCCATCAGCAGGTTTGATTAGTATGTACTCTTATTTTTAGCTTATTTGGTTTAAATAAGCTTATCATTAGCCTTTAATTAGATTATTGTGAACGAATCTTGTTGGATTGATTGTTCTTAATTACAAGCTAAGTTCTTAGATGAGAAGTTATGAATAAGTTATGAAGTAGGATTAATAAGCTTGTTAGTTTGAATAAGCTTATGAATAAGCTTTTTTAATAAGAGTAGAGTTATGGATAAGCTTTGTAAATTAGATGATTTGAATTTATTGTGTTTATTATAAGATAGCTTATTAGATTATTTCAATGAGCTATACGTTTTTGTGAATAAGATAGTTATGAATAAGCTTATTTTCATGTTAATAAGCTGTATTATTATGATATTTTTTTTAACTTTCTGATGGTATTATAGATGATGTACATTTCTTATCATATATGATAGATATATCATATATGATAACTGATGATATATCATATATGATATATCATAAAAATCATAAGAAAAAACAGATTTTGTATGAGTATCTTTTAGAAAATCTGTATAAACTCTTGAAACCTACCTTCTATCATATATATGAGTAATTCATTTTGGTATTAAAAGTTTGCATAATATGTTTTTTTTTCTTCTTTTATAAATGCAGTTAAACAGAGATGGTGTGATTGCTCTATTTGGAGCAAAGGAGAGATGTATGTTGATTATAACAAGAGGATGTGCACGAATATATTTTAAGGATCACGACGGAGTATGCGTTGTTCATGAATTCATCACGAATATGTTTTAAAGAAGTGAAGGATGTTGATTATTACAAGAGGATGTGCATGGATATGCTTTAAGGATCAAGATTAAGTAGACGTTATTCTGAATGAATTCATCATTTGAAATATGTTTGCATTTTTTGATTTTGTATAAATGGTTATCATATATGATATCAGATGTATATCATATATGATTTTACATTAGGTTATGTTCTGTTTGAATTATCATATATGATTATGTTCAAAAGTATATTTTTTATGTTATGAACAAGTGTTTAGTTATTAATTGTGCATACTTTTTGTTGTAATCATGAATTCATCAGATTCTTTGTTTAATATATCCAAGTTTTCTTTAAGTATCATATATGATAATGCATTATCATATATGATAGTGCATTATCATATATGGCTTAATTTATCAAACCATAATGACATAATACCAACAAAGTTAATCATATTAACAAGACGTTGTACCAGATACCAATGGATTATAAAATTATCCATATACTTCAAAACTCCATTAGGAGATTACAAAGAAAAAACAAACAATAAACGTAAAAAATTCTTTCTTCTTCACTAAGCTTCTTGGCCTTTTGGATGCTTGTAATATTCAACATGTCTTGTAAACAGCTTCCTCTACACAAAAAAAGAAGATTTAATTCAATTTTCAAGCACTAATCATATATGATATATTTGATCATATATGATATTTTAGCTTATATCATATATGATATAGTATATCATATATGATACTTCACAAACATGTCATACTAAATCTGTTCAGCGATATCAAGCCATAAAACCTTATAATTCACGAAAATAAGCTAATAAGTTAGTTTATAATTCATCATAATAAAGATGATGATAATCTATAAGCTTATTCACATTAATTAGCTTTAAATTCACGTAGTTTCTCAAATAAGCTAGAAAAGAATAAGATGAATTATAAGCTTATTCACATCGAATAAGCTAAAAAAAGATTAATCAAAATAAATCGAATGAACTTTACCTTATTTATGAAGTGGATGATCGATTTACGAAAGTGGGTGATCGATGCGTTTGATGTTTGTGTTGATAAATTAAGATGTAAATATGTGTACATGTGTGTGTTTTAGTGTGTGTTTTAGAGAGAAGAAGGAAAAAGAAAGAGATCGATCCAGATTTGGGATGTAGAAGTGGGAGGGGTGTTAGGTGGGAGGGGTAAAATGACGAAACTACCCCTCCGTTTTTTTTTGTTTTTAATCTGAGCTGTTGGATGAGATGAGATGGACGGTCCATATTTGTCCCCTTGTATCTAAAAGATACAAGGTATCTTAAATAACCGGACTCTATATATATATATATATATATATATATATATATATATATATATATATATCTATATTATATATAGGTATAATTATGATTTGAAACCACAGTTTTAATCCCAGTCATATCCCAGTCACATCTTTTAGCCAATAGTATTTCAGAATTTCCTAGAAAATCTCCAAATTCCACGAAATTCGGGATTGAAATCGCAGTTTTTTGAAAATCACGTTTTGAAAATGCAGTTTTTTAAACTGCGTATTGAAGTAATGGACCGGTCCAGTTCAAGTTTGGGCCGAGCCGGGCCTGGAGTGGTTCGGTTCAATTCTGGGCCGATCCGGGTCAGGACTGGTCCGGTTCATATCTGGGACGAGCCGTATGTGAAGCGGTCCGGTTCATATTTGGGTCGAGCCGCTTCTAGACCGGTCCTGCTCGGTTCAAACTTGGGCCGAGCTGGGTCTGATCTGAACCGGATTGAAGCGGGTCAGATCTCGGGTCATGTTCAACGGGTCAGTTGTTTGGATCGGGTCGAAGATTTAGTTAAATCAAATTAATGGCAAAAAGTGCCACTAACAAGATTTGAACCTTGGTCTCCTCCCTCAAAATTTAGCAACACTCAGTTTACCAACTGTGTTATGCATGGTTTTAATTATAAGCATGCAAACCTATATATTTAAAGATAGATTAGTTGGGCTTGTGTTGGGCTTATATAATACATAGGCTTGTCCGACCTATAAAAGATGCATCGGATGACCCCAATAAAAAATGAAAGTACCTTTGGAATCGTAATCTCGTGCTCTTATCAATGATGTGCCCTTAGTTAAATATAAACCCCGTTTGCATCTCAAAAAACGTGTAAACATCGACAAAACGCGTCAGAAAATCACCATTTTTTATTTCTTTTATATCATTTGTATCTCTAGGAGTCAATAAAGTTTAAAAAACATATTTTTACTTATATTTAGCATATTTTGGTATTATTGGTCTATTAAGAGGGTATTTTGATGATATTTTTAGGTACGATTTTATACAAATCGTTACAAAATCATACACAAATTCAACAAAAAATAATGTATTCATTCAATAAAACACATCCAATCACAAAACAATATAAAAAATAAACATAAATTATACATTTTAAATTATATGTAAAACATATTTAAGAAAAACCTATTTTAGCGTGAATTATAACAAAAATATACTTAGATTAAATTACAAACTAAAAAAAAACATAACACACAACAAAGAACTACGTATTAGTTCAATAAAATATATCCAATCACAAAACAATATATATAAAAAAAGAATGATACATTTTACATTATACATAAAACCTATTTTAGAAAAATCTATTTTAGCTTAAAGTATAACAAAAATATTCTAAATATTAAATTATAAACTAAAAACACAAAAAAAACACAAACAACAAATCCTCCCCAACAAGAAAAAAAACGACCCCGCCCGTTGGGCGGGTTACGAAGCTAGTATATATATATATAAATATATATATATATATATATATATATATATATATATATATATATATATATATATATATATATATATATATATATATATATATATATATATATATATATATATATATATATATATATATATATATATATATATATATATATATATATATATATATATATATATATATATATATATATATATATATATATATATATATTTAGTAATATTGGGCACTTCGTTGACGAGACAGTTTATTAGTCGAGTCTTTTAATGGGTCAAATATCCTAAATATGTTAAATCGAGTTTATAAATAAAGTTTTTAAATTGATTAGTTTTTAAGTAACAAAAATATGATAATAAGTAAAAAAGTTTAATTTAGGTAACATGTCGGATGTTAGGAAACCGGAGACAATGTTATATGTATTTGAAAAGTTAACACATTCGCATTTTTAAACAATCTGACTCCCTCATTACCTCCGTCGTAAAAGGTGGTCTCGAACAGTTTTTTGGCATGAATAGCGGGCTCAATAGTAGCTCGCGGAGTAAACCGCAAGTACCGTTGGGTAGGTTACTGGGTCGTCGATAAGTAGGTGTTTAAGTTTTATAAACCAATGTCGTTTGATAGGTTAAAAACGTGTTCGAAATAAGGGTCGTGAACCTATTTTTATACATTATGGGTCTATCGGGTCAGTTTCGATATCATTTACGGTTCTCGATAGGGACTTTTGAGTCGAACCAAAGGTATGGTCGTGTAGACGGCACGGCCGCCTACAACTTCCGTCATTTAACCGTCTTATGACAAGGTATTTTCTGGGGTTAAAAATGGGTCGTAAGAGGTCGTGTTGCAACACTATAGAAATTATATTTTTCGTCCAAAACAAGTCATGTTCGATGTTTTTCGCTGATTAATATCTAACTCGTTTCTTGATCGATTTGAGTGATTCGAGTTTTTATGAGTTCTTTGCTACCTCGTCACTTTTTGCTCCAATAATATCTCGGGGCACTTAACTCTAAGTGATTCGAATTTTGCTCCGAAAATTACCCTTAACATGTTTATTTCGATGTAAAATACTAGTACTCATTCATCATATTTGATTATTATCGTTTGAACTGGTACAGTAAGGACACCAACAAAATCTTTGAGTTTTAATTGGCTTATATTTTACGACATCTAAACCAACTTATTTTCTGTTTTAAATTGAACCTCAAGCACAACTAGCTAACGACTAAGCATACATAGAGAAGAATCATAAGTAGATAACGAACATGGAGAAGGTGCGATATCTCACAACGGTTGAAGAAAAAGGAACGTTAATAAGTGTGTAAACACTTATCCTTTTGCCACTAAAATCAAGGAAAAACAAGACCTAATCATGTGTTTAATATCGTAAAAGTCGGAATTACGCGTGGTTTTGTGTTTTTGTGTTAAATAGCTACAAATGATCAAAAGAAGAGAAAACACGGGATTTCACGTCAAATGTTGAAGAAAATTCCAAAAAGAGACGAAGATATAGTCAAAAGACCAAAAGTGTGCCTAAGATCACGATAACCGGAAAAATCGACACGATTTTGAAGAAATGACCAACGAAGCCGAAATCAAGTTCGTTTTTAGCGGATTAAATCTTTTTGAAGATATTCGAGCAAATTGGGTCCCACATTTGGGAAATGGGCCAGAAGCCCATTTATCAGTCTAATTTAATATAAACGGATTAATAGATTTAATCCTTAAAGCCCATTAGCCCAATATTTTTACAAATGAAGGGACGAAATAGGTTGGGCCTGGCCCAATGTTGCACAAAATAAAACAAATGAAAAGCTGCTAGTTTTTTGATCAACTTCCCAGTAAACATTAAAACCCAATCAACACCACAACCTGGTCAAATCCCCCCCCCCCCCCCCCCCCCCCCCCGTGTGTTTATCACCCCACCTCACTTGTATTAAATAAAACGAAATGTTTTATTTACCAACCCTGCTCACACGTGTTGTCTACATACACGCCTTTCCCCCACTCACCATAATAAATAAAACGGTTTTTTTATTCACCCCACACCCTCAAACGATACAACCAAGAAAACAATTTACCCACTCTCACCTTCTTCTCCCATCTCAAAAACACAGAAAACTTTTTTTACACAAACCCTAATTTACCCATCTCCAAAAAATAACCAACGAAACAAGGGGCTTTTATCAAAATCGTGTGATTCACACGAATCCAATTAAATCCCCCCAAGAATCGGAGGCAAACACTACTGTGGTCCTCATCTCCAAATCATACGTGGCTGTTTTCTATCTTTTGATTGGTTTTGACAACTCACACATCACAAACCCTCCAATCTTAACTCTCCACATCATCAGAGAAGAAAAACAAGAAGCACAACGTGGCGATCCGCGTGATATGATTTATTTTCTGCCGTTGATTCAAGAGAAGAGAGAGAAGAAAAAGGTTATGCGGCCAAGATCTTATTTCGTGGGCACCAAGTTCATCAGATGGCATTTGGGTTTTCCTATAAAACCCCACTCCACAACATGTAAAAGGATATTCCATTTTATTTTATTTTTACTGTTTTTCTTTAATTAATTTAGGAGTAGATTAAATTAGTTTTAATTTTCTGCAAATTAGATTAGGTTTATTGTAATTTTAATTTTCAGAATTTGTAATTTTTTATGATTAATGAAAAGTTTGTTTTAATTCATTTCGTTGCATTTAAATTTCCTGTCAAAGTTTTTATTTAATCTTTAAATTCGGTTCTTTTATTGTTCGTGATATTATAATATAAAAAAAAGAAATAAAAAGGAAAGTGATAATAATCTTCCCACTGGGAGATTATCAAAAGTTACTGTTCAAGGCCTACTGTTTGTTCGATAATATTGTTTGGTTCGAATAGCTTTTGGTTCGTGATAATCAATGAATTTGATGATTGGGTTCGAAGGTGGTGTTTGTTCGGTTTCGATAAGACGGCTCAGCGACGCGTCTTCTTCCCAACGGTCTCATCACTAGGTTCTCATTCTTTTTTTTTCATTGTTAAGTTTTAGCTTTTGGTTTATTTGATTAATGTTTAATCTGCTTATGCTTTTAGTTGCTTTTGAATCTGCTTTTAATTGTTAAAGTTTCTGTTTGGTTTGTTTGGATTTTAGTATAACTGCTTAAATTTTTTTAAGTTGTTAGAATCTGCTTTAGTTTTATTTGATTCTGCTATTTAATCTGCTATTGGATGTTTTGTTTGTTTTGCCTGTTAATGTTTCGATTTTTAAGTAAGTTGAATCTGCTTTTGTTTGTTTATCTTGCCTGGTTTGGATCTGTTTATGGTTTGAGTTATTCAATTTTCTGTTTTAAGTTTATATGCCTATTATCTGTTTAATTTTTAGCTTATTGCTTATTTAGATTATTTGCCCTTTAGTTTATTCTGTTTTAGCTTATTTACAGCTTATTTGGTTTTGTTTCGTTGTTATTGCTGCTATAAGATTCAGACTCTATTGGTCTGAGGTCTGCAATTCCAAAAAGTAAGAAAATAAAAATAAGATAAATATCAAATTTTGGTCTGGCCTGGGATTCGACCCATGGACCTCACGCATAGCAACCCAACAGCCTAACCATATTCTCTGGTGCTCTTTTTTTGTTGATCTTTGCAGTCTTTTATTAATATAGGTCTTTTAACATTATAGCTGGCAGTTTGTTTATTTAGTTTTAAATTCATGTTTTTAGTTTTATTTAATTTTATTTAAAAGTTTTTTTATTTCTTTTATTCAGTTTTGATTTAAAAAAAATAAAAAGAGAAAAAATATATTTTATTTCAAATGTTTTTAAATTTAGTTTAAATTAGAGTTAATATAAATCTTAGTTTTGTTTAAAAGTAGATAAAAACAGTTTTCATTTAAAATTTTTTAATTTTAATTTAATTTCTCATAAATTTAGTTTTCAATTTTATTTAAATTCAAAATTAGTTTTTATTAAAATTAGTTTAAAATAGTTTTTAAGTTTTAAAATAGTTTTTTAAAATTAGTTTTTAAAATTGTTTAGACAGTTTTAAAATAGTTTTAATTAAATAGCTTTTAATTAATTAGTAGTTTTACTTAGATTTAAAATACCAAGTTTTATTTACCAAAAACAAATTAGTTTTACGTTAAACCGGATATCAATTCGAGTCGAGTCGAGGAAAAATGAACATTAATTGTTTAAAATAGGATTGCAAAATACTAGTATTAAAATGGCGCCGCTGCCGCTTCGCTCGTTACGATTGACGATTTGTCGTGAGACGATTTGGATTTTGGGATCCGTTCGATTTTGAACGTTATTTTTCTTGTTAAAAAAATCTAAAACATAAAAAATCAAAAAGATAAAAATACAAAAAAATTAAAAAAATCACAAAAGCAAATTCTTTCCTAAGATTTGCACCAAAAAAATTAAAAAATCCAAAAGTAATACTTTTCCTAAAGTATTACACCAAAAATATTACGTATTTATTTCTATTTCTTTCGACACTACCATGGATAATCGTCTGATTTGGGAAATATTTCAAGAAGAGCGTTATAAGATTATGTCCGAGGAGTGTACGACTTGTGGTGGGCCTCATGCTTATTTTAATTGTGACAAAACTTATGAGGAGGTTTATAATAATGACGAAAGTATGTGTTATGATACTAATACTTATTTTAGCTCCCCTAGTTTTCCTACAACTAGTGACCCACCACAATATGATCAACGGTTTTATGGGGAATTTCAAATCAAGGGTTTTTAAATAATGAAGGTTTTCCAAATGAAGGCAATTTTCAAAACTATAATCAAGGGAGTATTTCACAACCTCAAATGGATTTAATTCTTAATAAACTTGAGGAACATGATAGATTTTTAAGAGAAATGCAAGAGGAAACCGATAGGAAATTCATGCTCATTTTAGAAACCTATCAAGCTCAATGTGATACTGAGCCGTCTTTGAGAGTTGATATTGAGGCTAACACCACTACTAGTAGTAATGTTCCCACTATGGATCCTTCCATCTCTCCGCCAATAAAGGAGAGACAAGGCCCGGAGATTATCATGAGTTTTACTCACCCTCCGGTGTTGACACCCACGGATACTATTAGCTCTCCTTTTTCCTCACCTATTGAGGAAATTCCCGAGATTATACTTGAGCCTCCATTACCCATTGATGACCCCATTTCTTTTATGACTCCTTCACCTACTCCTTCAAATGACTTTATGCTTTCTTCAAATCCTCTTAGCGAGACATGTTTTGATAAACCAATTTTTAAGGAGTATGAGTGCATAGAAGAAGAACCCATAAGTTGTCCTACACCTAAGGAGTTTGTAGATAGGGATGAGTGATCTTGTGATTCCGACTACATTTTTTATTCCTCGGGTTCGGATGAGGATAATTCTCCTAATTTACCAAAACTGACTTTTGAAAACCATGATACAAATGATTTATCAGATTTTTTACTCCTTAGTGATGACTTTTATACCCCGAGTATTGAGAAATTCCATCACGAGGATGCTTTTTATGATCCCGTGTTATTGGATTTCTCGCATGAGCTTAATTGTGATCATGGTATTGATGAGAAGGAAAATGGAGTTTTAAAACTTGATATTGATATTGATTTTGAAAACTCGGATTTTGATAAATTCACATTTGCCTCTTCGCCAATTACTTTTGATTCTACCATCGATTCTCTTCCACTTATCACTTTTAGTGATGATGATGGTTTTCTCATTCCCGAGATTGATGAGTTTCTTAATATTGATACTCCCGTGGATGATAATTTCACATATGTTGAGAGGACCTTTTTACCTTTGATGACTTATCCTCTTGCCTCTCATTTATTATGTTCCTCCGGGACCGAGGATAAAATTTTTGATCCGGGTATTACATTCGAGGCTTCCCCGTGGACCATTTAATTCGGGGTCGAGTTAGGCTCGTGACTCGGTTAACAAAAACAAGCGCTTCTCGGGAGGCAACCCGATGATCTATTTTTATCTATTTTCTACAATAAGTGTAGGGGGAGCCATGTAGGTTGTTTGTTTTGTGTGTTGTGATTGTGCAGGGACATGAGCTTTAGTGATCCACATTTGGTATTTTTGACGAGACCCGTGTTCCCGTATTTCCCGTGTACCCGGTTCCTTCGATAAGTTTTTGTTATTGTGATTCACACATGTATATAAAATGAATAAATTTAATCACTTTAGTTGTCCTTTCCTTAGCTCGATTTTAAACAACGTACTCAATGTCCTAAGTGTAGGGGAGTTTATTCTCCCACATGCTTAAACATTGAGGACAATGTTTATATTAAGTGTAGGGGGGATTTCTATCGAAATTTTAGTGGGCTTTTCCATGAATTTGACCTCATTTAACCGGAAAATTTTAAAATTTTTCAACGTTTTTCAAATTTTTGATCTATTTTGGCCTAGTAGTATTTTTATTTATTTCCCTTTTTGTCATCGCATCGTATTTATATTTTCCGTTTCAAGAATAAAGTAAAAAATAAATAAATAAATAAAATGGTTTTAGTAAGTTTAGATGTCTTTGATATATTAGGCCCGTCGTGAATATTTTGACTCAACCCGAGTTTACTTATCCAAGTTTACTCTAGCTAGTATCCTTAACCATATGGACCTTAATTGGTTTATTAGGCTAAGCATCCACGAGTCTCATTCCTTGAGATTTTAAATTGTGGAGAACGAGAGATGATAGAGTTGATAATAAGTTTAAGGGTTAATTTTTGCTTATATGGTTTTTGTGGCTCTTTCTTCCCGCTTGTATATTTAATTGCTTAATAAATGAGGATTTTTGCGGTGTCGATTCGATATCTTAACTCTTAGCCAAATCTTTATTCTCCTTGTAATTAAAGCATGAACACATTGAGGGTGCCAGCATTATGGACTTCCGACTAAGGTGGCTCATAACCACTAAGTAGGAGGTATTCAGACCATGGGACCGCGGAATTTGGCCTACTATACATATCATAAATAAAGAAAGAATAAGATTAAAACATGACCTCAAGGAGCCTTAGGGTGTGGGGCATGTAGCACGAACCTTGTCATTAGAGCCTTAGGGTGTATGGCATGGTAAGTGTTGAATAAAAATTGATTCAAAAGTCAATTCCCTCATTTATCGTTCAAGGAGCCTTAGGGTGTGGACAACAGACGGGGATCATTTTTACATCTTAAAGAGCCTAAGGGTATATGATGTGAACTTGCTAAAATCCACATAAAGTCAACATGACTTTGGAGGAAATAATTAATAAGTAGTACTATTAGCCAAATTTTGGGTCCGGGAATTTATTCCCCAAATCGTGTTAAATCATCCTTGATGTGGGCTTACTTTAGTAACAACGTTTTTGAGGACGAGGTTAAGTTTTGAGTGTCGGGTTTGCACCGTTTGACCTTAATTTTTGGAATAATAATTATCAAATAAGTCAAATGAGCCTACGGGTGAATGACAATCAATAAAATCTAGAGATACAACGTAGGAATTGGAGAAAGAGTACTACATAATTGTCTTATATAAGTGGTTTTAACTTGACGACTTATGGTAAACAATGATCTCGTTTTTAAGCTTAGTATGGGGAACGTGAAACTTGAGGGTGATTTATATTCATGACACCAAAGCCCTAATTCAAGTCTTAGAATTCTTTACAAGTTTCTTCCATCAAATAATTTCCAAGTTAATAAATTGTTATAACTTTTGTCTCCTTTTAAGTTTTTATCTATTCGTTGTAGTAATAGTAGCCATAAAGGCCGAGATGGATTAATTATGAGAAAAATGTAACTTTATGCTTTAAAATAATGCATTGCATGGGGTCATTGCAATGGTAAAGTGTAGGGGATTTAATAAGTGTGTAAACACTTATCCTTTTGCCACTAAAATCAAGGAAAAACAAGACCTAATCATGTGTTTAATATCGTAAAAGTCAGAATTACGCGTGGTTTTGTGTTTTTGTGTTAAATAGGTACAAATGATCAAAAGAAGAGAAAACACGGGATTTCACGGTCAAATGTTGAAGAAAAGTCCAAAAAGAGACGAAGACATAGTCAAAAGACCAAAAGTGTGCCTAAGATCACGATAACCGGAAAAATCGACACGATTTTGAAGAAATGACCAACGAAGCCGAAATCAAGTTCGTTTTTAGCGGATTAAATCTTTTTGAAGATATTCGAGCAAATTAGGTCCCACATTTGGGAAATGGGCCAAAAGCCCATTTATCAATCTAATTTAATATAAACGGATTAATAGATTTAATCCTTAAAGCCCATTAGCCCAATATTTTTACAAATGAAGGGACGGAATAGGTTGGGCCAGGCCCAATGTTGCACAAAATAAAACAAATGAAAAGCTGCTAGTTTTTTGATCAACTTCCCAGTAAACATTAAAACCCAGTCAACACCACAACCTGGTCAACTCCCCCCCCCATGTGTTTATCACCCCACCTCACTTGTATAAAATAAAACAAATTGTTTTATTTACCAACCCAGCTCACACGTGTTGTCTACATACACGCCTTTCCCCCACTCACCACAATAAATAAAACGGTTTTTTTATTCATCCCACACCCTCAAACGATACAACCAAGAAAACAATTTACCCACTCTCACCTTCTTCTCCCATCTCATAAACATAGAAAACTTTTTTTACACAAACCCTAATTTACCCATCTCCAAAAAATAACCAACGAAACAAGGGGCTTTTATCAAAATCATGTGATTCACACGAATCCAATTAAATCCCCCTAAGAATCGGAGGCAAACACTACTGTGGTCCTCATCTCCAAATCATACGTGGCTGTTTTCTATCTTTTGATTGGTTTTGACAACTCACACATCACAAACCCTCCAATCTTAACTCTCCACATCATCAGAAAAGAAAAACAAGAAGCACAACGTGGCGATCCGCGTGATATGATTTATTTTCTGCCGTTGATTCAAGAGAAGAGAGAGAAGAAAAGGGTTATGCGGCCAAGATCTTATTTTGTGGGCACCAAGTTCATCAGATGGCATTTGGGTTTTCCTATAAAACCCCACTCCACAACATGTAAAAGGATATTTCATTTTATTTTATTTTTACTGTTTTTCTTTAATTAATTTAGGAGTAGATTAAACTAGTTTTAATTTTCTGCAAATTAGATTAGGTTTATTGTAATTTTAATTTTCAGAATTTGTAATTTTTTATGATTAATTAAAAGTTTGTTTTAATTCATTTCGTTGCATTTAAATTTCCTGTCAAAGTTTTTATTTAATCTTTAAATTCGGTTCTGTTACTGTTCGTGATATTATAATATAAAAAAAGAAATAAGAAGGAAACTGACAATAATCTTCCCACTGGGAGATTATCAAAAGTTACTGTTCAAGGCCTACTGTTTGTTCGAGAATATTGTTTGGTTCGAATAGCTTTTGGTTCGTGATAATCAATGATGTTGATGATTGGGTTCGAAGGTGGTGTTTGTTCGACTTCGATAACACGGCTCAGCGCCGCGTCTTCTTCCCAACGGTCTCATCACTAGGTTCTCATTCTTTTTTTTTATTTTCATTGTTAAGTTTTAGCTTTTGGTTTATTTGATTAATGTTTAATCTGCTTATGCTTTTAGTTGCTTTTTAATCTGCTTTTAATTGTTAAAGTTTCTGTTTGGTTTGTTTGGATTTTAATATAACTGCTTAAATTTTTTTAAGTTGTTAGAATCTGCTTTAGTTTTATTTGATTCTGCTATTTAATCTGCTATTGGATGTTTTGTTTGTTTTGCCTGTTAATGTTTCGATTTTTAAGTAAGTTGAATCTACTTTTGTTTGTTTATCTTGTCTGGTTTGGATCTGTTTATGGTTTGAGTTATTCAATTTTCTGTTTTAACTTTATATGCTTATTATCTGTTTAATTTTTAGCTTATTGCTTATTTAGATTATTTGCCCTTTAGTTTATTCTGTTTTAGCTTATTTACAGCTTATTTGGTTTTGTTTCGTTGTTATTGCTGGTATAAGATTCAGACTCTATTGGTCTGAGGTCTGCAATTTCAAAAAGTAAGAAAATAAAAATAAGATAAATATCAAATTTTGGTCTGGCCTGGGATTCGACCCATGGACCTCACGCATAGCAACCCAACAGCCTAACCATCTTCTCTGGTGCTCTTTTTGTGTTGATCTTTGCAGTCTTTTATTAATATAGGTCTTTTAACATTATAGCTAGCAGTTTGTTTATTTAGTTTTAAATTCATGTTTTTAGTTTTATTTAATTTTATTTAAAAGTTTTTTTTATTTCTTTTATTCAGTTTTGATTTAAAAAAATAAAAAGAGAAAAAATATATTTTATTTCAAATGTTTTTAAATTTAGTTTAAATAAGAGTTAATATAAATCTTAGTTTTGTTTAAAAATAGATAAAAACAGTTTTCATTTAAAAAAATTTAATTTTAATTTAATTTCTCATAAATTTAGTTTTCAATTTTATTTAAATTAAAAATTAGTTTTTATTAAAATTAGTTTAAAATAGTTTTTAAGTTTTAAAATAGTTTTATTAAAATTAGTTTTTAAAATTGTTTAGATAGTTTTAAAATAGTTTTAATTAAATAGCTTTTAATTAATTAGTAGTTTTACTTAGATTTAAAATACCAAGTTTTATTTACCAAAAACAAATTAGTTTTACGTTAAACCGGATATCAATTCGAGTCGAGTTGAGGAAAACCGAACATTAATTGTTTAAAATAGGATTGCAAAATCCTAGTATTAAACGTGTGTGTGCAAGGTTCTGCGTACTTCCCGGCCGAGCTCTAGCATAACATTAAAAATTGATTTGGTGTTTTTTTTCCTTGTGTAAAGGCTTTATAGCAGCCATGTATGAAAGTAGCATTCTTTACCAAGTTATCTACGTTTGAGATTTTAAAGAGAACATAGGGAGCTGTTATAAGATTTGTGGAGTAGCAAGCAATCCGACAAAAATAAAATGGAATGAAACAGTCGGGGTTTTTGTGCTTTCTTTGGCTCGGCAAAAACAAAAACTGTCACAAGAGATGGTGTGTTTCTCATAATTGTGCAAGAAATGAATTTAAAATATTTTGATCATATCCTTAACTTTGAAAATACACGCAAAACATATCTTGGGTATGTGTCCATCCTTTACATTAGTTTTTGTGGTAATGCCACATAACTGAAATGAAGGATTATATTTTTGTTTCATAAGAAAGTGGTAGTGTGGTATGTATATGGTCGGCAAAAGAAGAAAAAGAAGTTGAATAGTTTTATTTTGTTAACTTTTGAGTATGAGCGGGTATTATTGAAGTCCGGTATTTAAAAGTTACGTGATTTGAAAGATACACGTTAAACACTAAAAATAAACGCTCAATACAAAATAAAAACATCGACATTCGGATGACGTTGATATTTTGATAAATAAACGAGGACTTATAATTTAATACACGTTAACGCGTCGTATAAATGAATGACGCCTAAAGGCTTAACGTAAATTATGAAGAATGCTTGTAAAACAAGAAATTAAAATGACGATAATAGAAAATATTTATATGTCATAACGAGAATTTTCACGCTCGATGACGGACGTACGCTTTGTCGATAAATTATAAGGGACACATATTCGATACGCTAATATTCTAACCTTGCTGGTTAGTCAATAACTTCATATTATTCATAGAACGAACATGACAACTAAAAGTCGGGTAATAAATATTGGTCCGAATATTAGAAATAAGATTAGAGCTCGGTCTAAATGTTAATTTTAAATTTCGGGTTACTACAGTAAATAAATATGGAAAAATAAAAATAATTTTTTTTATAATTTCGAATAAAATATTATCAATGATCAGAAAATAATCAAAATATAATTTAATTAAAATTCTCGAGATCTCAGGATTTACATATGAAAAAAATAAAAAGGAACACGTAAACATTGTAAAGTCGAGAAGTACAAATAAAAGAATAATTTAATTATCGGGAAAAATACGAGTTCTCACAGTCGTCCACCCTAAAGGAACTCTGGTCCCTCAGAGTTCAACTGGAGACGGAAAGAGACGGGAATAAATAGGGATACTTTGCTTATCAAGGTGTTTGGTGTTTTGAAATCAAAACTACTAGTAAAGGAAAATTTTACTATGTTACTTTGGGATTAGACCGAAATTATATATTGAATGACTAAACAATCCCTATGTCTTTTCTTTGATAAAGATGGTGTTCAAAGTAAAAGTAGAACATTTTAAAAATTATTTTGATCGTCTTAAGAACTTTTGGATGATTGCATAAAATTATTGTTAAAACTCGGGTTTATGATTACGATTAGAGAAAATCAAATTTCCAACAAACATGATAGAATAAATGCATCGATGATAGGGACAATAAGAAACAAAGGATTTAGCAAGATTATTTCATGAGTGTGGTTGGCGTCACCAACAACGGCTTATTAAGTTCTCGGTGGTCGATACACGATCAAGAGAGAAAAACCACACAATAAATTTTCAAATCAAAGAAAATTCTTAAGTTACTTGAGAATAATTCTAGTAAGATGAACAACATTAGCAATGAGAGGCGAAATCAATACGTGGCTCACACGAATGAATTTCAAGACGATATAGTCTAACACACATCATGACAAATACACGAAATTATCGTTCACGTCTAGTCATAAATCATTATCCGCATCCAAAGACGTTTCGAAATTCTATCAAAATAGATAGAGAAGGTTGGTCAATGTAGAAGCATAACAACATTGAAACTTTCAAGTCTGGTATCAATGGTCGGTAATTAGATGAGTGGTAATAACTAGAACAAATATCATTGAGTAAAGAAACATGTACTTGCACGCACGTAATTCGTTCAAGAAAGAGGTAAGGAAACATGTGCATATGTTACGAACGGGTCCTACTCGCATAATATGTATAAGTTTTCAAAGTTTTCATTTATCTAACTTTTTCAGAAACACAAGAAAGAAGTTGGTTCTTGGCCAAATATTTAGGGTGACTACTATTCAGCCTCGCATGGCTCCTTCTAAATTACACATAGGTGATCAGGCCATGCATAATTTAGGACTAACAATGCGATGCTCGGCTTCGTCAAACCAGTATAACATGTCATATATTTAAAATATATATATGATACCAAAAATATAAATCGAAAGAATTTATGAATCTTTTTGCAAGTAAATAATTGGGTAGATATTTAATTCAATTATTTTAATGTTACAAGATTTCTTTATAAGAACAAAGTAGAACAATTTGTGAAAATACATTGTAAAATTAATGTCAATTAATTTTATAAGGTAACATTAAAGTATTTAATAAGGCCCAATTAGAACACTTTGTAAAATGATTTGCAAGCAATACCAGTTTGAAATTCATATGGTGACACGTTGATAGCTTACAAAATAGCGAGTGGGTTACATGAGGGTAATAAAGAGTAGTGCAAGACAATCGATGAAATGGTTACAAGGTGATATGTGTAAAACCTGTAGATTTCAGGTTTTGACTATGTCATCATTGTATACATCATCTCATGATATCTGAATATATATTACCACCTTTGCATGAAATCTTTTGAGCAATCATATGCATCATACATGAGCATACATTATTTTAATCATCAGAACATGGAGACATTTGATCACATAGCATACATTATGACTTTTAACATTTAATCATAAGGACACAGTCACATTTGGATGACTACATTATATGAGCAGGCAGGACAGTAAACAATCACTTCTTTTGGGACATTTAAGTCACCTGAACTTATAATCATAAGCATTCATCATATTGGTTCATAAATCCAAACTCATGATCACAATTAATAATTATTACTTGAGAATTATTTTAAAGCTTTAAATATATAGATATATATATATTTTTCTCACATCATAAATGACATTACGTTATGACATCAACTGTTTTTATATTTAAACATTACCTTTAACCATTCTAACTTATATAAACTAAGTTGTCATACATTTTAATATAGTAAATTATTTTCTCATCTAAAAATGACCATACTTTCACCAAGGATCCCAAACTTAACCAAAATCAACCCAGACTTAAACATACTCACACAATACTATACCTATACTCCTAGTGACTATACCTAGACATAAAAATTAGACATAAAAATACCCTAGACTGATTATATAGCCGAATATATACTTATACATAACATTAAATATCAAAAAACTTTACCATTTACACTTTTGACTTCTAGACTTTGTACAACATATTTCATTAAATCTTACACTATAGAAAACACTTCCTTTTCCTTGACTAGACAATACCACCGGTTTGTTATCAAAACCATGACACCATGTACAACATTTGGTATTTAAAGAGTGTACTAAGTTCACTTTACTTGTATCATAAAATAAGCCACCTAACACACCCCATTTGATATGAGACGTGTGATAGAACACACCCACACAACTCTTTCACTTGTACAAACTTTCTATTTATTAAAAACCCTATGCAAGTCTTACTTGGTCCCCTTAGGAGCTTAACATGCGACGGAAAAAGGGATGTAAGGGTCATATGTACATCTTAAGTCAATAAAACCATGTACTTACATGGTACACTCTAAAAATCTCCATATCTAGCTTATATCTCTCTCTTGGACGTGTACAAGCCCTAAGCCACTCCTCTCAATCTCACTTTGTGATATTTATCATCTAGTGAACTCAAACATCACTTACTACACAAACATTTGGATATACACTTAACAAAACACATAGACTAACTCCTAGCATTTACATCTATCCATTCTTAGTCTTCACCAAGCATTTAGTGCTTATTATCCAAGATATTTAGCATTCAAGTCAAGTCCAAGATCATCCTAGGTCACAATAAGAGGAACCCAACGTCTAGAAACTCCTAAACCATTGTCATCACCAAGTTTTCTTGAAACAAGTAAGTATGAAACCCTCTCTAAACTTTTCATTACTCATTTTACTTCTCATGCATGTCTATACTATAAAAATGAAGTTAGGAGTACATGCATAAGTTTAAAACATGTAAACAAACCCTAAACAACATATAAGCCAATGGCTTATATGATGTCTATGGGTAATCTTGCTTTAAAAACCCTAAAACTTGTAAGGTTATGCATGAGGAACCTAGTGTAAGCCCTAAAGAAAATTTCTATGTCACAAAAGTATATAGAAAGTAATATAAGCCGAAACATTTAAGCTTATATAAGCCCATAAGTCATATAAGCCTATACCTATTATAAGTTAGACATTTAAGCCTATACATATATAAGGCGAGACCTAAAAGTATATATAAGCCATGACATAGAATTTCTAAAACCTAATATAAGCCGAAACACTATAACTTATATAAGCTAAGTCATTAAAGCCCTAAAAACTTATATAAGCCAAAACCTTAAACCCTATATAAGCTAGGCTTGTAAACCCTAAAAAGATATATAAGCCGAGAATTAGATATATTTAGGCTAGCTCATTTAAGCCCTAGAAATGTTATATAAGCCAAGTTATATAAGTCCTCACATAAGCTAAAAATAAGCTAAATACAAATAAGCCCATGTCTTAATTTTTAGCTTAGAATTAATAAGGTATAAGCCCAATAAGGAAAATATAAATACTAGCCCATTTAATAATTACTAGTTAATTTAAACAAGCCCAATAGGCCCACTTTACCCAAGCCGAGACCCAATTGGGCCGGTCAAGCCCAAATCCTAATTAGGGAGACTTTTCGTGCCCTTAATGACAATTGGTGAAAGTTAAGGTTGGTTTTGTAACTTAATGATATATGTGTATATAGTTTCATGACTTTATAAAAGTACAAGGGTCGAATGTGTCATTTTCCAAAGTATAGGGTGTGTTTGTTTTAAACCGTGAGTTAAATGAAACCACAAGGGCCATTATTGCCATTATTTAAACTTAATATAAGCCCTAGATGCCTTACTAAATATTCCGAGACCCCAAGGGTCATTTTTGCCATTAATGAAACTTGTTACAAGCCCTAGTCTAAATATTTAAACATGCTGAGACTTTAAGGACCAAAAGTGTCACTTTGGGAAACTTATTACTAGCCCTAACTACTACTTTTAAATAATCCGAAACTTTAAAGACCAATTGTGTCATTTTGCAAACTTAAAACAAACCCTGACCCTAACTTAATTAATTCCGAGACTTGGGGGGGGGTGTTCGGTCATTTCCCCAAAGTTTTGTAAGCCCTAAGGGTGTTTTTGTAAATAAACTAAACGGACAAGGACTAACGATGCAATATACTTAACGAACGAAACCTTAAAGGATATTTTTGGCAAGTTGTTATACTAACAAGGACTCAAGTGTAATTTAAGTTAACTAAAAATATTAATAAATTATTTTATTGATAAATTAACTTAGCCGTTGGATAATTAAACAAATTATTAAATTTATTCGCGAAACCTTATAAACTAACAAATCCCGTTAACTGTATTTTTGGAGCCTTAAGAAAAGTAAATTGTATTTGTTTTCTTACAATAAATTAAATAATATAAAATCTCGTTATTTAATTTATTACCCATCTTACTAAACAATTTATATATATATATATATATATATATATATATATATATATATATATATATATATATATATATATATATATATATATATATATATATATATATATATATATATATATATATATATATATATATATATATATATATATATATATATATATATATATATATATATATATATATATATATATATATATATATATATATATTTAGAAACTAAAAATATATATATTTACAATTCACTATAAGTGTAAACACTTAAACGGTCGCACTAGCTTATTAATTTGTGATCATGCATTTTCAACCATACATCCATCATGCATTGTTAATTATGCATTTACTAAGGCACTTAAAATTACTTAGGTAGTTTCTCCAGTTCGTGATCATACTGTGCCAGTTTATTCAATGACATCATCCTCACATCACTATCACTAAGGTGAGTTCATGGCCTCATCTTTACTGTTTTATAACTGGGGGAGAAAACATACAAAAACTATATATATTTTAAAATATGCAAAACATGCACTGATGACAACAACAATTTATTGCCTATTGTTTGCCCCATACCCGCGGACTGTAATAGTTAATAGTGTAGCGCGAAATGTATGAATAGATCTATTCGGGTATTGACAACACCCGGCCTGCGTGACTTACTATCACGAAATGCTTAGGCCAAGCAGTAGGTTTATATCATTGTCGGACTGAGGGAACAACATCAGGACAGATCCAAATGGGCGTATTGAGCATCTTTTTGTCTAGCTTCTATTACAGGGCAATAGGAACTACTTTGGTATTGGACTGTGATTGTCCTACCATGATCATGATGTTTGGAATATTAGTAACTTACTATTTAACTAAACCTATGAATTCACCAACTTCGTGTTGACCCCCACATTTTACTCTATATGTTTTCTCAGGAAAATAAAGCAGCTTCATGCATTTGATTCTAGCATTTTAGGGAGCATCATGTCTACCATTGGGCTGGGATATTTACTTCAGTTTTATAATAAATGTGGTTTTACAAACAAGATACTAAGTGTGTACAATTAATTCATGTAATATGTATTAAATGACTTTTATGATCATTGCTCTATATGCTGTGTGTTATCGATCCACCCAAGTAACACCCCACGTACTATTCCGCTGTATTTGACCAACTTGGGGGTGTTACAGAAATGGTATCAGAGCGCATAGTTATAGAGAGCCAGATCGATAATAAAAAATTTAAAATATAATAAAAATTTTAAACTGGACTATAACTGAACTTTTAAAATGAATGAAATAAAAAGAAAGTTGATTTTTGGGGAACCTTTATAAGTTAGGCATATAACACATAGAGCATACATATTATGTGAACTAACCTCACATTGATTTATAACCTTCGAGTTAATAAATCACCTAAGTATCTACTCATACTTTTAACAAGCGTAGTTAAAAGACATAAATCGCATCACATATGCATTTTAAAACTTTTTGAATTGTGTAAGATAAAAACTTACTCAACTTTAAAATGCTATTTTCAGATATCATGACGCCACCTACTGTTGTGACTACCTTCGAGGAGCTCATGGCTCCTACCACCACTCCATTATCACCGGCATCAGTATTTGCTGGACCCGCATCTGATACCGAGTCCATAGGTGACCAGCCAGACGGAGTCATCGTACTTTCAAATTTACCTACCCCATCACCACCTACTGTATCCCTTACTTCACCACTACTTGTAGTACCTACATTTCCTCCTAGGGAGATGGACCGGGTTGTGCCTTCCTTACCACCTTTGCCACCACCTTCTGCACATCACCCTTACCCCACCAGTGCTCTGCCACCTCACAAGAGGAGGTGTGATTCTATTCCTGACTTGACCTTTGAGGTAGGAGAGGGATCGGGAGCTGGACAACCCAGTCTTGGTGCCTTACAGGCACAGGTCGACGTACTTGTGGCCCGACAGGCGCAAGACACCACCCTTATTCATGCCCTACTGCAGGCGGACCATCAGGGTCGCACCTTACTTCAAGAGAGATATAGTTCTCTCTACTGGGCCGTGGCTAGTGAGTCACACACCACACAGAGTTCTCTGGGTATGACCCAGGCGACCATGCATTGGTTGTTGGATGAGGTTGCTTACCTTCGCTACTGGCTAGCTTCATTAGAGGGTCACTCGTACGAGACCCAGGTTGCTATCCTCACACAGGAGGAGACTTTTTGGACTTTCATAGACCTGGCAGACCTTCGCCATCAGGGATTCATTGTTGTGACAGATCATCTACGGAGTGTCGATACTGCACGTCAGCACCAGTTGCTCGAGACCATGAGATTCTCCCGAGAGACCAGGAGAGCGATGATTCGCATACAGGATGATCGTGCACCCCCACCACCAGCTGGACCACCTGCACCTACAGACAGCCATACTAGTGTAGGCTAGATTTCTTTGTACATCATGACAAGCATTGAGTTGCGTCTCAGCTCACATGATTTAGGTCTTTTGTACTTGTATGTTCATTTCAGTTGTATCTGTATCGTATCACCTAACCTTAGTAGGTAGGTTATCTTTTTTTGTACTACAAACATATGTACCACTATCTCAGACATGATGGTTGTATCTCTGTCTTAGATTGGTTGTATTTGTATTATATTGATGTTCACCAGTACTGACATATTATCATCTACTTGTTTGTTTGAATTTATATTATTATGAAATCTTGACAAGTTATCCAATTTGTTGTGAATACTATGCATACCCATTTTTATGCAGCTTAATATAATAATCCTACTGACCAACTAATAAATCTCACCTTTATGTATGATAGAACAATGGCACAAAGAGTCAATTGACAGAACCCTGACGCTACTCCTTCAGCGACTATTTCAAAAGCACAACTTAGAGTGCTTATCGGTCAAGGCATTGCTGATGCCCTAGCCGCCAGGGAAACACACCCTAGCGGAAACCAGGGCGACAGTCAAAACTCGAATGCCAGAGATCAAACTGCCAGAGGATGTACCTATCACGACTTCCTAAAATGCAAGCCAAGTTACTTCAAGGGCAAGGAAGGGGTAGTAGGACTCATGCAATGGTTCGAAAGGACCGAGACAGTATTCCCCATTAGTGATTGCACCGGGGAAAACAAGGTGAAATTTGCCACCTGTACCCTCTTGGAACATGCTCTCACCTGGTGGAACCCCCTAGTTGCTACCCTCGGGCATGATGAAGCCTATGGGATGACCTGGATTGCATTTAAGGAAAGACTTACCACGAAATACTGTCCTCGGGTTAAAATCAAGAAACTAGAGATTGACTTGTGGAATCTCAAATGCTCAAACCATGACATCACAACGTACAATCAGATATTTTAGGAGCTAACTTTGATGTGTACTCGGATGTTCCCTGACGTGAAGGACAAGATAGAAAAGTACGTCAGTGGACTTCCTCATTCTGTGCATGACAGTGTACTCGCATCCCGACCCACTACGGTCGAGGGTGCCATAGAATTTTCCACATAGCTGATGAACAAACGGGGACGTGATCATGTGCTTAGGCAGTCTGAGCACAAGGGAAAAGATGAGGAGAACTACCGCGGTTATCATTAGGCCCAACCACCGAAGAAACAAAACTTGGGCCAGATCTGTAGTGTTGTTTCCTCAGCACCACCACCACCATATGCAGGCAACAAGCCGAAGTGCACCAAGTGAAATTTCCATAATTTCTCTACTGCTGAATGCCGAAGACCCGGACAGGGCAACACCTATGTTCCATCCATCAGGAACAACTCCAGCACCAACTACAAGCCCCCACAATGGCAACAGTCAAAACTTCCGCGGAAATGGACAACAGGGAAACCGCCAGCACACTGGCAGCGGTAACATGGCTCGTAGGGAAGTTCGTTGCTATGGTTATGGAGAAATCGGGCACATCAAGCCTGATTGCCCAAAGCGAGCAGTTAGGAACGAGAACAGAGGAGGAGCACCGTCTAGAGTCTATGTGATAGGAGACGCCAAGACCAACCTAGATTCCAATGTGGTTATGGGTACGTTCCTTCTAAACAATCGATATGCAAATGTTTTATTTGATACGGGAGCCGATAGGAGTTTCATATCCACAGAATTTAGTAGCTTACTAGACATCACACCTACACCGTTAGATGACTGTTACAGAGTCGAGTTAGCAGACGGTAAGATTATTGAAACTAACACTATTTTAAGAGGTTGTACCTTAAATCTTCTAAATCATCCATTCAACATTCAGTTGATACCTATAATTTTGGGTAGTTTCGACGTCATCATTGGTATGGACTGGTTAGCTAAGTATCACGCAACCATTATGTGCGACCAAAAGCTAGTCCGTATACCATGGGGAAAAGAAAATCTAATCGTTCGAGGAGAAGGAAACTCAGATAGAACTGACACAAGACTGAGTGTTATCTCATCCACCAAAGTCCAGAAGTATATACTAAAAGGATGCCCTATCTTTTTAGCACATATTTGAAAAACCGACAAAGAAGAGGAACCAGAGAAGAAACAAATCAAGGACGTGCCAATTTTTCGTGATTATCCCGAAGTTTTCCCAGACGAATTACCTGGTTTGCCTCCGACTCATCAAGTAGAATTCAAAATCGACTTGATACCAGGAGCTACACCTGTAGCTAAAGCACCATACCGATTAGCACCAACCGAGATGAAGGAACTCGCTGAACAACTTCAAGAACTGTCGGACAAAGGTTTTATCAGACCCAGTTCCTCATCTTGGGGAGCTCTAGTGCTTTTTTGTCAAAAAGGAAGACGGATCTTTCCGAATGTGTATCGATTACAGAGAACTGAATAAGTTAACTTTGAAAAATCGCTACCCACTACCACGAATCGACGGCCTATTTGATCAGTTACAAGGATCCAGTGTATACTCCAAGATCGACCTACGATCGGGGTATCATCAGTTAAGGGTTAGAGAAGAAGACATACCGAAAACAGCTTTCAGAACTCGTTACGGTCATTATGAATTTCAAGTCATGCCATTTGGCCTGACCAACGCTCCAGCCATATTCATGGACCTCATGAACCGAGTGTGCAGACCCTATCTAGATAAGTTCGTGATTGTGTTTATCGACGACATACTCATCTATTCCAAGAATGAGCAAGAGCACGGAGAACACCTTGCTCAAGTGCTAAAATTACTTAAGGAAGAGAAGTTGTACGCAAAATTCTCGAAGTGTGATTTTTGGATTCCTAAAGTCCATTTCCTCGGTCATGTGATCGATAACAAGGGAATTCAAGTAGATCCCGCGAAAGTCGAATCCGTGAAGGATTGGGCATCACCCACTTCACCAAAGGAGAGTCGCCAATTTTTAGGTCTTGCCGGTTACTACCAAAGATTCGTAGAAGGATTTTCTAAGTTAGCTAAATCTATTACAAAGCTTACTCAGAAAGGCGTAAAATTCGATTGGGGAGAGAAAGAAGAGGCCACATTCCAAACCACTAAGCAGAAATTGTGTAGTGCACCCATTTTAGCCCTACCAGAAGGCAGCGAAGACTTCGTTGTCTTCTGTGACGCCTCACACAAAGGCTTAGGAGCTGTATTGATGTAGAGACAGATTGTGATTACCTATTCTTCAAGACAACTGAGGAAACATGAGCAGAATTACTCTACCCATGATCTAGAGCTTGGATCTGTAGTTTTTGCTTTGAAAATTTGGAGACACTACCTGTATGGAACAAAGTGCACAGTGCATACTGATCACAAGAGCTTGCAGCATATCCTAGACCAGAAGGAGCTAAACATGAGGCAACGTCGTTGGATAGAATTGCTCAGTGACTATGAATGCGACATCAAATACCACCCAGGTAAAGCCAACGTAGTTGCAGATGCACTAAGTCGAAAATGAACTGATCCTCCCATGAGAGTTCGAGCCCTAGTCATGACCATTAGCTTGGACCTACCCAAGCAGATATTAGAGGCTCAACTCCAAGCACAGAAGCCTGAAAACATCGTAAAAGAAGACATAGGAGGAATGATTAGGACTGACCTAAGCAAGGAGAAGTTGGAAGCTAGAGCAGACGGAACGTTATGTTTACACGGAAGAAGTTGGTTACCATGTTACGAAGACTTGAGAAACGTGATCATGCACGAATCTCATAAGTCCAAGTACTCCATACATTCCGGATCTGAAAAGATGTATCAGGACATGAAGAAATTATATTGGTGGCCGAACATAAAAGCAGACATTGCCACATACGTGAAGAAGTGTCTGACTTGTGCCAGAGTAAAGACAAAACATCAGAGGCCATCCGGCTTGTTAGTCCAACCTGAAATACTAAAATGGAAATGGGACAACATCACCATGGACTTCATTACCAAACTCCCTACCTCATCACACGGTTACGATACAATTCGGGTAATCTTTGACCGACTCACAAAATCCGCTCATTTCCTGCCCATCAGAGAGAATGACTCTCTGAACAAGTTAGCTAAATTGACCTAAAAGAAATAGTGACTAGACACGGTATACCAGTCTCAATCATTTGTGATCGAGATGGTAGATTTACGTCAAACTTTTGGAAAGCATTCCAACAAAGCTTGGGAACAAACTTGGACATGAGTACCGCTTATCATCCGCAGACTGACGGCCAGAGTGAACGAACAATCCAAACCCTAGAAGACATGCTAAGAGCATGCGTGATCGACTTTGGAAAAGGATGGGTCGAACATATACCATTAGTTGAATTCTCCTACAACAACAGCTACCATGCCAGTATTAAAGCAGCACCATTTGAGGCCCCTTATGGCCGCAAGTGTAGATCACCCGTATGCTGGGCAGAGGTGGGGGAGTTCCAACTGACTGGACCGAAACTAATCCAAGAGACGACTGAGAAGATCACTCTCATCAAGCAGCGAATTCAGGCTGCCCAGGATAGACAGAAGAGCTATGCAGACAGGAAACGGAAACCTATGGAGTTTGTAGTAGGTGACCGTGTTATGCTAAAGGTATCACCTTGGAAGGGCGTAGTTCGATTTGGGAAACATGTGAAACTAAATCCATGTTATGTAGGACCCTTGGTGATTGCCAGAATAGGTGAAGTCGCTTATCGATTAGAGTTTCCCCAGCAGTTGAGCCGGGTACACTCTACATTCCATGTCTCAAACTTTAAGAAATGCTACGCGGATGAGCCGCTAGCCATGCCATTGGAGGGAGTCCACTTTGATGACAAACTTCAATTCATAGAAGAACCGCTGGAAGTTATGGAGAGAGTAGTCAAAAAGCTAAAGCAAAGACAAATCCCGTTAGTTAAGATACGATGGAACTCCAGGAAAGGTCCTGAGTTCACATGGGAACGCGAAGACTCATTTTGAGCTAAGTACCCACACCTGTTCACCTGAGCAGTAACGTCATCTTAAGCATTGAGGACAAAGCTAAAATAACGGGTTAATGATGTAAAACCTGTAAATTTCAGGTTTTGACTATGTCATCATTGTATACGTCATCTCATGATATCTGAATATATATTACCACCTTTGCATGAAATCTTTTGAGAAATCATATGCATCATACATGAGCATACATTATTTTAATCATCAGAACATGGAGACATTTGATCACATAGCATACATTATGATTTTTAACATTTAATCATAAGGACACAGTCACATTTGGATGACTACATTATATGAGCAGGCAGGAAAGTAAACAATCACTTCATTTGGGACATTTAAGTCACCTGAACTTATAATCATAAGCATTCATCATATTGGTTCATAAATCCAAACTCATGATAACAATTAATAATTATTACTTGAGAATTATTTTAAAGCTTTATATATATATTTATATATATCTTTATATTATATATAGGTATAATTATGATTTGAAACCACACTTTTTAATCCAGTCATATCCCAGTCACATCTTTAAACCAATAGGATTTAAGAAATTCCTAGAAAATCTCCATTTTCTACGTTTTTTGTGATTTAACATCGCAATTTTCTGAAACTGCGTTTTGGAACTTTCATGAAACTGCGTTTTGAAAACGCTGTTTTGGAAATTGCGTTTTCGAAACAACGCATTTTTGAAACCCGCGTTTTCAAAACGCAGTTTTTGATTAATCTTGTTTTTTATTTAAAAAATATGCCATTTGAACGAATTGAACATGTGACCTTTCGTTTAGGGGTAATCAAACTTACCAAATTGCTATGGTAAGGTTTTTGTTTAATTGTTACTAACCCATATAATTAAACTCACTAAAATTGAATACCTTTATTTTTTGTTTTTAATTTTCGAAATATTATTATTGGTTTTCTTTTTTAATTTCAATTTTTTTATTTTTTAACTTTCAGATTAAAAACATGTTTATTTCAATTTCTTTTCAATATTTTTCACAAATCATGAAATATTCATTTTCTAATTTTTAATAGAAACTAGAAAACCCCATTTTACCGTTTTCCATTTCTTTTCTCAAATACAAATAAAACATGTTCACATTTTTTATCGTTTCGACAGTTTCTCATGTTTTTGTCACTTTTCTTTACGTTTCTTCATTTTTCACGTTTTCACCATTTTTTTTACGTTTTTGTCAGTTTTTTATGTCTTCGTCACGTATTTTTACGTTTTGGTTAGTTTTTCACGCTCTTGTCAGTTTTTACATTTTCATCAATAATTTTACGTTTTCTTCAGTATACTTACGTTTTCATAAGTATTTTTACGTTTTTTTCTTCGATTTAGTACGTTTTCGTTATTATTTTTACGTTTTCATCAGTAATTTTATGTTTTCGTCATTATTATTACGTCTCCGTTCGAACTTTTACGTTTTCGTCCGAACTTTTACGTTTTCGTCAATATTTTTATGTTTCGTTAGATTTTACGCTTTCGTCATAATATATACGTTTTCGTCCGAATTTTTGCTTTTTTGTCTGATTTGTTACTTTTTGTTCCGATTTTTTACGTTTTCGTCAGTATTTTTACGTTTTTGTCAGTATTTTTACGTTTTTGTCTGGTTTTCTATGTTATCGTCCGATTTTTATACGTTTTTATCCGATTTTTTACATTTTGTCAGCTTATTTACGTTTTCATCCGATTTGTTTACGTTTAAGTCAGTTTTTTATGTTTTCGTCCGAGTTCTTTGTTTTCGACCGATTTTTTTGTTTTAGTCTAATTTTTTACGTTCATCAGCATTTTTTTACGTTTTTCATCAGTATTTTTACGTTTTCGTCAGTAATTTTACATTTTCATCTGTATTTTTACATTTTTATCATTATTTTACGTTTTCGTCCGAAATGTGCAAAACATTCTAAGCAAAACGTGAAAAACGCTGATGAAAACGTAAAAGACGCTGATGAAAACGTAAAAAACGGACGAAAACATTAAAATACAGACAATAATATTAAAATACTGACGAAAACATAAAATTACTAACGAAAAGATATAAATATTGAAGAAAACGTAAAAATGCGGACGATAACGTAAATTAATGACTAAAACATAAAATTACTGACGAAAATGTAAAATTACTAATGATAACATTAAAATGCTGACAAGAACGTAAAAACGCTGACGAAAACGTAAAAACGCTGATGAAACGCTAAAAAGTCGGACGAAAACGTAAAAAAATCTGGCGAAAACGTAAAAAACATGATGAAACCATAAAAATCATAAGAAAACGTAATAATACTGATGAAAAAGAAACTGATTAAAACATAAAAAACATGATGAAAGCGTAAAAGAACTTACTAATACGTGATAACAGAAGACGGAAAAAAAACAGATTAAACATAAAAAAACTAGCAAAAATGTGAAAAGGTGGATCATGAAAAAAATGATAGAATATAGTTTCGTCTAAACATTGTTTTCTTTTTTAGAAAATGAAATATACCATCTAAACAGGTGTTCAAGATTTTCAACTCTACCCTAGAAACGAAAACTTTTTCCTTCTCTAGAAATTAAGAAGCAGAAAATTATGAAAAGTTTTTCACAACTAAACAGCCCCTTTATTCTTGTTTTTAAGTTTTGAAATATTTTTATTAGTTTTTCTTTTTAAGTTTCAAAAATTTTTATTGTCTAAATTCCGGATTAATTTTCACAACTCAATAATTATCCAAGTGTAAAGGTTTAGACATGTAAAAATTGTCATGGAATAATACAAATTAAAAACAAAAACTTACGTCGGATAAAAATATATTTAAAGACCCAAAGTAATAATTGCTACTATTAAACTTGCGTCATTCTTGTATAGGAAAATAATATAACGTTGTTTTTGTAAAATTTGGTATTCCTTTTAAGGTTTATCCGAGTGTAAAGGTTTTTGGTTTCATTAATGCGTGTTTGTGAGGTTTAGACATAGAGTTTATTTTATTAATTTACAAAATATATATTTTATAAATTAAGATTAAAATTTAAATCTTTTAAAAATATTTATTTTTAATATAAATTTAAGAATCATATCATACCAAATATATCAGGTTACGGTTTCACCATCGGGTCAACCCGGTCAAGTCACCGGGTAACGAGATCGATCATTGGGTCAAACGATCGAGTCACCGGGTCACGGGTTCATCGTCAGTGGTTCGTCCATATAAAGAAAAAAACAATCCCGCCCGTTGACCACAAATAAACGTTGCTTAAGCGTAAACTATAACTAAAATATACTAAAGGTTAAATTAAAAATTTAAGAAACTAAAAACGCACAACAATAAACCCTCTGGAACAAGAAAAAAAGTGACCCCGCCCCTTGGGCAGGTTACGACGCTAGTATATATATATATATATATATATATATATATATATATATATATATATATATATATATATATATATATATATATATATATATATATATATATATATATATATATATATATATATATATATATATATATATATATATATATATATATATATATATATATATATATATATATATATATATATATATATATATATATATATATATATATATATATATATATATATATATGTATATATATATTCTCACATCATAAATGACATTACGTTACGACATCAACTATTTTTATATTTAAACATTACCTTTAACCATTCTTACTTATATACACTAAGTTGGCAAACATTTTAATATACTAAATTATTTTCTCATCTAAAAATGACCATACTTTCACCAAGGATCCCAAACTTAACCAAAATCAACCTAGACTTAAACATACTCACACAATACTATACCTGTACTCCTAGTGACTATACCTAGACATAAAAATTAGACATAAAAATACCCTAGACTCACTATATAGCCGAATATATACTTATCCATAACATTAAATACCAAAAACCTTTACCATTTACACTTTTGACTTCTAGACTTTGTACAACATATTTCATTAAATCTTACACTATAGAAAACACTTCCTTTTCCTTGACTAGACAATACCACCGGTTTGTTACAAAACCATGACACCATGTACAACATTTGGCATTTAAAGAGTGTACTAAGTTCACTATACTTGTATCATAAAAATAAGCCACCTAGCACACCCCATTTGATATGAGACGTGTGATAGAACACACCCACACAACTCTTTCACTTGTACAAACTTTCCATTTTTTAAAAAAACTATGCAAGTCTTACTTGGTCCCCTTGGGAGCTTAACATGCGACGACAAAAGGGATGTAATAAGTGTGAAAACACTTATCCTTTTACCACTTAATTATAATAATAACCAAGACAAAACGTGTATTTTATGTCGTAAATGTCGGAATTATGTGTGGTTTGTGTTTTTGTTGTGATTTAGGATCAAAATGTGAAAAAGGAAGAAAACACGAGCTTTCACGGGCTTTTATCGAAGAAAAAGACAAAAGATGAAGTCAAAAGATCAAGAGTGCAAAAAGAACAGAAGTCCAAGGCCTATTCTGAAGATTTATCAAAGAAAAGTCTAAAGACGGAAGTTTAATAAAGCCGAAGAGCTCAAGTCTAATTAATGAAGAAATTACAAGACGAGTTCAATTAATCCCGAGACAAAGTCAAAAAAGTCGAAGAATTATGAAGACTAAAAGACGAGAAAGAGAAAGAAAGAAGGAAGCAACACATGCTAACCTCCCTAATCACTATAAATACCCTCCTAATCTCACATTAGGAGGTGTTGGCTATATTGACAAACTAGTCTTCCATTTAATTACTTGCACTTTTCTTAATGTCATTTACTTAATTGCACCTTTAATTTCTTATCTTGCACCTTAAATTTGTAAGCTTTTAATTCTTGTTATTACTTTAATTGTTGATTCTTAATTTTAATCAAGTTTTAATTAATCTCTCATTCTACCTTTCTTGTTCTTGATTTAATCTTTGTGCTTATTATCTTATTGTCATGCTTATTTGATTAATTGTTATGTTTTTATGTTTATGATTGTGTTAGCTTATTGATTTTATAGCTTATTGTGTTTTTCTTAAATTTAATTAAGTGCTTATTAGTTATTTTTTATAAGAAGTTGATTTTAAATATTTTTATTATTTAGTGTTTTTAAAAGTTTTTAAATTTTGGATTTTTAGTTTTTTCTTAAATTTGATTTGGTAAAAGTTTTAGTTAAGTGCTTATTAGATTTTTGATTAAATTTTAGTTTTTAGCTTATTTGCATTTTTGTTATCCGGGTTTGCCGTAAAACCCTCTTATTCCATATAAGTGTCTACACGAGAATTCCGGATAAGGAGTTGGAGGGAAGGATTCCGGATAAAGCTCCGTTTTACACATTCCGGATAACGTGACGGTTATTTATTCCGGATAGTGGGAACTTTGATTATTCCGGATAAGCCTCATTACTTGATTCCGGATAAGGGTCTGAATTACCTCATTCCAGATAAGGTGAAGAACTGGAGATTCCGGATAAGGGTCCGAAGCATTCCGGATAGCCACGAGATTCCGGATAAGCTGACTTTAAATATTCCGGATAGTGGTGAATTTTGGTATTCCGGATAAGGCAAGGTTTGATATTCAGGATAAGCAGCTTGTTTGGTATTCCAGATAGTGACAGTATTTTGGATTCTGACTCAGGTTTTGTTTATCCTCTGTTTTATTTTTAAGCATTTATTTTTCCCGCCATTTTTCTTAAGTGTTATTTTAATTGTTTAGCTTTACTTTAATTTTCAAGTTTGCATTTTTATTTCATTGTCACGTCACGCTTTAATTTTAAGTCATTTAATTAATTTTCTTTTTAAAGTTTTTAGTATTGCACCATTTACTTTTTAATTAGTTTTAGTTTTAATTACCGTCATTTACGTTAATGTCTTGCACATTTAATTTTAGTACAACGACCCAAACATATTGTTTTCCACCAAAAGACGACTGAGTCGCACTTAAACCAATAGTCAATTCGAAGAGACTGGAACAACGATAATTTTTAACTGAGTAAAACCAGTTATTAAAGGGCACCGCTGCCGGCTCTTTTCGTGAAGATTAACGGTTTTCTATGAGAGACGCGTCGAATTCTGGGATCCGTTCACTCGTGAACGTTATTTTTCTTGCTCAAAAATTTTCAAAAATCCATAAAAATTAAAAATTGTTAAAAATCCATAAAAATTAAAAATTTTCAAAAATCCAAAAAGATTTTTATTTTTATTTTTACACGTACATATATATTCTCTATTTCTTTGGTATCTTTTTCTTTTGCTTTTGCAGGTGTATGCGTACTAGATCTTCAACCTATTCTGAGCCCGGGACTCGTGAAGATTTAGGTATGGCTGGTGTGCAAAACAACAATAATCCACCCCACCTCAACAATAATAATAACAACAATGTTCCCCCACCCGATCTTAGAACGATGGAGGAGCTTTGTCAACCAACCATGAACGGACGAGGAGGACCGATTGCGCCGATGCAAATCACGGCTCCAGAGTTTTCGTTGAAGCATCACATGATCCAACAAGTTCAAAACACTTGTCCATTTCGCGGATTACCGGATGATGATGCCAACAAACAGCTCGACAAGTTCATTACCGTTACTCAAAGCATGAAGTTGCCCGGTGTTACTATGGATTTTCTTCGCCTTCACCTATTTCCATACACCTTATCCCACCATGCCGAAATATGGTTTGATCGTCTTCCGAAGAATTCAATTCATACTTGGGATGAGATGACTCAACGATTTTTTTCGCGCTACTTTCCACCATCCATGGTCACGAGCCTTCGGAATCAAATTAGTCGATTTACTCAAGAACCTGATGAATCACTTTTTTATGCTTGGGAACGACATAATGTTTTGATCGATCGATGTCCAAACCACAACATGCTCCCCGTCACCTTAATTGATACTTTCTATAACGGTTTAACTTTTCGTGATCGTGATACGATTAATGCAGCCGCCGGTGGCACATTTATGAAAAAAGACCCGAGGAGTGTAGAGAGCTTATAGAGAACATGAATACTCATCACAAAAATTGGGATTCATCCGCATCCTCAAGATCAAACCCGAGAGCCAATGTTTCTTCTACTTCTTCAAACCCTGATATCACCGAATTGACCCGCGTAATGGTCGAAATGAGCAAAAACATGCAACTTTTGGCTACAAATCAACAACAACAAGTTAAAGCTGTTGCAACTTCTTGTGAGACCTGCGGCGGTCCTCATTCATACACTGATTGTCCTTTTACTCATGACAATCCGGAAAACGTGTGTGCGGCTTATGGTAACTATTCAACGGAAAACTACCAAGCCCGACCTCAAGGTGATCGTAACTTGCTAAGTTACCGTTCTAAAAACATTCTTTCACCCGGTTTTTCTCCTCAAAACCACAACCCCAACAACTACAATAGAAGCAATCCAAACCCACCTCGAGCTTCTAATCCTTATCACCCACCCGCTCAACAACCACCTATGAATCAAGATGTTGAAGCTTTCATGAGAACCCAAGGAGAGCAAATCAAGAATCTACAAAGCCGAATTATCAATTTGAAAGGAGATATCACTAAGCAAGGTAATGATATTAGATCCGAGCTTCGACATGATATACAAACCTCTTTTAGCACTCAAACAAATGATTTGAAGAATATGCTGGCTAGTTTCTTACCAACTCCTCAACCCTCTACTTCGGGCTCTCTACCTTCAAATACCGTCACCAACCCAAGAGCGAATGTGAGTGCCATTACTACACGCAGTGGAGCTACCTTAGTAGGACAATCTACCCCTGCCCCAGTTACTCCAACTACACCTCCTCCACCACCATTTATCCCTCCTACTCCCACGCCTACTATTAGTTCTCCATTATCGTCTCCACCTATGAATGAAGAAGCACCCAAGACGAACCCTTCACCAACCCTATCTTTCACCTATAAACCCAATATTCCTTATCCTTCTCGCTTAGATAAGGCTAAATTGCAAACCAAGGATGACATTCAAGTGTCGAATTATTTGAAGAAGATTTCAGGACTGACCATCACCTTTAGCCTTGTTGAAGCTCTTGCACAAATGCCTAAATTTGTTAAGATGTTTAAAGAATTGCTTAATAAGAAGGAGAAGATGGCAGAGTTTGTTAATACTCGATTGAATGAAAACTGTTATGCAGTCCTTCTTAAAGAACTTCTAGAAAAACTTGGAGATCCCGGTCGTTTTGTGCTACCATGTACTTTTAACCAAACGAAGAATTTACTGCCTTAGCCGATCTCGGGGCAAGTATAAATTTGATGCCTTTAAGTGTTTGGAAAAATTTATCATTACCCGATCTTACACCAACAAAGATGACTCTTGAGCTTGCAAATCGCAATCTCGCTTACCCCGTTGGTATTGCCGAAGATGTGTTCATTAAAGTTGGCACCTTCGCTTTTCCGGTCGACTTTGTTGTCGTTGATTATGAAATGGACCCTCGTATTCAGTTAATACTTGGTCGGCCATTCTTGAGAACCAGAAAAGCCTTAGTCGATGTTGCCGAGGGTGAGTTAATCTTAAGAGTCGGGAATGAGGCACAAGTATTTAAAATGGGGAAGATCACAACCAAATCCAATGGAAGAGAATCAGCGAATATGATTAATATGCTTGATGATTTTGTCGTCTACAACAATCCTCTTTTCGATTCTTGCTATGATAATCCACTGTTCAAAGATGATGTGGATGATTCTCTTTCCAGTTTTGATCCTCCACCAATTTGTGAGTCTCCACCAACCTATGATGACTATGATGATAATTCTAGTTCTGACATGGATGATTCTGATGATTTTTCTTCTGAGTATAAAGACATGCCAACTTATGATGACTTTGATGATATTGATACTCTCTCGAGTGATTCTTCACATGATGAAGATCCTCCACCAACCACGCTTGATCCTACTTTGGATGACTACTCATTTGAGGAAGATTTTGCTACTTTTCTCAACACCTACTTCCCATATGAGAGTGATTCTCCTCCTTTGGACTTTGATGATTATGGTCTTTATCCTCCTTTGGATATGAAGAAACCCGTTTCAAAGGAGAAGAAGCCGGCTGACACCGATATCCGCAGTTCTTATGTCTTGACACCTCTCTATCCCCCTTCTGAGGATGAGATTGTGTGATTTATGAGCGGATCATCTTCAAGGACTACTGAACCTGAGTGTTATTTTTCCCTAAAGGAAAAGGTGTTCGATCCCGGTATTGCAATTTTTAAGCCATCTCGGTATCCATCTGATGAAATAAAAGGAAAAACTTTTAGAAACCATGGAGATATGCTTGCACTTCTTCACCCTTACTACCACCGTTCTCCATCTTTGCTTAAGGGAACCTTCCCTAGTCTTCTTTGGCTTGCCTTGTTCGCCTTAAGCTTGTGCTATTTGATGGACGAAAACCATGTATTTGATCTCGGTGGATGTTCTTTAAGCTTCTTCCTATACTAATCAAGGTCGAGTCAGGCTCACGACTCAGTTAACAAAAACAAGCGCTTCTCGGGAGGCAACCCGCAGTATCTATCCTTTTTATTCTGTTTTTATAATAAGTGTAGGGGGAGACCCTAGTATGTGTTTGTTGTTTTCTTTCTTATCACGTGCAGGGATTCGAGCTTTCAAAGATCCATTCTTGATGACTTTTGACGATCCGTGATTCCGTGTACCCGTCTTCCCGGTTTTATCCTAAACTCTTTTGATTCTCTATTTTATATTCTTCAATATTAAAACAAGAATCACTTTAGTTGTCCTTTCCTTAGCAAGATTTAAACAAAGTGCACAATGTCCCAAGTGTAGGGGAGGTTACTTCCACATGCTTAAACATTGAGGACAATGTTTATATTAAGTGTACGGGGACTTCTATCGAAGTTAAGTGGGTTTTTCCTTGTATTTGTCCTTATTTTAACCGGATAATTGATTTTTCGACATTTTTCAAAATTTTTGATCTATTTTGGCCTATTAGTATTTACCTTTGTTATTGTTATTTTCTTTCGTTGCTAGAATAAATTTTAATAAAGTGGTTTTAACTTTTAAACGTTGTGAATCTTTTGACTTAACCCGAGTTTACTTATCTAAGTTTACTCTAGCTAGTATCCTTAACGTGTTTAAGTCAAGTTTTGCTAGGCTTTTATATAGGGAACTTTAAAACGCGAAAGTCTTAACTCTTACGGGTTAAGAACAAGAACTTTTTGCAAGTTCCTATAATTGATCCTAGAGAGTCGTTTATCAAGGGAACTTTAAAATGCGATCTGTAAACTTGAAAAAGTCTAAAAAGTTGCAAGATCCTATAGATGACTCGAAAACCCAAAACTTTGATTTAATAGGCTATGCATCCACGAGTCTCATTCCTTGAGATTTTAAATTGTGGAGAACGAGAGATGATATAGTCAATTATAAGTTTGGTATTCTTTCATGATTTATGTGAATTGGTTATAAGCTTTTTCTCCCATCGCTTGCTAATAAATATATTTGCAATAAATAAGGTTGTACGATTTTAAAAGTTACTTAGCTTCTAGCCCAAGATCGTTTAAAAGTTGCTCGGTATTGATTAGAGTTCATAGCCAAGGCATAACTTATTGAAGCGGGATGCGAAGATTGGCGAGTCCGAAAAGGCCCTAACAAGGTATGAGGGCTACATTTTGTTGCTAAAGATCCAAAGTGATGTGAAGAATCATTTATCAAAAATCAATATGAAGGATCGAGACACACGACGAAAAGCAAATACTCTCGTAAAGATCATGGAGAAGTCTATCCAAAAAGGACCTAACAAGGTATGAGGATAAATAGATCCAAATCCTAAAAGGAGGCGGATCGTTGTATATCAAAGTCCCAAATAAAGATTGGAGAAAAATGAAGTCGTGGTCCAAATATGAAGAATCTCTCAAAAAGTTCAAGTGAAGAAATTCTTATTATGAAGAGAAGACCATTATTTATTGAACATCTCTCAAGATTTAAAGTATGAAGTCAATGCCAAATATCGATCCGAGAAAGGTCTCAAATCGTGAAGCGAGTTATGCCAAGATATGAACTTTATGAGGTCCTGAGAAGCAGTTTTAAAAGATTTTGTCCTTTAGCTAACTATTGATTAAATCGTCCTACTTTATTTTTAGCCTAATAAACTATCGAAATAAGTCCACAATGCATCCTCATGATCATTCAAGAAAACAATAAAATATAAGAGATACACCTAGGAATAAGGGAGTCTAAGTGAATAATTGGCCCACATGAGTTTGTGTTAGTTTGTTAACTTATAATAACAATGATCTCGTTTTTAAGCTTGGTATGAGGAACGTGAAACTTAATGATGATAATCATTCATGACATTCCAAAACCCTAAGGTAAGTTTTTGATCTTTTTACTTGTTTTCTTCTTTTAAATATTTTATCTCTTTAATAAAGGCCAATGTGGATTGATTGTGATGGAAAATGTAAAACTTGCTTTGTAATTAATGCATTGCATGAGGACATTGCAAGGGTCAAGTGTAGGGGATTTAATAAGTGTGAAAACACTTATTCTTTTACCACTTAATTATAATAATAACCAAGCCAAAACGTGTATTTTATGTCGTAAATGTCGGAATTATGCGTGGTTTGTGTTTTTGTTGTGATTTAGGATCAAAATGTGAAAAGGGAAGAAAACACGGGCTTTCACGGGCTTTTATCGAAGAAAAATACAAAAGACGAAGTCAAAAGATCAAGAGTGCAAAAAGAACAGAAGTCCAAGGCCTATTCTGAAGATTTATCGAAGAAAAGTCTAAAGGCGGAAGTTTAATAAAGCCGAAGAACTCAAGTCTAATTAATGAAGAAATTACAAGACGAGTTCAATTAATCCCGAGAAAAAGTCGAAAAAGTCGAAGAATTATGAAGACGAAAAGACGAGAAAGAGAAAGAAAGAAGGAAGCAACACATGCTAACCTCCTTAATCACTATAAATACACTTCTAATCTCACATTAGGAGGTGATGGCTATTTTGACAAACTAGTCTTCCATTTAATTACTTGCACTTTTCTTAATGTCATTTACTTAATTGCACGTTTAATTTCTTGTCTTGCACCTTAAATTTGTAAGCTTTTAATTCTTGTTATTACTTTAATTGTTGATTCTTAATTTTAATCAAGTTTTAATTAATCTCTCATTCTACCTTTCTTGTTCTTGATTTAATCTTTGTGCTTATTATCTTATTGTCATGCTTATTTGATTAATTGTTATGTTTTTATGTTTATAATTGTGTTAGCTTATTGATTTTATAGCTTATTGTGTTTTTCTTAAATTTAATTAAGTGCTTATTAGTTAATTTTTATAAAAAGTTGATTTTAAATATTTTTATTGTTTAGTGTTTTTATAAGTTTTTAAATTTTGGCTTTTTAGTTTTTTCTTAAATTTGATTTGGTAAATGTTTTAGTTAAGTGCTTATTAGATTTTTGCTTAAATTTTAGTTTTTAGCTTATTTGCATTTTTGTTATCCGAGTTTGCCGTAAAACCCTCTTATTCCGTATAAGTGTCTACACGAGAATTACGGATAAGGAGTTGGAGGGAAGGATTCCGGATAAAGCTCCGTTTTACACATTCCGGATAACGTGACGGTTATTTATTCCGGATAGTGGGAACTTTGATTATTCCGGATAAGCCTCACTACTTGATTCCGGATAAGGGTCCGAATTACCTCATTCCGGATAAGGTGAAGAACTGGAGATTCCGGATAAGGGTCCAAAGCATTCCAGATAGCCACGAGAAGGTGATTCCGGATAAGGGATCGAACTGGATTCCGGATAACGAGCTAAGGTATTCCGGATAGTGTGTTGGATGCGTATTCCGGATAAGGGGCATAAGCAGAATTCCGGATAAACATCCGAAATACCAGATTCCGAATAAAGGAAAAGGAGCCAGGATTCCGGATAAGAAAAAGGAGGCATATTCCGGATAAGGATTTGGAAAAGTGATTCCAGATAAGAGTGACAGTTTTATTCAGGATAAGCTTAGCTAGAACGGATTTCGGATAAGCAGACTTAAAATATTCCGGATAGTGGTGAATTTTGGTATTCCGGATAAGGCAAGGTTTGATATTCAGGATAAGCAGCTTGTTTGGTATTCCGGATAGTGACAGTATTTTGGATTCCGACTCAGGTTTTGTTTATCCTCTGTTTTATTTTTAAGCATTTATTTTTCCCGCCATTTTTCTTAAGTGTTATTTTAATTGTTTAGCTTTACTTTAATTTTCAAGTTTGCATTTTTATTACATTGTCAAATTAATTTTTCGTCACGCTTTAATTTTAAGTCACTTAATTATTTTTTTAATGTTTTTAATATTGCACCATTTACTTTTTAATTAGTTTTAGTTTTAATTACCGTCATTTACGTTAACGTCTTGCTCACAGTTAATTATACTACAACGAACCAAACATATTGTTTTCCACCAAAAGACGACTGAGTCGCACTTAAACCAATAGTCATTTCGAAGAGACTGGAACAACGATAATTTTTAACTGAGTAAAACCAGTTATTAGGATGTAAGGGTATATGTACATCTTAAGTCATTAAAACCATGTACTTACATGGTACACTCTAAAAATCTCCGTATCTAGCTTATATCTCTCTCTTGGACGTGTATAAGCCCCAAGCCACTCCTCTCAATCTCACTTTGTGATATTTATCATACTAGTGAACTCACACATCACTTACTACACGAACATTCAGATATACACTTAACAAAACACCTAGACGAACTCCTAGAATTTACTTCTATCCATTCTTAGTCTTCACCAAGCATTTAGTGCTTATTATGCAAGATATTTAGCATTCAAGTCAAGTCCAAGATCATCCTGGGTCACAATAAGAGGAACCCGATGTCTAGAAACTCCTAAACCATTGTCATCACCAAGTTTTCTTGAAACAAGTAAGTATGAAACCCTCTCTAAACTTTTCATTACTCATTTTACTTCTCATGCATGTCTATACTATAAAAATGGAGTTAGGAGTACATGCATACGTTTAAAACTTGTAAACAAACCCTAAAAAACATATAAGCCCACAGCTAAAATTTAGAACCAAAATAAGCCAAAATTAAAATAAGCTAAAAATCAAATAAGCCAAAATTAAAATAAGCTAAAAATCAAATAAGCACTTATCTAAAAGTTTAACCAAAACAAGTTTAAGAAAAAGCAAATAAGCTAAAATTTAGAAACTTTTAAAAACACTAAATAATAAAATATTTAAAATCAACTTTTTATAAAATAACTTTTAAAAAAACTTAATTAAATTTAAGAAAAGCACACAATAAGCTATAAAATCAATAAGCCAACACAATCAAACACATAAAAACATAACAAACAATCAAATAAGCATGACAATAAGCAAATAAGCATAAAGATTAAGCAAAACAAGAAAGGTAGAATAAGAAATTAATAAAAACTTGATTAAAATTAAAGATTCAACAACAAAATTAAACTTACTTGAAATTAAAGGCAATAATTTAAATAGCAATTAAGTAAATGACAATATGAAAGTGCAAGTAATTAAATGGAAGAACTATGTGTCAAATAGCCAACACCTCCTAATGTGACATTAGGAGGGTATTTATAGGGAGATTAACAAGTGTTGATCTTTTCTTCCTTTTCTCGTCTTTTCGTCTTCTAAATTCTTCGACTTTTTCGACTTTGTCTCGGGATAAATTGAACTCGTCTTATAATTTCTTCATTAATAAGACTTGAGTTCTTCGACTTCATTAAACTTCCGTCTTTAGACCTTTTCTTCGATAAATCTTCAGAATAGGCCTTGGACTTCCGTTCTTTTTGCACTCTCGATCTTTTGACTTCGTCTTTTGTCTTTTTCTTCGATAAAAGCCCGTGAAAGCCCGTGTTTTCTTCCCTTTTCACATTTTGATCCTAAATCACAACAAAAACACAAACCACGCATAATTCCGACATTTATGACATAAAATACACGTTTTGGCTTGGTTATTATTATAATTAAGTGGTAAAAGGATAAGTGTTTTCACACTTATTAGATGTCTATGGGTAATCTTGCTTTAAAAACCGTAAAACCTGTAAGGTTATTGTTAGCCTCAAAATATTGAGCCAAACAAGAATGCTCGGTCATATGTTTATTATGTATCGTATTTTAGAACGTTGTAATAGGTAGTATATTAGTCGTGTAATTACGGGCTTAACTTTAAGCAAAGGTTCATTAATAAGTAACCAAAGCCCAAAAGGAAAGCCCGGCCCATGATCATATAGCCCATTATGCCACATGTAGGCAAGGCTATATAAATCTCTCCTTGCATGTAAGGAGAGGTTGGTTGGTCATTTCATTTTTTCTCTATAATCTAATATTCCACAAGTTTCACCAACCATTTTCTCTCTACTTTCTCTCACTACTTTCTCTCTCTAGAATTCTTCTCATATCTACCTTTCTTTCTTTATTTCGTGTAGTATAACATCACATATATTAGGGACAACAATTGGTATCAATCGCCACGGGGTAGATTTGTTATTGGTTGTTCTTCTTCTATTTGATTCGTGTGATTTCTTCCATAAATCAACTCGAATTCAAATTTTTTTGTGGTTTTCGTGTTCTTTATCTTGCTACAAATCATCTATATACTTGTTGTAGAGATTTGGTTGTTTTGGTTTGGTAAAAATCACGAATTTGTTGCCTAAAAGTTGTTAATTTGTTGCCTAAAAGTTGCCAAAAACCGTTGCCTAAAAAGTTGGAAGAAAAAGCACCATTATTGCGACAGCTTGAATTTAGGAAAGGTAAGTACGGTTTCGATCGCAATAACCCTAGGGTTTTACTTTGCGATCAGTATTGCGATAGCCCCTTATTCCTATCTGAACATTCCGATCGTTATTGCGATCTGGATTGCGACGGATTTAAGGCAATCTTGAAACGTTACTCTGCCCACATTGCGACAGCCTCATTGCGATAGGTACACATTCCGATCTGGGATTTCGATAGGTACCCATTGCGATCTGAATATTCCGATCTGAGATTTCGATAGGTACACTTTGCGATCTGAACATTCCGACAGGTGCACATTGCGATCAAAAGGACATTCCGATCTAAGCAACATTCCGATGGGCATTCCGATGACACATTCCGATGACATGTTTAGCTAAATTTTGTTTGAGTATTTTTTAGATTTAGCCACCATCTAGACTAGTTTCGGAACGTAGTTTACACAAAGATTAAAAAAAAAAAAAAAAAAAAGAGTTAAAATTTTTAGGTCAAGTAAAATCAAATTTTTTCCATACTAGTTTTAGGAAATTTCTAGCTCAATTTCAAAATTTGGTGATTACAAATTTTTTAGGTCTACCGTTTTGTCGGACTGAGGAATTTATTGTCGGGCTGAGAAAAAATCGCAATTTTCGGAATTTCAACAACCAAACAATCACAACAAATCTACTTAAGATCCATATTCACTTCATCATTTCAGAGAATTTTGAGATGGATTCTACTGCAGAATATCGTGTGACGAACAACAACATCATGGTCGCGGGTAATAAAGAGAGACCACCAATGCTTGTGGCTGGTCGGTATGCTCAATGGCAATCACGTTTCATACGATATCTTGATACAAGACCTAATGGTGATGCCTTGAGGAAATGTATTACTCATGGACCATATATATTTAAGAAGATCTCAGTTCCTCCAAGAGCAGCCACAGATACTACTGATCCAATACCTGCAAGTGAACGTGATGAGACAAGAGCTGATCTCACACCTGAAAATTGTGCTTGGCATGATGCGGAGAAGGAAGCCATCTATATGGTTTTAAGTGGGATTGGAGATGATATTTACTCCACGGTTGATGCATGCCCGACAGCACATGAAATGTGGACTGCTATTGAACGCTTGCAACAAGGAGAATCACTCAACAAATAAGATGTCAAAACAAACTTGTTTTGGAATTTTGGCAAGTTTACTTCAAGGGATGGAGAATCAATTGATTCATACTACTCCAGGTTTTATAAAATGATGAATGACATGACAAGAAATAACCTGCAAGTATCCACCATGCAAGTCAATGTCCAATTTCTTCAACAACTTCAACCTGAGTGGACACGGTTTGTCACTTTGGTGAAACAACAAGAAAAGTTAGACGAGGTCTCATATCATCGACTCTTTGACATCTTGAAGCAATTTCAGAATGAAGCAAATGAAATTCGAGCTGAACGTGTTGCCAAGACGGCTAATCCACTTGCTTTAGTGACTACCACTCAACATGTTCAAGATCCTCACTCTCGTGCTCCTAAGCCATACTCCAATACATCATCTTCACCACGATATTCCACATCATCTAAGTCTTCATCTTCCACAAAATCTCGAGGTAAAGCGCCAAGAGCACCATCACCACCATCTGAGTCCTCATCTGAAGAAGATAGTGATGAAGACCAAGCTCAAAAGAACCGAGAGATGAAACAACAAATTGCTTACATAATGAAGACTTACAAGAAAATCTACAAACCCACCAACAACAATCTTCGCACATCATCTAACACAAAGAACCGATATGTTGAGAGTCCTCCAAGGTATGACACACGTCGACGTGGTGAAAGTCCTTCTAGGTATGATCGACATAATCCAACACATGTTGAGGGTTCTGCAAGATATGATCGACAAACTGCTAAGTATGATGCTCAGAGGATTGCTGCTGCTACTGGGAATAGGGAAACGGTTGGAAGTCAAGTGGTTCAGCAGAGTGGGATTCAATGTTTTAATTGCCAAGGTTATGGGCATATGGCAAAGGAATGCAGGAAGCCGAAAAGGGTTAGAGACTCCAGCTATCACAAGGAAAAGATGCTGCTATGCAAGAAAATGGAAGCAGGGGTTAAATTGTCAGCTGAGGAAGGAGCCATGCTTGATGATACTGATGATGAAGATTCTGATCAAGAGCTTGATGCACATTACTCGTACATGGCAAAGGTTGAAGAAGTTCTCAAAGTCACTGAAGATGACAATGGCCCTATCTTTAACACTGAGCCAATCGATAAGGTACACACTACTGATGAATATAATGTGTTTGGTGATATTCCTGAGCATAGTGATCTACCCAATGCCATTAATGACACGTGTATGATGGAAACGGTTGATAGCAATACCACACCCGATTCATCAGACATGTGCAATAATGAGTCTGAGGATGATCAACATGCAAATGAATATGATGAAGAGGAACGTATTGCGCTTGCTAATTTAATTGCTACTTTACAAAAAGATGTCACTGAAAATAAAAAGAGTCAAAAGCAATTAAAGAAGGCAAACGCTACGCTCACTCAAAGTTTTGAAGAATGTAAAGCTGCTCTTATCAAATCTACTGAGATGACTGAAAGCTATAGAGATGAGCTCCTTCAGAAAACCAAAGAGCTTGAGGGGTACAAGGGAAGTGCGTTAAAAAGTCAAAAGGACGATTTTGAAAACAAATATAATACAACTCTTGAGTTATTAGCTAAAGAGAAGCGTCAATATAATGTTTTCTTAATGGATGAACGTCAAAAAACGTACCTTGCCAATACCAAAGTTAATGAACTTGAACAAAAGCTCTCTATGACCACTACCAATTCTGCTAAAATTCTAGAGGATAAGAAACAAGAGGTAGATGCGTTAAAACAAGACTTCAAAAGTAGATATGATAAAGAAACCGAAAAAGTTACGAAACTAGAAGCACAAGTCGACTTTTTGAAGAACGTTGTTTATAAAACGCATGATTCTATTCAATCCGTAAGAATGCTAGCACCTTCATCGATGTTTAAGGGTCAAGCTAGCTTTGCAAGTCCTGAGTACCTTGCCAAAGCTCAAGCTACGAACCCGTGTCTTTATCTTGATGAGACTGAAAGGACAAATCTTGATTGCATGCCTGTTAGTGCCGATAGAGAAGAGACTGCCCTTTGGGACGATGATAGTCAACCACTTGTTAATAAGGAGTTTGTGAAACCATATAATTATGCTTATGAGAATAGTCTTTATGGCCTGTTCAACAAACAAACTCAGAAAACTCGTGAGGAAGTGTTCCTAGAATGCAAACAAAAGAGAATTCAATGGAAGAAAGCATTTGCCCCTAAGAAATCTAATGTTTACAAATACATAAACTACCTCCCTCTAGATGAGTCTAAAAGCAAGAGTAGGAAAACATTAGGTATTCTTAAACACCACATAGATAATGTTAAATCTATTGTTGAAAGAGACTGGGCAAAACGTGAAAATGCTGAGTGGACACGTCCGATTCCTCAAGATATTACCTTGCTTGTCAAAGAACTCTTAATTCCAAACACGGCGTTGATTAAAGAAACTGTTCTTCAACTTGAAGAGTTCATTCGGACTGAAATGTTTGATGATTTAAAATATGTTGAATCTATTGAGAAACACATTGATGATCTTCAAATGGAGAAGTCTGATTTCTCAGATGAATATGATTTACTCTTGCAAGAATGCGTTTCTAAAGATGTTATGTGTGCTTATTTTACATCTTGTGCTGATATTGATGAATATTCTGAAGTTGCATGCCAATATCTTGATAAGATCAAAGAATGTGAACGTCTTGAAATTGAGCTTTCGAAACGAAAAGAAAATGTTGACAAAAAGGCTTTTGAGTTACTTCAACACAAAACTGATTTCCTTCAAAAACATTGTCATTCACTTGAACTTGCTTTGCAAAAAGATGTTGGTCGTTTTCCACATGATAATAAATTGCAAGAAAAACTTTCCCAAACATTTCGAGAAATGAATGAACAGAATTTGGAAATTAAAGGGTTGAAAGCTCAATTACAAGACAGGGACAGAGCGATAGCTGAGTTGCAGAAACTCATTGCTAAAATGGGTGGGAAAATTGTGGAACCTAGCATTAAGAAAAATGTTGTTAGACAACCCAATGCCTCTAAAGAGAATAGATCCTCTATCTTGGGAAAACCATCTGCTTTATCTAATTCCTCGTTTGCAAAACCTGTGTTTGCCCCCAAGATGGATGGAAAGGAAAGGTTACCACAAACTCAACCCATAAGGAATCCTGTAGCACCAAGCGTTAAGCACAATAATGTGATTAAACCAGGGATGTATAGAATGCCCACTAAGCCCACAAACAAAGATACTCACTCGCCTCAGACTTCTAGAAACACTAAAAATCCGTGTGTCTTCTACTACAGGAATAGTCTCCACTACTAGTGTTAGCCGGCCTCAGCTTAAGAGCACTCAAGCGAATGATAAGGTCTGGAAACAAAAGAATCAAGGGAAGATGAAGCAAGTAGAAGAACACCCTAGGAATTTGAATGTTTTTAAGAATAAAAAGTCTGTTATCGCATGTAATGACGATCTGAATACTGTGAATGATTTGAATGCTATGAATGTGAAATTTGTTTGTGTCAAATGTGGCAAGTGTGCTAATGCTAATCATTCTATGTGTGCTATAAATAAAGTCAAAGGCGTAGATACTAGAACTAAGAAGCAAGTTGCAATGCCTATTAGAGCTAGTAAACCCAAACACAAAGTGAACCATTCTGGTGCAACCCCCACTAAGAATAGTAATGCATCAGACTCCACCACTAAGAACCTTAGAAGCAAAATTAAGGAATTATATGAGTCTGCTAGTAAGTCTTGGAAATGGTGGTTTGCTAATCAATGTCCTCCTGGATATAAATGGATGCCTAAAGTTAGGACAGAAAATGTGAAAACGAGTGTTAGTTTGCCTTTAAATGTCGATAAGGACACTAATGATTCTACTCTCACAACTAATGTGGTATCCAATTTAGAAAATGCTCCATCGTGTTCTAACTCTTCTGCAGGTGATACAAATAATTCTCTTCATAATGGACTCCGGATGCACGAAGCACATGACGGGGAATCTCAAGCTTCTAATTAACTTCGTGGAGAAGTTCCTAGGTACGGTCCGATTCGGAAATGATCAATTTGCACCGATCCTAGGATATGGAAATTTGGTTCAGGGGAATATCACGATTAAAAGGGTATACTACGTCGAAGGGCTCAATCACAATCTTTTCTCGGTTGGTCAATTCTGTGATGCGGATTTGGAAGTTGCTTTCAGAAAGAAGACATGTTTTGTTCGTGATTATGATGGGAATGACTTACTTACCGGTACACGGGGTACTGATCTTTATACAATTTCACTTCAAGACACAACTTCATCAACTCCAATTTGCTTCATGGCTAAAGCTTTAACGACTCAGGCATGGTTATGGCATCAACGTCTTTCTCATCTCAACTTTGATACCATTAACTTGCTTTCCAAGAAAGATATTGTGAGAGGCCTTCCAAGCTTGAAATTCATCAAAGATCATCTTTGTTCTTCGTGTGAACTTTGTAAAGCTAAACGAAGTAGCTTCAAAACAAAGACCACACCAAGCTCTAAAGGACGGTTAGATCTTCTTCATATGGATCTATGTGGTCCCATGCGTGTTCAGAGTATCAATGGAAAGAAATATATTCTGGTAATTGTCGATGATTACTCAAGGTACACATGGACTCACTTCTTGAGGTCCAAGGATGAAACACCCGACGTTCTCATCAGCTTCCTAAAATTGATACAACGTGGTCTTCAAGCTCAAGTTAAAGTGGTTCGTACTGACAGAGGTACAGAATTTTTGAATTCTAATCTGAGAAAGTATTTTGAAGCCGAAGGGATTGAACATGAAACCTCTATTGCTCGAACACCCGAACAAAACGGCGTTGTTGAAAGACGAAACCGTACTTTGGTTGAAGCTGCTCGAACATTATTATCCGCTTCAAAACTTCCACTATACTTTTGGGCCGAAGCCGTGTCAACCGCATGCTACACACAAAACCGCTCCTTAATTATCCCAAGACACGAAAAGACACCATATCACATAATTCATGATCGAAAACCTTCACTCAAACACCTTCATGTTTTTGGATGTACTTGTTACATTATACGAGATGGTGAAAATTTGGATAAGATGAAAGAAAAAGGTGATACATGTATTCTTGTGGGATATGCAACTCAGTCTAAGGGATATAGAGTGTTCAACAAAAGAACAAAATTAATTGTCGAGACAATTCACATCCGATTTGATGAATCTCAAGAAATGGCACTTGAACAAAGCAGTTTAAGTCCTGATCCACAACGACAAACGACTTCCGTTCATAACCGCACGGAACTCGAAGCTCAAGACCACAGCAATGAACCGTCAAGTTCAACGCTGGTTCCAGAAAATGTTCCTAGAGCTGATATGACAGTCGACACGACAATTGAAGAGTTGGAAATGTTATATGGACCAATGTATGATGAATATTTCACGGGGGAGAAACAAGTTGTATCAAAGTCTTCCGCTGTCACTCATGATAAGAATGATGAAACCGATCATCGTCAACAACAAGATACAACTTCATCTACTTCAACACTGGTTGCTGCAGATTTACCTCCTCAGAATATTACTTCAACAATCGATCCTACAACATCCACAACTACTGTCATTGCTCCAGAGAACACAAATCAAGCAGACAATGCATTATCTGACGAAGACGAATTCATCAACCCATTCGGTACACCGGTACACGAAACTGGAGAGTCTTCTACTCGCCATGTTGATCCGTCAAATATGCATACGTTTTATCAACAACATCCTTCAACACATCATTGGACCCGAGATCATCCTTTGGTTCACGTAATTGGAAACCCTTCACAGCCTGTTCGTACAAGACGACAACTAGCCACTGATGGCGATGTTTGTATGTTCGCACTCGCCGTGAGTACTGTCGAACCGAAAAACATCAAACAAGCCATGGCTGATCATGCTTGGATTGAATCGATGACGGATGAACTTCAACAATTTGAAAGACTTAAAGTCTGGGAACTTGTTGACAGACCATACGATGTGACTCCATTAAATCTTCGTTGGATCTGGAAAAACAAGATGGATGAAGAGAATACGATCATCAAGAATAAAGCTAGGCTAGTGGCTAAGGGGTATGGCCAGAAAGAGGGAATTGATTTTGAAGAATCATTTGCACCAGTAGCTCGAATGGAAGCAGTCAGGATTTTTCTTGCTTATGCTGCACATAAGGGATTCACTGTCTATCAAATGGACGTAAAGACAGCATTTCTTAACGGTCCTTTGAAGGAAGAAGTCTATGTCACGCAGCCGGAAGGATTCGTCAATCCTCATTATCCTGACAAGGTGTATCATCTCCACAAGGCACTATATGGACTCAAGCAAGCTCCAAGGGCGTGGTATGACGAGATCTCAAAATTTCTGGTATCCAAAGGTTTCTCAAAAGGTTCCATTGATCTAACTCTGTTCACTTATAAATATGGGGATGACATTTTGCTTGTGCAAATTTATGTTGATGACATTATTTTCGGGTCTACAAACCCAAAACTTTCAAAATGGTTTGAAAAAGTAATGCACAGCAAATTTGAAATGTCAATGATGGGCGAACTAAAATTCTTTCTAGGAATTCAAGTTCACCAATCCCCAAGTGGTATCTTTATAAACCAAGCTAAGTATTGTCAAGAGATAATCAAAAAGCATGGTATGACTTCATGTGACCCCGTTGGGACACCATTATCAACCACATCGCTAGATGCTGACTTGGAGGGATTACTAATATTTCGTTTTTAGTATAGTTGTCTTCTCAGCTCGATTCGAATTGATATAACGTTTTAAGCAAAGACTTAATTGTTTTTGGTGGTTAAAACTTGTTTGGATTCTATGTCTAATTGGCAAGAAGCAAGTAAAAGGTAAAAATATGCTATATTACCTACGTAATACGTACTACTCTAAAACAAATTGCATAAACGACATTTAAAGTACGAAGTACAACATAACAAGATACAAAATACAAATTTAGACTAAAACTAAAACTTGAATCTGTAAAATGACAATCAACTTTCGTAAAACAAAAATCTATCAAAACTAAAGTTATTTAATCGCTGATAATAGCCTAGTGCAAACTAGTTATGCTATCTTAAACAAAAAGTGGCCCAACAAACATTTCAGCCCAACAAGACTAACAATATACTAACAGCCTATAACTAACGTCCATTAAAGGGATTATCCATGTAACAAAAAGGACATCTAGTGCAATTGGTACATAAAAACTAAAGGACCTGACTTGTACAGTCTACCACAAAGGACTAAACTTGTTTTTTTACAAAACTTGTTAAATGAAAAGCAGATAAATTGTTCTACTGAAAACAAATTGAAAGCCCTGTTTTAGAATATGAAATCTGATTTAAGTACAACTTATAACGCTAATTAAGCTATTTTCAACTATCTCCACAACTCCTACTTTATGAAAGTATCAAGGTGAGTATAAGGCTAATGAAATCAATTTAGGTACACTAATGACAAAGTATAACAGATAAGAACAATCAGCAACTAATTTTTACACTATAGCTTCTTAACAAACTACGATTTACTGAAAGCTTAAAAACGAGCTTAACCATCTCATCCGAAGTTTAGACCTTTGAGTCGAGAAGCGCGGCGCTGAGCCGGCTTAAAACTAACACTATTTGAACCACCAGTTACGAAGCCAATCTAACTGCTGAACAGAACTGCAAGCATTACATCTACGAATCTGCTAACCATGACAGCAACAAATCTGAACACCTGCAAAACGAGCAAACTGAACCGGAACTTGATATTACTCAAAAGCTTAAAGCTTATGAGCTTATTAATCAGGATTAGGAAAGAAATCGACACTCGAGTAAATCAGTTCTATCCACTCGTAAACTGTATCAATTGCAGCTTATTACATCAACATCAAATCTAACACGCCTGCAAAATCAAATCAGAACAAGACTACGTCCTATCCTGCTGCAATAAAAGTAAATCCAAACGCGACTATTCTGATCAGCAAACGATTAAATCTATGATCTTATAACATGAAAAACTGATTAGCTGCTTACTTCTTTTATCTAATATGCTATTTTTACTTAAATCTGTGAACACTAATCTACTTCTTTTTTTTTAACTTCTAAAACTTTAAGCTGATTAAACCGTAAGCTCAAAACACTTAAAAGCTAATTATCTATTACCAGAAACTACTTTTAATCGTGAACAGTAAATGACAATAATAAGCTAAAATTCAGCTTTTAATCTACTGACTTGTAAACATTTGCAAAGAGACTAAGAAGTATCTGATTAACGGTGAATAGTAACAGTAAAGAAACACAGTAATCTAAGGCTGAAAATTGAATCAATGAAAGCTTATAAACTGTGAGCTATAAGATCAGTAAGTGTAAACAGGAGGAAATATAGAAGGCTTTAAGAATAAAGAAAGAATGATGAAGAACTTGACTTTTTCATTAATGGATAATTTTTTAAAACAAACTAACAGAAATTTAACCGAAAGTTAAACTGAATTACAAAGTGTAGTTATCTAACTGATTAACTACTCTAAACATTACTAACTAATTTCCTAAACTAAACTAACTGTGTGAAATCTACACCTAAGCTAACCGGTTGCAAATGAGGTCTTCATCTCCTTTATATAGGCGTCGAGAGAGGGTGGATGACGTGGCTCCACCAATGATTGGATGCCACGTGTAAAATACGAGGATATACTCGTTCTTCATCTTCAATCCAAATTGGGCGTTTCTTTGTTCTTCAATCTTGATTTAATTAACTTGTATCAGCTTGTAGAGGAGAATGAGAGGATGATTTTTGTAGTTGGAAGTTTCCTTTGATTCTTTGTTGATCGTTCGTGATTCGTGATTGCAGGTAATGAAGGTGAAGAAAATGTTTAACCGTCTTTCTCTCTCTCTTCAAGGTTGAAGAAGACACGTAAATGTTTATTGTATGTTGACCGGTTTGGTCAATGACCAAAGTTAAGTAAACTTTCTTCATTAAATTTCTCCTTTAGTCCCTTATTTTGTATTTCCTTTTCAATTTAGGTTAAAAGCTTTTAAGCCAATCTTCTTTTATCCTTTATCTTGTTAAAACTTGCAACTTAAGTCCTCGATCTTTGAAAGCTTGGCAAATAAGGTCCTTGAAAAGCTTTATCGTCCTTTTCTTCGTCTTTTGTGATATAAATCCTTGAAAACGCGTCTTTGTTCCAAAATTGTATCTTGTTACCTGAAAACACATGAACACCAAATACACGCGTAATTCTGATAATTAACAGTTTAATATAATGTATTTGACAGTGTTTTTAATGGTTTTAGGATCATTATTGATGAGTGTTTTCACACTTATCAACTCCCCTCCACTTGACCATTGCCATGTCCTCATGCAATGCAGCATTTTAAAGCTCTAAATTACACTTTTCTCATAATTAACCAACCTTGGCCATTTTATGATTTAATAACGATACTATGCTATATGATGAATGGTTTTGAATATTTACAATGCAATGCAAAGAAAACACTTCTATTTATATATTTTTGAATTTATTGAAATGGTTTTGATGGAAATAACTCATAAAGAAATCAGTGACTTAGATTAGGGCTTGAGTACCATGGACATTTATCACCCTCAAGTTTCACTTTCCCCATACCAAGCTTAAAAATGGGATCATTGTATTCACAAGTAAAAAGTGCATCAACTTATTCATGACAATTAAATGTGGAACCGGTTATTAATTGAGCAAATTGCTTTTGGGCAAATTTGTCATTATTCAAGTGTGAAGTATAAGAAGTGTAAAATCCAAAAATAAGGAAGCACGGTTTTAATCCTAAGTAATCATCTCATCCATTACTTGAAAAACCGCTCACAATTAATACAAGTCCGTATTAAGAGTAATAAGTCATTCGCCTTATGTGTAAAATCCTCATGTCATGCTTTCATAAGTAACTACACACTCGCTAAGGAAAGAAAAATAAAACTCACGCAATAATTTACATCCGCATCTTTTTGAGATTTTGGATCTTCAACCCCGCAACCCGTCAAGGTAATATTGGATTGGAGCAATCTATTGAATCCCCGCAACCCGTCAAGGTAATATTGGAACTCAATAGTCACTATAATTAACACCACACTGCCCCTCTTGGGAGTCTTGCATTATTTTTTTTTCTTTTCTTTTTCTTTTTTTTTCTAGCCACTCATTTTTTTTTTCATAAGCCGCTCTTATTTTTCTTTATTCCTCACAAAGAAATTTGAAAAGAAGAAAAGGAAAAACACCCGCTAAATATGGAGCATGACACAAGTCTAGTACACATAAAACGTGCTAACTTAGAATCTTAAGACGTACTCATATCAACCATGAATGATTAGCCAAAAATGCATAAGAGATTACAAACCAATTAAAACCGTACTTGATTATTTATTAACAATTATATACATGCGAAGAAAGTAGAGGCAAAGAAGAGAAGGGTTTAGCCACAAGTAATTGCCATGAAGTCTATCTAGCCCTTTTACACTTGCTTCAACTCTATCATTTCCCATTCTCTACAAATTTAAAATTTCAAAGAATGAAATTGGTGGAAGCTTAGCCTAATAGACCAATGAAGGACTACATGGTTAAGGATACTAGCTAGAGAGTGCTAAAATAAGCAAACTCGGGTTGAGTCAAAATATCCATGGCGGGCCTAATATGTCAAAGAAGTCTAAACTTGTTAAAACCATGTTTTATTATATTTTTTTTCCTTTTTATATATTTTGATGAAAAATAAAAGAAGAAATATATACAATGCAAGTGTGATATGCAAATGAAAAATGAATGATGCAAAAATCATGAATGCATATTTTTGTTGGCCAAAGTAGATCAAAAATTTGAAAAATGATCGAAAAATCAATTTTCCAGTTATCATGAAGTTAAGGCAATGGTCTAGGTAAGGTCACTTCGATAGAAGTCTCCCCTACACATAAGATAAACATTGTCCTCAATGTTTAAGAGTATTGGAGTAAACTCCCCTACACTTATGACATTGATAACCTTGCTTAACCCAAGTTAAGGAAGAGACAACTAAAGGGTATTCATTTTAAGCACAAGTGTTTTGAATATCACGATAGCAAAAACTAATCGAAGTGAACCAGATACACGGGCCTCCTCCATAAGCTCCAAGCATGAAATGTGAGAGATCAACCCTTGAAACAAAACACGAAAAGACGAAGAAAGGCACCCCTCCACTTCAACTCTACTATAACATCCTTTTAAGTAAACCTAACCTATTGAAAATCTACTCTACGTTTTCTAACCTAGTTATTCAATGCTTGAGTTTTTTTTAACCCTAAGTCTCTAGCTCGACTCGGCCCCGAATTAAGTTGTCCTTGGGGAAACCATCATGGAGAGTAAAAGATTATCCATTTTGAAGCACATCTCACATGATACACTCAAACTTAGCACGTTGCCATTTACTATAAGATTTACCAAATCTGCCTCGATAAATGGAACGGTCCAACGTGTCTCAAGTTTGTCCAACATACAAAATCTCTCAAATATGAAGCACCCCAGGATCAAATACAAAGTTTCCATCTCTACATATGAACAACTCCAAAATAGGTAGCATCACCAAAGTAAGCTCATACAAGAAGCGCATATCAATCGAAGGCACACTCTTAAGTGGAGTAGATGAAAACCAAGTTTTCCCAAATATACGTATCCCAGGATCAAAAACCTTTCCCTTCATGGGAAAATAAGAAGATGAACTCGTATCAACCATATAAGATTCCCCCTTAGTGATCAAAGCATTATGAGACAACGAAGGTGTAGGTATCAAAACATTCATAACTATTATGTCCATGTTAGGCTCATCATCATCAAAAGGTGGGTAATCTTCCATAGAAGGCATAGAATAAGGAGGATCAAGATGAATAGTGTCTTGTGAATGAGGTGTAGGCTCTAGGTTCCCAAAAAGCAAGTTCTCACTAAGACGAATCTCCTCTTCCCAATTAGAATCACTATCATCAACCTCAATATCAATATTATCAAGATAAGCCTCTATGGTGGCATCAATATCCATATGAGAATCCATATCAAAGGTTTTGGGTTCTAAAGGTGCCATAGGTGAAAAAGGATCAATCTCTAAGAGTATAGGATCTTCATCAATAACCAACTTCAAGGGTGGAAGGGTGGGAATAAAAGGCTCAAAAGAAGGTATATTGAGAGAATCACTCAAAGGGATGATATCATCATGAAAGTCAATAGGTGCAACCTCAAAAACCGGTGAAGAAATATCAATGAAAGGTTCTTCTTCTATGGAATCATCATTATGGTTTTCATTCAATGCTTCAATCGAGGATATAAGATTATAGACGTTTGATAAAACCTCTCGAATATGAACATCTTCCACTTCTTCTATATGATCAACATCATCATCCAAATTAGGAAGGTCATCTTGACATGAAAAGTCCTCGGATAATATATCATAAGATGTCTCACTAGAATCACAATCATCATCCTCTATATCTTGCATAAACTCTTCCTCAATCTCATTTTCCCTTTCTTTGAACAATTCATCAAGATCGAAATCACCAAAATCACTAGTAGTAGCATGAAAGTCAACATGTGATGAAATCTCAATGTGATCATGAGGAGAAGTATCAATAGAAAGCTCGTCACATGGTTCAATGGAAATACCCTCAAACTCTCTTTGGATTGGGATAAGGTTCTCAACACTAGAAGCGGTTAATTCTTCTAAATTGGTGTTTGTATTAGTGCTAAGAGGCTCATCCCCCATGGTTAAAGAGTCGGTGGGTGCCACGTGAGGTAAAGGTGATGAAGGTGTGTCATCATTAAGTGTCATACAACTCGAAGGTTCCTCAGCATCTTCATCTAATAATGGATCAGGCCTACGAGTAAAAGTAGTCATGTATTGTCCGTCTTCCTCGATTATAAGAGTCTTAAGGAAGAAATCATTTGAATATTTCCTGAGGCGACAAGAAAATTTGTTCAACGATTCACGATACAAATCACCGAATTCCTTGTCATCATATTGCCGAGACTCAATTTCCTTTTCCTCAGTAGAGTTAATTAATTCCTTTAACCATCGATGCGTGTCTTTCATTTCCTTGTAGCTCATGTTTTTCATACCATCAAGCATCTTATAAACGTCATCGTTCGACTTGTTCATTTTCTCAAGTAAAGAATGAAACTTCTTGACATTATCAAGGACATAGGATGGCGGATCCCTCGGTCTACAATCATAACCATAATGGGGTTCTTTTCCACAAAACTCACATGAATAAGTCGAAGAATAGGGTGGAGGTGGATTTTCATAATTAGGTGGATTATAGTTTTGAAAAGAGTCATGATTATGAAAGTTCTCATGATTGTAACCTTGAAAATTCCCTTTATCACTAATAGTATCATCCTCAGCATCAACTCTCAAAGACGGCTCAATATCACATGGTAAAGCTCCTTGAGTTAGATAAGATTGTACACAGAGAAGTTGTCTTTGCCAATTTTCCTCGAAACGTCCAAGTATTCTCCTTTCCATCTCTTGAAGTCTCCTCTCAAAGGATTCACGAAATTGAGAGACATTTTGCATATTCTCTTGGTTAAACCCTTGATTATATCCTTGATTATGAAAAGTTTCTTGATTATAGCCTTGAAAAGTATCATTATGTTGAAAACCTTCATAATTGGAAAATCCTTGGTTTTGGTATGGCACATTAAAGGTTTGATCATGAAATGATGGTGGAGGTTGTAATGAAAAACCGGAATATCCCATATATTCATTACAAGTGTAGTCCATTTGAGTGTTAGGTTGAAAATTAGGGTTCTCGGTTCCATTGTAAGCATATCCCTCCCCATAATAACCATGATTTTGATCACATAAATACGTATCGTGTGGACCACCACAAGTCGAACAAGGCGAATAATTAGCGTTGGCGGATCGTTGTTGCAAGATCTCCAACATGGAACAAGTATCCATGTTTAACAAGGTGACCGAATGTATATACAAGTATAATGACGTTTAAAAGCTTCCTCAGGGAAGGAAGTAATACACCAAAGGTGGTATGTTTACACGTGTGCGAGTACACGTGTAAATAAACACGAGGAATGAGGGAGTAGCCCTCGGTCGACTTTTGAAGGAGAAGAGATTATCTCCCTCGAGGTTCGATATAAAATATCCACAAGAAAGTATATATATAATTACTACTTGGGTGCAAGACCTCCAATAAAGCCTTCCTTCGTAGAATACGCACTAGTGAACGGGGGGTTAGGTGGCGCGAAGCACTTAAGTACCTATTAACCCTTAGACGGCATTTTATAGCACGTCGCCTATCTATTCACTTTAGTAGTTTGTATTCTTCGAATTATTGCCAATTGGAAGTATTTATCTATTCTTGCTTTATTAAATTTGATCGATACGCGTGTCAAGGACCGGAACGCCCCTCAACACGGTGTAATGCCTCGGCAATACTTATGGAGATAGGTAACTTGGTTGTTCTTATACGTATACTTATTTACATATAATAATATATAAAAAAAAATATTTTTGTATTTATTTGATTTTTACGAAAAATACTATATGTACGTAAAAAGCGATGAAAACGATATAATATATATTTTTGTTGTAATCTTTTAGGAAAAAGATTACTTTTTGGGTTTTTTATTTTTTTGGTTCAATTCTTTAGGAAAAGAATTGATTTTTGTGATTTTTTATTTTTTTGTATTTTTATCTTTTTGATTTTTTTTTATCTTTTTGATTATAATACGTAAAAATAACGTTCACAAAGTGAACGGATCCCAAAATCCAATCGTCTCACTCGAAATCGTTAATCTTCACGAAAAGAACCGGCAGCGGCGCCATTTAATATTTCGTTTTTAGTATAGTTGTCTTCTCAGCTCGATTCGAATTGATATAACGTTTTAAGCAAAGACTTAATTGTTTTTGGTGGTTAAAACTTGTTTGGATTCTATGTCTAATTGGCAAGAAGCAAGTAAAAGGTAAAAATATGCTATATTACCTACGTAATACGTACTACTCTAAAACAAATTGCATAAACGACATTTAAAGTACGAAGTACAACATAACAAGATACAAAATACAAATTTAGACTAAAACTAAAACTTGAATCTGTAAAATGACAATCAACTTTCGTAAAACAAAAATCTATCAAAACTAAAGTTATTTAATCGCTGATAATAGCCTAGTGCAAACTAGTTATGCTATCTTAAACAAAAAGTGGCCCAACAAACATTTCAGCCCAACAAGACTAACAATATACTAACAGCCTATAACTAACGTCCATTAAAGGGATTATCCATGTAACAAAAAGGACATCTAGTGCAATTGGTACATAAAAACTAAAGGACCTGACTTGTACAGTCTACCACAAAGGACTAAACTTGTTTTTTTACAAAACTTGTTAAATGAAAAGCAGATAAATTGTTCTACTGAAAACAAATTGAAAGCCCTGTTTTAGAATATGAAATCTGATTTAAGTACAACTTATAACGCTAATTAAGCTATTTTCAACTATCTCCACAACTCCTACTTTATGAAAGTATCAAGGTAAGTATAAGGCTAATGAAATCAATTTAGGTACACTAATGACAAAGTATAACAGATAAGAACAATCAGCAACTAATTTTTACACTATAGCTTCTTAACAAACTACGATTTACTGAAAGCTTAAAAACGAGCTTAACCATCTCATCCGAAGTTTAGACCTTTGAGTCGAGAAGCGCGGCGCTGAGCCGGCTTAAAACTAACACTATTTGAACCACCAGTTACGAAGCCAATCTAACTGCTGAACAGAACTGCAAGCATTACATCTACGAATCTGCTAACCATGACAGCAACAAATCTGAACACCTGCAAAACAAACAAACTGAACCGGAACTTGATATTACTCAAAAGCTTAAAGCTTATGAGCTTATTAATCAGGATTAGGAAAGAAATCGACACTCGAGTAAATCAGTTCTATCCACTCGTAAACTGTATCAATTGCAGCTTATTACATCAACATCAAATCTAACACGCCTGCAAAATCAAATCAGAACAAGACTACGTCCTATCCTGCTGCAATAAAAGTAAATCCAAACGCGACTATTCTGATCAGCAAACGATTAAATCTATGATCTTATAACATGAAAAACTGATTAGCTGCTTACTTCTTTTATCTAATATGCTATTTTTACTTAAATCTGTGAACACTAATCTACTTCTTTTTTTTTAACTTCTAAAACTTTAAGCTGATTAAACCGTAAGCTCAAAACACTTAAAAGCTAATTATCTATTACCAGAAACTACTTTTAATCGTGAACAGTAAATGACAATAATAAGCTAAAATTCAGCTTTTAATCTACTGACTTGTAAACATTTGCAAAGAGACTAAGAAGTATCTGATTAACGGTAAATAGTAACAGTAAAGAAACACAGTAATCTAAGGCTGAAAATTGAATCAATGAAAGCTTATAAACTGTGAGCTATAAGATCAGTAAGTGTAAACAGGAGGAAATATAGAAGGCTTTAAGAATAAAGAAAGAATGATGAAGAACTTGACTTTTTCATTAATGGAGAATTTGTTAAAACAAACTAACAGAAATTTAACCGAAAGTTAAACTGAATTACAAAGTGTAGTTATCTAACTGATTAACTACTCTAAACATTACTAACTAATTTCCTAAACTAAACTAACTGTGTGAAATCTACACCTAAGCTAACCGGTTGCAAATGAGGTCTTCATCTCCTTTATATAGGCGTCGAGAGAGGGTGGATGACGTGGCTCCACCAATGATTGGATGCCACGTGTAAAATACGAGGATATACTCGTTCTTCATCTTCAATCCAAATTGGGCGTTTCTTTGTTCTTCAATCTTGATTTAATTAACTTGTATCAGCTTGTAGAGGAGAATGAGAGGATGATTTTTGTAGTTGGAAGTTTCCTTTGATTCTTTGTTGATCGCTCGTGATTCGTGATTGCAGGTAATGAAGGTGAAGAAAATGTTTAACCGTCTTTCTCTCTCTCTTCAAGGTTGAAGAAGACACGTAAATGTTTATTGTATGTTGACCGGTTTGGTCAATGACCAAAGTTAAGTAAACTTTCTTCATTAAATTTCTCCTTTAGTCCCTTATTTTGTATTTCCTTTTCAATTTAGGTTAAAAGCTTTTAAGCCAATCTTCTTTTATCCTTTATCTTGTTAAAACTTGCAACTTAAGTCCTCGATCTTTGAAAGCTTGGCAAATAAGGTCCTTGAAAAGCTTTATCGTCCTTTTCTTCGTCTTTTGTGATATAAATCCTTGAAAACGCGTCTTTGTTCCAAAATTGTATCTTGTTACCTGAAAACACATGAACACCAAATACACGCGTAATTCTGATAATTAACAGTTTAATATAATGTATTTGACAGTGTTTTTAATGGTTTTAGGATCATTATTTATGAGTGTTTTCACACTTATCAATTACCCATAGATCAAACGAGATATCGTTCCATGATCGGGTCCCTCATGTACTTGACAGCAAGCAGACCTGATATTCATCATGCTACGTGTTATTGTGCACGTTATCAAGCACGACCCACTGAAAAGCACCTCAAGGAGGTTAAACGGATCTTTCGGTACCTCAAGAATACCATTCATTTGGGACTCTGGTATCTGAGGGAAACTGGTTTCTTTCCAACGGCCTATTCAGATTCTGATCATGCAGGGTGTCTTGATACACGAAAAAGTACTTCTGGTGGTGCACAATTTCTAGGTCAAGATAAGCTTGTGGGATGGTCTTCCAAGAAGCAGGATTGCACGTCACTTTCATCAGCCGAAGCGGAGTATGTGTCTCTATCTGCGTGTTGTGCTCAAGTTCTATGGATGAGAACACAACTCACGGATTATGGCTTCCACTTTGATAAAGTACCTATGTATTGTGACTCAAAGTCGGCCATAGCCATCTCCTGTAATCCGGTACAGCATTCCCGCACGAAGCACATCGATGTCAGATACCACTTCATAAAGGAACAAGTTGAAAGAGGTATCGTTGAATTATACTTTGTTGGAACGGATTACCAATTAGCCGACTTGTTTACGAAAGCTCTGTCGAAAGATAGGTTTGAGTACCTCGTTAGGCAAATTGGTATGAGATGTTTGACTCCAGCAGACCTGGAGATTCTGGCAAAGGTGCCTGCTTGATTTAAATATCAAACATCAACTTGTAAATATCTTTTAAAAAGCAAAATACAAAAATATAAAACACATAAAAGCAAAACACAAAATTAAAAAATCTTTCAAAATCCAAAAATATTCTTCCCGGCATGTGTTTCAGTATCGATAATATGGACGTGCCTAGAAATGTCGCTCAATAACGACACGGGTGTGTACATAAAGCTCGAATGAAAGTTGTAAATATTTTTCAAAACATGTCATTTCTTCTTTTAATAAAGGAAATTGTCTATTTTGGACAAATATTTCCAAACAACGGGTAGAGCAATCTATCACGGGTTGAGCTTGTCACAAAACATTCAACGTTTTGAGCTCAACACAATGGCTTGTAATCACTTTCAGATTGCAACCCGGATCTAAATTCACGGGGGAGTGTACGCTTTTGTACTCTTACCCTTAGCAAAAGAAGTTAAATCTTCTTACACTTGAGTGGATTCGTCAAGACATTCAAAGTCTATGAACTCAAGTTTATGCTTTAGAAAAACCTTTTCGTCAAAAAGAATTGATTTTTCAAAAAGAGTTGAACACAATTTTTTCAAGAATTTCTCAATGATATTCAAAATCTTTCAAAAATTGTGTGTTCAACAACTCCTATCCTCAAAAGTTTAATGTGGATCACATCCTCGTAATGACAATTCCATTGGATCAATTTTTGAGGGGGAGCATTACAACTTCATGCATAGATTGACACATCTTTCTCCCGAAGATTTTCAAGACTATTTTTCAAAATATATTTTAATCAAATTTGTTATCTCTAATATCAAAAGATTTTATATATTAGAGATAGGGGGAGAAAATGTGATTAAAATGTGATCATATATAAGACTCAAGCACTTTAACTCTTACCCACATGTGCGAAACACTTTCGATTATCGATGCACATGTGAAGGGGGAGCTTTTCTCAAACGACAAAACTAGCAAGGTGTTAAATGTTTTTCAAACACTTTGTTAGAATTTAAAGTGGTTTTCATGGTTACGATCAAATACCCACAACATCTTTAATTTCACGACGTTATTGGTGTCAAAAGGGTGGTTAGGTTTAAGTCCTATGATCCAACCAGAACCGGAGGGATCTTCCCAGGGACAATCCAATAGATTATTAGAAGTCCTTAGGAAAGATGGAGTAGAATGTGAACGTAGTTGAATGCCGACTAAGTACTGATGCTAGCACTGGAACAATCACAACAAGGTGTTAGTAATGATGTCTTGGTAAGCATTGAAGGGGTTGAAGAATGAAAAAGAAATGTAAGGATAAAGGGTGTAAAGAAAGAAGCCCTCCATACAACTTAGGCAGAAACCGGGTCAACCCATCATGAAGACAAACTCATCATGGACCCAGTGATGTGAAGCACAACCCTTTCCTAGCTACTCAGGCTTCTCTCAAAAGAAGTTTGTTTTATTGTCACGGAGATCAACACGACTTCTATTGACTTTCTCACTCCGAGATAGTTGATATTGATTAGGTGGCATCTGCTCCAGCCTCCGACCACTAAAAGTGCACAAATCGAGTCTAGAGCCAAGAGATAAATCAAATCTCGTTAGGACACACGGATGAAGATCAAGAGAGTCCTACGCTATATCCTTGTGATATTGCTAGAACACTCAGAGTGATACTACTTAGTATTCACAATGATGAGTGGAAATCCTTCCAGTGTTAACATCAAACAGCACTGCGGTAGGTCATATGCAAGATTCTTTATGAATTGAACATATGTAAAACTGAAAAGCAACAGTGGTTTGATTCTGAATTGATTCAAACTCGGTTCAGGTTTCTACGCAATATCTTTATGGTCTTGCCAGAACATTCAGAGTGATATTCATTAATATTCACAGTGACGAATGGAAATCCTTCTAGCGTCAACCTCAAACAGCGCTACGGTAGGTGACTTGTGAGATTCTTATGAATCAAACTTGTGTCAACTGGAAAGCAACAATGGTAAGATTCTTAATGAATCAAACTTGTTCCAGGAATTTGAATTGACGACTTTAATCAAGCGGATATCTATCCAATTGATTCACTCTCTATGTTCGCAGTCTTGCTTTGAGACGGTCGAGTAAAGAGAACGGCTAGTACAGCCGCGAAACCCTGTCAAGGAGATTCTTAATTGAATCTACCTGATCACAGGTACGATATTTAATATCGTATAACGGTCTTCACCGACCGGAGGTAAAACGCTACCGATTTAGGACGAATGTCAAAGCCATTCAGTCCGTGTCTATGTTTTGTCTCGAGAAGGTGGCGTCACGGTGTACACAGCAAAGTCAATGATTCAGAAACCACACACTCATGCCTAAAGACATATTCAACAATTAATAGTGTGAGCATGTGGATGAAGACACAAGATCGCAAGATGGCAAAGACAAGTCAAGGATGATTTGAAGATCTCAAGCTTAAAGACAAAGTCGAAAGACAACGAAAAAGGCTCAAAGATCACAGCATGAAGGAACAAGACTACGATTACACGTTCAAGACTCATTTATGGCGAGATTAGTAATCTCTACAAATTTCCTAAATGACCAAGGTTTATGACCTCTCATTGGGGGAGATTGTTAGCCTCAAAATATTGAGCCAAACAAGAATGCTCGGTCATATGTTTATTATGTATCGTATTTTAGAACGTTGTAATAGGTAGTATATTAGTCGTGTAATTACGGGCTTAACTTTAAGCTAAGGTTCATTAATAAGTAACCAAAGCCCAAAAGGAAAGCCCGGCCCATGATCATATAGCCCATTATGCCACATGTAGGCAAGGCTATATAAACCTCTCCTTGCATGTAAGGAGAGGTTGGTTGGTCATTTCATTTTTTCTCTCTAATCTAATATTCCACAAGTTTCACCAACCATTTTCTCTCTACTTTCTCTCACTACTTTCACTCTCTAGAATTCTTCTCATATCTACCTTTCTTTCTTTATTTCGTGTAGTATAACATCACATATATTAGGGACAACAGTTATGCATAAGGAACCTAGTGTAAGCCCTAAAGAAAATTGCTATGTCACAAAAGTATATAGAAAGTAATATAAGCCGAAACATTTAAGCTTATATAAGCCCATAAGTCATATAAGACTAGACCTATATAAGTTAGATATTTAAGCCTATAAAACATATATAAGCCGAGACCTAAAAGTATATATAAGCCATGAGATAAAATTTTTAAAACCTAATATAAGCCGAAAAACTATAACTTATATAAGCTAAGTCATTAAAGCCCTAATAACTTATATAAGCCAAAACCTAAAACCTTATATAAGCTAGGCATGTAAACCCTAAAAATCTATATAAGCTGAGACTTAGATATATTTAGGCTAGCTCATTTAAGCCCTAGAAATGTTAAATAAGCCAAGTTATATAAGCCCTCACATAAGCTAAAAATAAGCTGAATACAAATAAGCCCATGTCTTAATTTTTAGCTTAGAAATAATAAGGTATAAGCCCAATAAGGAAAATTTAAATACTATCCCATTTAATAATTACTAGTTAATTTAAACAAGCCCAATAGGCCCAGTTTACCCAAGCCGAGACCCAATTGGGCCGGTCAAGCCCAAATCCATATTAGGGAGACTTTTCGTGCCCTTAATGACAATTGGTGAAAGTTAAGGTTGGTTTTGTAACTTAATAATATATGTGTATATAGTTTCATGACTTTATAAAATTACAAGGGTCGAATGTGTCATTTTCCAAAGTATAAGGTGTGTTTGTTTTAAACCGTGAGTTAAATGAAACCACAAGGGCCATTATTGCCATTATTTAAACTTAATATAAGCCCTAGATTCCTTATTAAATATTCCGAGACCCCAAGGGTCATTTTTTACATTAATGAAACTTGTTACAAGCCCTAGTCTAAATATTTAAACATGCCGAGACTTTAAAGACCAAAAGTGTCACTTTGGGAAACTTATTACAAGCCCTAACTACTACTTTTAAATAATCCGAAACTTTAAGGACCAATTGTGTCATTTTGAAAACTTAAAACAAACCCTAACCCTAAGTTAATTAATTCCGAGTCTTAGGGGGGTGTTTGGTCATTTCCCCAAAGTTTTGTAATCCCTAGGGGTGTTTTTGTAAATAAACTAAACGGACAAGGACTAACGACGCAATATACTTAACGAACGAAACCTTAAAGGATATTTTTGTTAAGTTGTTATACTAATAAGGACTCAAGTGTAATTTAAGTCAATTAAAAATATTAATAAATTATTTTATTGATAAATTAACTTAGCCGTTGGATAATTAAACAATTTATTAAATTTATTCACGAAACCTTATAAACTGACAAATCCCGTTAACTGTATTTTTGGAGCCTTTAGAAAAGTAAATTGTATTTATTTTCTTACAATAAATTAAATAATATAAAATCTCGTTATTTAATTTATTACCCATCTTACTAAACAGTTTATATATATATATATATATATATATATATATATATATTTTTAGAAACTAAAAATATATATATTTACAATTCACTATAAGTGTAAACACTTAAACGGTCGTACTAGCTTATTAATTTGTGATCATGCATTTTCAACCATACATCCATCATGCATTGTTAATTATGCATTTACTAAGGCACTTAAAATTACTTAGGTAATTTCTCCAGTTCGTGATCATACTGTGCCAGTTTATTCAGTGACATCATCCTTACATCACTATCACTAAGGTGAGTTCATGGCCCCATCTTTACTGTTTTATAACTGGGGGGAGAAAACATACAAAAACTATATATATTTTAAAATAGGCAAAACATGCACTGATGACAACAACAATTTATTGCCTATTGTTTGCCCCATACTCGTGGACTGTAATAGTTAATAGTGTAGCGTGAAATGTATGAATAGATCTATTCGGGTATTGACAACACCCGGCCCGCGTGACTTGCTATCACGAAACGCTTAGGCCAAGCAACAGGTTTATATCATTGTCGGACTGAGGGAACAACATCAGGACAGATCCAAATGGGCGTATTGAGCATCTTTTTGTCTAGCTTCTATTACAGGGCAATAGGAACTACTTTGGTATTGGACTGTGATTGTCCTACCATGATCGTGATGTTTGGCATATTAGTAACTTACTATTTAACTAAACCTATGAATTCACCAACTTCGTGTTGACCCCCACATTTTACTCTATATGTTTTCTCAGGAAAACAAAGCAGGTTCATGCATTAGATTCCAGCATTTTAGGGAGCATCATGTCTACCATTGGGCTAGGATATTTACTTCAGTTTTATAATAAATGTGGTTTTACAAACAAGATACTATGTGTGTACAATTAATTCATGTAATATGTATTAAATGACTTTTATGATCATTGCTCTATATGTTGTGTGCTATCGATCCACCCAAGTATCACCCCACGTACTATTCCGCTGCATTTGACCAACTTGGGGGTGTTGCAATATGGTTTCAAAAGGTTTAGTTGGAATCGTCATGAGACACGTGTCAAAATGATAACGAAAGATGTGAAAAAAAGAACTTCAAACCTCGACCCAAATCGGTGGTACGATAGAAGAAAAGAAAAATAAAATAAAATGACAAATAAGTCATGTATAAAATAGAGGATAAAGGAAATCTGTATGCGTTCGCATCGTAATTCAGTTGACATAAAATGCTTTTAAGAAAGTAGAATATCAGTTCTCGAATAATACAACTAACATGAAAAGTTTCTATTTTTAAACGTTTTCAAACGCAATCAATGTTTGGTAGTTGTAAAATCTCATTCGTTAAAGTTTTACGAACTCAAACGAACTCAAAAACACTTCAAACCATATTTTTAAATTCTATCAGCTTTGACTTTTAAGTTTGACTTTTGAGTCCGACCAGACCAATTGACTTACTACATGACATTTTCAAAACTTAGAGTCTAAAGCAATTTGGTGTAAAATGTTGTTTCAGACAACTTTCTAGTTTTACTCGAGACTTGAAACGGATAAAAATGGACGAAAAAGCCCTCGCATAAAATCTGTCAACAAAATGATATTTTAAAAATATGGAGAAAATAAGTTCTTAAAGTTTACAATTTCAAATGAACGTAACTTGCTCGTTTCTAAGATTTATGGGTCCAATTTTATGTCCTAAACGAACATCTCAACAAGTAGAAATATATTTTTATGTCTAAAGTTTATAAAAATATTTTCTCGACATTGTTAAATTACATGTAACTTTTCTGAATAAAGTATATTTTTTGACACCTTGAAATTTAATCAAACTTCATAACGACCCCGAATTTATGTACACACATGACTTGTGGATTCCATAAAGACGAAAGAGAATAGATTGTATAATTAAGCATATAAAGAAAAACATAGTATAAAATTGGTTTATGAATACCAACGATAATATAAGAAATAAAAAAAATGGCGCATGACATCCGTGTCTTCGATTTGAAGATGCAATGCAGGAAGGTCTCTTGGCGGCGTGATTTTCCAAAATCACAAGACATACCGAGAAAGAAATGGAACATTAACGGGTTGCACTCCCGGACCGAGGTAGTTTAATGAAAAGGGAGGATACAAGTTTATAGAAGTAGAATTGTATTCCAAACAATGGTATCACGAGAGTATACACAACATATAAAAGTAAGCCGAGAAAAACAAGCGGTCCAAAACGAACGAGTATGTGGGGTCAGTCGTATCATGCACAAACGAAATAGCAATAGCACTCAGAAAAGTGAGTATGAAAAGTCGGCAGCATACGCGCTCTGAATACAAGTATGAATGCCATAACAATATAAAATTATTGTAACAAGATCAATTCACAAGAATAAGAATTCAAGAAATACAGCAAGGGCAAATGTAATCATAGTAATATCCAATGATAATTCATTAAGCACAAAGGCTTTGAAAAGAGATAGTAATTATCGTCATTAGGGTAATGTAATATTTCAAAATGTAATCAAGAGATGAAATACTACAACGATAATTAAAATTAAATAATAAGGACTAGAGAGTTACCCGCGCAGATATCGAACAACAATGGTAGATTCTATGTTTGACACTTAGAAACATGAAATATTTGAACTTTCAGTTATAGACTAAGTTTTGAAAGCAACTCAATTCTCTATAACCATCGCTCTGATACCAATCTGTGAGACCCACAGAATCAGGCAAGGTAACATAGGCAGCATGGGGGTGACACGTCATGGTACACGAAACAATAAAATACAGTTTACATAAAAATTGACGTAATAAAACATTTACATTACATCATAAAAGATCAGAATTTTTAAACAAAGGTCCCAGAGTTTTATAAGCGGAAAAATCAATTATTTAAACATGGTTTTGTAATATATGGTTACCAATAATATAGGATAAACTTCTGACAGCTTTTACCAAAACAAAAGTTTAGAATATAACACAGAAATCTCCAAGCTGTGAAAATATCATGCGGGCTCCCATCAAAGCAAAACTAAGTATTATTACCTGAGATTAAACATGTAAAACGTCAACACAAAGTTGAGTGGTATTCATAGGTTTGGTAGTAAAGTTGTAGAACACAAGCATTCATTTGTAAAACAAGTAATAGGGAAAATGGTTATATACGTCAACCATAGTCCGAAATCATTATTATTGCTATTTAGCTCATGACACCGAAGCTTAACAAAAGGTAAGTTCGCCTAGCGAGTATTCAGCCTAAATACTCAAGTATAAACAAATGTAATGCGTCAAAGTAATACGAGACGGGGATTGTCAATCCCGATGGATCCACCCACAACATTCGCGCTTAGCAACACAAGTAAATTAACGGTGCATGAAATGGTAGGGAAACATAGTGGCTATGGAAATTAAAAGCAATAATAATAATGGTAATCAGTTCTGGAAAGCATACAAGTACTGGAAAGCATACAAGATCTAGATAGCATACAAGTTCTGGATAGCATACAAGTTCTGGATAGCAATCAATTTTAAATGAATGTGTTCCACCATGTAAAATCTCACCCCGCGTTATGAAACAATGTATAAGTAGTAAAAAGGGGCTATGAACTCACCTCGAAGCAATAACAATGGTTAAAATAGCACAATGTAGCCATGGAGGAATAATAGCTCGAAACAATCTGCAATCTAAATTAAATAAGGTATGTATTACTATACAAGCATATTGATAAATAAACATAGCATTTAGTCCCCTAGTATGTGCTTGGGTTTATTTAAATAAATCGATAGTTTTAATACTTGTGAATTTTAATGTTTTAATAAAAGTGTAGTCATTTAATCAATATATATATATATATATATATATATATATATATATATATATATATATATATATATATATATATATATATATATATATATATATATATATATATATATATATATATATATATATATATATATATATATATATATATATATATATATATATATATATATATATATATATATATATATATATATATATATATATATATATATATATATATATATATATATATATATATATATATATATATATATATATATATATATATATATATATATATATATATATATATATATATATATATATATATATATATATATATATATATATATATATATATATATATATATATATATATATATATATATATATATATATATATATATATATATATATATATATATATATATATTTAGCAATATTGGGCACTTCGTTGACGAGACAGTTTATTAGTCGAGTCTTTTAATGGGTCAAATATCCTAAATATGTTAAATCGAGTTTATAAATAGTTTTTAAATTGATTAGTTTATAAGTAACAAAAATATGATAATAAGTAAAAAAGTTTAATTTAGGTAACATGTCGGATGTTAGAAAACCGGAGACAATGTTATATGTATTTGAAAAGTTAACACATTCTCATTTTAAACAATCTGACTCTCTCTTTACGTCCGTTGTTAAAGGTGGTCTCGAACAGTTTTTCGGCGTGAATAGCGGGCTCAATAGTAGCTCGCGGAGTAAACCGCAAGTACCGTTGGGTAGGCTACCGGGTCGTCGATAAGTAGGTGTTTAAGTTTTATAAACCAGTGTCGTTTGATACGTTAAAAACGTGTTCGAAATAAGGGTCGTGAACCTATTTTTAAACATTACGGGTCTATCGGGTCAGTTTCGATATCATTTACGGTTCTCGATAGGGACTTTTGGGTCGAACCAAAGGTATGGCGTGTAGACGGCACGGCCGTCTACAACTTCCGTCATTTAACCGTCTTATGACAAGGTATTTTTTGGGGTTAAAAATGGGTCGTAAGAGGTCGTGTTGCAACACTAGAAATTATATTTTTCATCCAAAACAAGTCATGTTCGATGTTTTTCGCCGATTAATATCTAACTCGTTTCTTGACCGTTTTGAGTGATTCGAGTTTTTATGAGTTCTTTGCTACCTTGTCACTTTTTGCTCCAATAATATCTCGGGGAACTTAACTCTATGTGATTCGAATTTTGCTCCGAAGGTTACCCTTAACATGTTTATTTCGATGTAAAATACTAGTACTCATTCATCATATTTGATTATTATCGTTTGAACTGGTATAGTAAGGACACCAACGAAATCTTTGAGTTTTAATTGGCTTATATTTTACGACATCTAAACCAACTTATTTTCTGTTTTAAATTGAACCTCATGCACAACTAGCTAACGACTAAGCATACATAGAGAAGAATAATAAGTAGATAACGAACATGGAGAAGGTGCGATACCTCACAACGGTTGAAGAAAAAGGAACGTGGGTGTGCAAGGTTCTGCGTACTTCCTGATCGAGCTCTAGCATAACATTAAAAATTGATTTGGTGTTTTTTTCCTTGTGTAAAGGCTTTATAGCAGCCATGTATGAAAGTAGCATTCTTTAGCAAGTTATCTACGTTTGAGATTTTAAAGAGAACATAGGGAGCTGTTATAAGATTTGTGGAGTAGCAAGCAATCCGACAAAAATAAAATGGAATGAAGGAGTCGGTGTTTTTTTGCTTTCTTTGGCTCGGCAAAAACAAAAACTGTCACAAGAGATGGTGCGTTTCTCATAATGGTGCAAGAAATGAATTTAAAATATTTTGATATCCTTAACTATGAAAATACACGCACAACATATCTTGGGTATGTGTCCATCCTTTACATGAGTTTTTGTGGTAATGCCACATAAGTGAAATGAAGGATTATATTTTTGTTTTATAAGAAAGTGGTACTGTGGTATGTATATAGTCAGCAAAAGAAGAAAAAGAATAGTTTTATTTTGTTAACTTTTGAGTATGAGCGGGTATTATTAAAGTCCGGTATTTTAAAAGTTACGTGATTTGAAAGATACACGTTAAACAATAAAAATAAACGCTCAATACAAAATAAAAACGTCGACATTCGGATGACGTTGATATTTTGATAAATAAACGAGGACTTATAATTTAATACACGTTAACGCGTCGTATAAACGAATGACGCCTAAAGGCTTAACGTAAATTATGAAGAATGATTGTAAAAGAAGAAATTAAAATGACGTCAATAGAAAATATTTATATGTCATAACGAGAATTTTCACGCTCGATGATGGACGTACGCTTTGCCGATAAATTATAAGGGACACATATTCGATACGCTAATGTTCTAACCTTGCTGGTTAGTCAATAATTTCATATTATTCATAGAACGAACATGACAACTAAAAGTCGGGTAATAATTATTGTTCCGAATATTAGATATAAGATTAGAGCTCGGTCTAAATGTTAATTATAAATTTCGGGTTACTACAGTAAATAAATATGGAAAAATAAAAATAAATTTTTTATAATTTCGAGTAAAATATTATCAATGATCAGAAAAATAATTAAAATATAATTTAATGTAAATTCTCGAGATCTCAGAATTTACATATGAAAAAAATAAAGAGACACATGTAAACATTGTAAAGTCGAGAAGTACAAATAAAAAAATAATTTAATTTTCGAGAAAAATACGAGTTCTCACACTAAACTCGATTAAACATTCCCTGTTTAACCTTCTTTGACCCCCTAAACCCTAAATTTCTAATTACCGTATACCAAAGGGGTTTTGGCTAATTACGTGCAGATTGCTAATTAACACCTTTCTCACCACATCCCACCAACAAACAAACCCTCACGCTCACCCAAGGTCTACACACCCACATGTCCTTATCACGTCACTATCCTCAAAACCCTAGGAGGGGACAAAACCAACGGATGGATTGAATTACTTGGTCCCAAAGCTCAAATTAACGCCTCAGATTGATCAAACCAGCTGTCAAACCAAGGACATTCACATGGAGCACCATTGACTGAATTTTCAAGAAGAAGAATAAGGACACAAGAGGAATTTCAATGATTAGGGTTTAGGACTTGTATTTTTTTATTCAAGCCTTCTAGTATTTTCCTAAGTCTAGTATAAATATAGGACGCATGTGTCCACATATTTTTGGTCCAGTTTTTGTAAAATTTTTAAACTATTAATGAAAATGAAACTTTAAGACTTGTGAAAAACTGAGTTCCAAATTATTGTTTTCAAAAGTAGTATAATCATTTACTTTTATTTGCAATTTAGTTTTAAGTTACCAAAATTTCGTGTTCAAAATTTTGGCAAGATTTTTTGAGATCCAAAATTAGTGTGTGGTGTTTGCAATAGGCCTGACAAGCTCATTTCAAGCATACAAACTTGATTTTGTTAAAATTCAGTTGGTTACATCTTTGTTTCAAGAAAAGAGAATTGGTTTTCAAAACTTGATTTTCAATCCTTGTTTGCTATTTATTGACTTTACTGTTCATATAAGCTACCCCATAAGCTGCCTGACAACAACTTAATGGGTACTTATTTGAGCCTGAAGTGTGTTTCCTTTTTTTGTTTTGATTGTGCAGGATTCCAAAAAGGAAGCATTTCATTTTTCATTTATTCCTTTCCTTGAAGATATTGATATCCCTAGGTCTGTTGTAGACCTACCAAAAGGGATCCTCTACACTTCCATAAGCTTTCATAAGCTCTAACAAGGCCCAATAGAAGGCATCAGCCTCTAAGGTATGGGCTTGAACCCTATTGACCCTTGATTTGGAGTTTTATATGATCTTTTTGGATTTGTTCTTGAATGATTTGAGTGTGAACTGTTTCACGGTAGTTTGAGTAGTGATACATGCTTGTTTATGATACTTGTTTAGGTTGGTTATGATCAGATTTGTAGGAGTTTTGATTAAATTGTTTTGTTAAAATCTTGTTTCAGCTTATATAGGGGTGTTTGGGTCTACTTATTAAGCTAAGAGCTTGACAACCTTTTGGTCTAAAAATAGTCTAGACATACTTGATATAGTTGTATTGGGTCATATTAATGGTAGGTTTTAAGTTTGTAACATAGAAACTAAGTTTTGCATGTTCATCAGTTGGTTAAAAACAGTCACAAGATAGTCAGTAGGCCATAACTATCTTGTTTTAGTGATTTTTTTTGTTTAAAATCTTGAATATGTTAGACAATGAGTTAATCTAGGGTTGTTGTTTGTTTATTAGTGGTGTGATTGTGTTTTGTATGAAAGTTGGTGGTTTGAATTTCATCTGGTGACCATTTAGATCAGCAAGAAACCCACAGACCTATTTAGTCTCATCAGTAACTTGTAATTGCTCCTTGGTTTGATTTTCTTGGCTATAACTGGTGCTTTTTGTGCTTGCTTTGACTCCTCACAACCCAACTGGTTGTGGGGGTGCCTTTGTCTCCCAAAGAAACCATCTCAATAGCTCATAATCCATCAAAAGGTTCACAGACACGTTTTTTTTGCTTAGAGCAGTGGGAAAAAGTTCCCACTGCTAAGCTTAATTTCCCACTGCTATCACTAAAGGACAAAGCTTTGTGAGGTGTCACTTTCAGATTTCATATTTTTTTGTCTTTAGTGGACAAAATTCAGTGTTTTTTATATTTTTCATTTTTCCATGTTTAGTTTATTTATTTTAAGATTTTTGAAAAAGTTTAATTTTATTTTACTGTTCATTTAATATTTTTTAGATTTAATTTAGTTTTAATTGATTTTCTTTAAACCTGTTTTTGTCTTCTAGTGCAAAAATTTCATATTTTTTAGTTTTAAGAATTTTCTTAGATTCAGAAAAATATTTTAAGATTTTTTGTTTAAAAAGTTTTACTGTTCACACTTTTTATCTATTTTTTAGATTTAATTTAAGTTTAAATATGTTTATTTCAAAACTATTTTGTCTTTTAGTGAAAAAAATTACTTTTTTCAAACTTTTAAATTTTTCCACTGTTTAGAATTATAATTTAGAATTTTTTAAATAGTAAGTGTATTTTTATCATTATTTTATTATTTTTAATCATAATCTTAGTTTAAAAAGTGTTTTTAGCGTTTTAAAAATAGAAAAATAGTTTCTAAAATTTAGGAAAAATACTTTTTAGTGTTTATTTAATATAAGTAAGATATTTGTTTGATAAAATGATATTTTGGGCTTTTTCTTAATTATATTTAATTTTATGGCTTTAATTAGCATTTAAAATTGAATATTTAATTAATAAAGGTTTTTAAATTTATTTATTGAATTTTTATTCTCATTTATATAATTTTAAACTTAATTTTCATTTTTAATTAATTTTTAGCTTTAGTTTTTAATTTTGTCACGTTTTACGTGTTTACGTTCGCGTTTTACTGTTGGGCCAATGAAAGTTTTAACTATGGCCCTGTCTAGATTTGTTTAAATTAGAATAAGTGTTGAAAGGTCGCTGAGAAGTCCAGCGACAGAGACTAGACCAGTGGAAGGAAAAGCCTCAGCTGGCACACCAGGATCATTCAAGTCAAAGACAACGTCAGAGAAGTCGAAGACAATCTGAAGTCAGACTCACCAGCGATTATGGATAGCTGGGATGTCAAAGGAATGCACTGGTGTTCAAGGATCTCTGAGTTGACAACACTCAGAGATCACTTAAGAACCCTAGAGACTTGGATTAAGCAAAGCTTATCTAACCCTTTATAGTTTAGGCGGGAGAATCTTACAAGTGTTTTGAGCGGGACAAAACAAGAGATTCAAGTCAATGCCTAGTACGACCTAGTGGGACAAAGGTGAAGAGTTGGCAGAACTGTTCATCTAAAGTAGTTAAAGGCATGTCTCGATTTGGACATGCATTTAATACGTTGTACTCTTCCACTCAGAAGATGACACGTATCAACTACTCCCACTAAGGATACAACCTCGTACCACTATAAATAGGGATGAGAAAGAAGTTAAGATTCAACCCTTGTGCTTGGAATCTTAATCTAAGTTCTTTCTCCCACTGGAACCACTGAGCCTTCAGCTGTCCATCAGCGACTCATTGGTTCTCTTGTAAACTTGAGTCTCGAATCAAGTTTACTTGTTCTAGGGTTCATTTCTTGTTGTTATTCAACAGGTGTATTCATAACACTTTGTAATACTTTGTTGATAATAGTTAATAAAGCATTACTCGTTTGAAAAGTATATCTATTGTGTGTTATTGTTTTTCGTGACTTAGTTTCAACAATAGTTGTATTTTGGGACTTTCATTTACGTCATTAAGTCGTAGTGTAATCGTAGTCGTAGCTCGTCTTTTATTTTTCTCTCTTTAAACCAAAAACGACACTAATCCAAACTTTGATTTTATATAATTGGCACACAAATCATACACCTCCTTCGAGAACACACTCGCACTTATTCGGTTTTACAGTTTTTCATTAAAACGTATAACTTAATACTTGCCGCTCATACGCGTTTTCTAAAACGTGTACGAATTCCACTACATAAAAACACATTGTGTTATTTTACAAGGTACCAAAGCCAGTTTAGATCCACAAAAAAATGATTATCCTCCGGTCATCGACCTATGTGTCGGTGATCCGGAGTGATCTTTGTTATTTTTCGCTTTATTGTTTTTCTTTTATTTGTATTTTGTCTTTAGTATCCAATGCTTAAATCCTAATCCCTAGCCGTTAAAACACAAAAAAAATTATGTTGAGTTTCCTTTGATCAACCATATATTTTTTAATCATATGTTTGTGCCGTTGGGTCGAAGATCGTTGTTGTTGACAAAAAAAAGTTGATCATCAAATTTCTGATCCCTTCTAAAGACAAAGCAAGTCCAAAGGGTCATGTCTCACGCAATAAACAACTACGCCGCCAAATAAAAATATGCTTCCGCTAAAATAAACAAAAAAAGATGCGGTTTTTAACATTTATTCTTGTTCGAACGTTCAGAAGCTTCCCGTTCAAACTATGAGGGAGTATCAGACGATATGTATTGGCCCAAGCCCGATTGTGGGCTTGTGGTTCGTTAGGTTTAGGGTTTGTATTAGGTTGCTTAATATCCAAGCTATGTATTTAGTATAAATACGTATGATGTGTTATGCAATGGTCATTCAATTAGTAAAACACATTGTGTTATTTTACATCCGTATTACTATGTAAGAATATAGTTACGTGGTGTCTAAAAACCAGATAAATACAAATTGAACTTGCTGATTTATTAGAATTAAATGAACAACTCTTCTAATTATCTTTGATTCAATGAATGTTAGTTGATTTGGGAGAAATGAGAGAAAATTGGTATTGCATATCATTGAGAAATGAATGGCAAGCATCATCATACAACTTACTATATAGACGTAGAAACTCAAAATTGGTCTAAAAGACAAATGGGCCGAGAACTAGCCAGCGAGAAAACACAAAATTCACTAGATCCCCAAAATTCCCTAAGCCATTGTAAGTGTTTACACGAAGTTATCCTTGTTGCAAGCTTCGATTTGACTGGTCACGGGGGTCTTGAAATGGAGCCCCACAACCTTGCTCATTTTAGTGAAGCTCAGATTTCATACCTCCATAAACAAAAGGCACGTTCCTCCGTGCGTAGGTCCGTCAATGGATCGTAAAAGATCTCTTTTCTACTTTTTTTATAATTGACAAATCATAGTGTGGAAATAGTCTTTAAAATTTTTTCTGGATGTATGGAAATATTTTTTATTTATTTTTGTGGATGTATTATTCCTCTTTAGACATAGTAATTTCTCAACTTACATTACTACTCTATATTTCATATTTAACCTTGCAACTTTTCTTTTGAATGACCCATGTGGGATTAAAACTAACAGTTATAAGTTACATGCCTTGACCTTTTGGATTAAAGTTGAATACAACTAAGTTTACTAATTCGATAGTTTGTGATCATGATGGTTAAGACTTAAGATGTTTGTTTAGCATAAGTAGATAACTAATCAATTGAATTTGTTTGTGTGTATTAACCATTTTAAAAAGCCTCGTGATGCCAATAATAGCCAAAATCCACTAGAAAGCGACTGTATGCAATAAACCATCATGAAACCATAAATAAGCCCGGATATATATAAATGATATTCACATAAATATGCCCACTAGTTTTATCTATACCAACGTTTGTTACCTCATAATCCTCCTTCACTAGGCTTCAAGAGTTGTTTGAATAAAGCCATCATTGGGACATTCGAATGCTTCGCATGTCTACAAAAAATCCAACTAAATAAGAAGCTATTGAAATGGGGATATCGCCTAATGAATTTGGAGACAGAAAAAGTGTCACCTCTCAAATTTTCTAGTTCTTCAATGAGAATACATACAAACACAATCTATTGGAAAACAATGTTATCGCCTACATTACCTGCATACTTTTCCTGATTCTTCGCTAAGATAGTACTATGTATAACCTGTGGTACAATGTAATTTTATAGTCAAGGAAACAAGTAGAACATGACTATAGTTACTTGACACAATTGCCTTATAAATGCATTAATCGCAGCGGGTTTGTCATTGTCATCAATATATGGAAATTGTTGAACCATAGATAACAAGACAAAAACACAGCACTTTTTGTGTAAAAGTATTTTAGGTAAAAGTCAAAAGAACAAGATAATAGGTTTCCATGGGAATGACATGGTGCAACTGAAACACCAGTGCCTAATTCCTTTGGCATACAACACAAATGATTCAAAATCTAGACTATTTAAACTATTATATCCTTAATAAAAGAGGGGAAGCACGGTTCCCAATGAACAGTGCCCCCCTCACACACACCTCGCATTTTTTATTCGTTAATCACACACAACAAAATATTTTATTTCCTCACAAATCACACACAACAAAATATTTTATTTCCTCATCTCCCTCATCATCTCCCACCTAACTCATCTCATCTCATCTCATCTCTCTCTCTCTCACATAAATCTGCTGTCGATCAATCTAAATCCCCCGTTCTCGATTTTATGCGATCATGATTTATGCGATCATGATTTATGGGGGTATTCTCTCGATGTTATAGTTGATCTATTATCAGGGTGTTGGTGTAACGATTTATTGGGGTATTCGCTGATTTTTTTTGCGCATGTAGTTTTTTTAATCAAGGTAGTTGTTTTTTATTGAAAATTAAGGATATTGTTAGGTGAACACTTAATTTGGGGGTTTCTTTGATACGGTTTATTTGATTTCGGTTTATTGTACAATTGCAGGTATGGCGGAGCCGCGGAGGTATGGCGGAGCCGCGGAGGTATGGCGGAGCCGCGGAGGTATGGCGGAGGTCCAGTACAAACAAAAAATAAAATTTGTATTAATAGGTATGAATTTTACTTTATACAGTAATAAATAATGTAGTGGTTTCATTCCATTTGTTCGTTTTGATTTCTGTCTAATTCTGGAAGGTTTAGCAAATTTATTTGGGATACGGTAATGTTTTTACTTTGTCTAACTTAGGTTTGATGCCTTCTCCTTCTGCTCATTTACCTCAACTTTAAACTTTGTCTAAACATTATCTTTTACAAAAGTAAAAGAACCTGATACAAAAAAATAGTACATCAAAGATTAGCAAATAAAGTTAGTAGCTCAAAATTAAAGCTAAATGTTGTTCCCCAAAGATCAGCAGCCCCGCAGAAATAAGTTCAGTAAGTTCAACCGACATTTAGACCACATTTATTTGTTTCACTGCTTGAATACTTTTGACATCGATTAGTTTGGAATGCTGAACTTGATATAATAAAGATCAAACACAAAAGTAAAACAAGTGGAAACTGCTAAAACATGTACATGTAATGAAGAAAGGCATAAATATATAATTATAAAAATGGTTCCCATTTAGGCACAAAATAGTTAAAATCTCTATGTATATTATAAAAGTTTCATGACATAAGGTTCACTTAGAATGCTTCATTTAGTCAGGTGATGCTTATGTTTAGATTAGTTGAATATTTTAATATAGCCAAAACCACTATAAGTTTCAATTTATGCGAGTTTATGAATTTAAGAGACTTCATCTCCAAACGATGTAAGTTGGTTAGTCAAATGACATAACCTTAGACTATGCGCCAGCACTGTACGTAAAAGTATGCTCCATTTATTTTTTTGGTGTTTGACTTGGTGATTTTGTTATGCGCGTGAAAAATGTATATGTGGAAACAAGAACGAACAAGTCCCGCTAAATTTAAGCATTCGACCACTTGGTTTAAACTGAGCTCAAGTGCTTTAGTTTTTGCCTCTTAAAAGGGCCATTTACACAATTCTAACATGTTTTTTTCTTTTTTACTTTGATTTACGATTACAAGCTTGGGGGCAGAACTACACAAAACATCTTCACGAGCTCAATAGTAAATCGTTATCCGGAGGCGAATCACATGAAGTGTTATTTTCTAGGGTCTATACTGATCTTAGTTATCGAATATTCTAGGTCTGACCAACTAATCCTGATTGTAATCGCCGTTCTTACACATATGGTCGGAATCATACCTGCTGATTGGACCTTTACCGTTCTCAGAAAGAACAAACTGAATGATTTTGTGGACCTAGAAGGGACTTTGCTCTCAAAAAGAACAAACTGTATGTTTTTGTGGACCGTGAAGGGACACCCATTCCAGGTAAGCAACGCATTAGAAAAAAGTGATAAACCCAATTCTACTCTTCACGTGTTGCTACTAGAAGAACGATAACATGGGTCCATTGTTGAGGTAATCCTTTCTCCATTTTCAAGGTTTTTACACTTATTTAATCATGTTTTTTCTACTGCTGAACACTTATAATTTTATTTGCAGGCCGTACAAAACCTTCTCCTTTGTCTTGATAGTCCTAAATTTTCCTCCCTTAAATGGCAAGAATGATTTGCAGATGTAGCAAATCGACTCCCTAAAGAAGGTATGAATAAGGTCAAATATAGAAATACACATTCCGTTCTCATCTATAAGCTGATTTATATAATGAGTTATGTTCACCGAACTATAGAAAAATTAGTCATTTTTATCAAATTATCAGTAGACTGTTTCTTTTTTTACATGGAAGAATATAGTTTTTTTACAAAGATGTAGATAGCACACATTATCTACGTGTTAACCATCCCACAGGCTGTGATGATAGTATTTTAACATCCCTAACCGGGTTCGCAAAAAGTTTGGACTAAGTATATCTTGGCGAGGCAAGCTTGCAAAGTTTACAGCCATGACACCGTGTCCTCATTTTCGACATACCCGATTTGTTACTTATCTGAGCCTCAAAACAATAAGATTCATGGGGACGATGGTAAACATATATGTGTAACTGTTCATTGGGGAACGTGATACCCCCCTTTTATTAAGGATATAATATAATGTCGGGCTGTGATGAGTTTGAAAGGCCGTGGGTAAAGACATGATAGCCCGGATCTTGGCGGGGCGACCTTTGAAGGTTGCAGCCATGTCGGGTTATGATTCTTTTTCCCCAAAAACGCCTTATCTGAGCCTGTGTATGGTTTCGTTAGTGGCAGCATACGTATGATTCTTTTTCCCCAAAAACGCCTTATCTGAGCCTATGTATGAGTCAACGCCTTCCATTATGACATTTCGAAAAGAATTATCTGCACACATTTTACTAGCAGCAGATATGTGAAACATTTACGCTGACACAGATGTTCAGACGTGGTGTATGATGAATCGGCCAGGCATCCCCGCCATCGAGATCCATGATCCTTGGCAGCGAAGGTATATACTTTTCTTGCATTATTAGGAGTAACAGGTTTCCAGTTGCATATCTATTTCTAATCCGCTTTATTACTTTATATACAAGATACATAAGTTCTATTATTCATCTATTTATATAGAGTAAAATAATACTCAGGTTTTGTTGTTGTCCTGCAGGTTGCTGCTACTGCTGGCGTAGCTTGCAGATGCTTATGACGTCTTGGCGATCATGGCTTGGGAAAAAACAACAACCTGTTTGGGATTATGCGTTGGTACCATGGGCTGGTAATCAAAGTTTGATAAAAAAAAGTCAGCAAGATGACACTAAGTTAGCAAAAGTACACCTGAACCGAATATGCCTGATTTTAGTGGACCATCGTCGGTATCAGTTCTCACAGGTATTCGATTTATAATTTAATGTTCTTTTCCTTTTTCTCAGAGACTAACGAATTCCAGTTACATTTTTTTTCAAAATTGAATGTGGGTAAAATTAACGTTATAGGCGCACATACGAGAGTATTTCAGCCTAAGGACATTGTTTTCCTCAAATGGTTAGATATTTAACTATATTTTTTCTACTTCTTATCTTAAAAAGCACCAGAAGTATTCAATCTTTTATAAAATCATCAAAGCGAGTTGGGGAAAAGGAAAAAGCTATAAGAAAAATGAGTTTAGTCGATAAGGTTGATTGTTCGTCTTTATGAAATGTAATCTCCGTCTACTGATTCAGTTTTTTGCTTTTACGAAAGCATTGTAAAACAGGTAATGCTTCACTGGCGGGTCGAACTCCTTCTGATGATTGAAGCTGATGGAGCACCCTAATACGCTCTTCCTCATCCGAAGCTCAAGTTCATCGTATGTATTCGAGGGTGCGATACCGATGATATTTCATTACTCTTTTTCAAGTAAGATGGTTAGCCATCCAAGACAATAAACGCTACATATTGTTGTCATGTTTAATTGTTACAACCCGGTTTATGTTTTTCCAGGTTTACCACTACAATGGAACAAACAAGTATGCCTAAACTAAGCCAAAAACAGGAAACAAAGTGCTTGCAGCAAGGGTATATAGAAAATAGGTTCCCAAAGGCATACTGATCTTACTCCACTTGGATTTTTATTCAGTCAGATCGACCAAGGGGTATGTGGAAAATGTATCGCAAGGTTACCTTTTCTTTTCAAATCATTTTACCATATTTACTTATACTCTTACTACATTATCAGGGTGAACTGAGGCCAACATTCCGTTTTTTATGATGTTGCAAACAGGAGGTCGTCAGGACATACATGAAAATGGGGAGGTCTCTTACATTTGGAGCAATGGTGAGGTTTGCTCGACATTTTAGAAGGTGGATCAACTAACATTGTAGACATAATAGAACTCTTTCCAAAAACGCCTGCCCTTCGCGCCGCAGCGAAGCGCGGGAAAAAATCCTAGTTATCTCTTAAATGTAAGTACTTCTTCACATTTACTTCACTCAACCAACACACTCGCCTACTCTTTACTTCACTCATTTTTACTTCACTCATTTTTACTTCACTCAACATACACTGAAACATCCCTACTATATATGAAACAACTTTATTTCAATCTATGAATCTAATAAAAACACACATGTATGACACTCTTCTTCCCACGCATTAACAACACGAAGAACATCTCCCTTACAAGCAAACACTACTCTCCATAAGCTCATGGCTTTTGATTTATTTAAGGCGACCGAGCTCATGTCACGTAGATAAGAATTTATTCATGTAACACCCTATAGAAGCGGAAGCTAATATGGGGTATTACTTTCAAGGTATCGAAATCATAAAAATAGAAAAATGATAGAGAGTCATTTTATTAAAAACTTGTTATCATTCATTATTTAGAGTTAAATAAAAAAAACTGTACATACACTGTACATCACATGTTTTCCCAAAGAACAAGTTTTATTGGAATGATAACTTTTCAAGACACCACCATCCGTAGCACGCTAGTGTGTATTCACCTGAAACATATGCTTATAAAATCAACACAATGGTTGAGTGAATTCATAGGTTTAAACATCATTTGAATACAAGTATAACTCCAGGGCTACAGTGTTATACACCCTGTATTTTTAAATACATCACTTCTCATTTATTATTGCACTAGCTCGTACATCGCTACTTGACATATTAGTAACCAACAAATTTCCCTTATTCAGGTAGTTTGCCGGACTCCTGAGTTTAGCAAAATAAAGTAAATCTGTTAAGCCAAGGTAGGTACCTTTATCCGTGAAAAAGAGCGACTTACCAAGATAGGAAATGTCAGTCTCCAATAGTACTATTCACAATATTAGCGTTCATTTTCTAGAAATGATTAACGGTCACGATTAAAAAGGGCCTTTCATGGAAATAAGTATACGTAGTGTCAATAATCAGGTCAGACAGCATACAAAAACACTTGTATTTTAGTTTTAGCATATATCTCCCTCACGGGTTTTCAAATCATTTGTAAACTTTCAAAAGTGAGGCTATGAACTCACATTAGCCTATAAAGTCTTGAATTATTCTAAAATAACCAGTTACAACTTTCTCACAGAATCTAAGTTGACACACAAATATGTATATATATTAAGTCATAATGTAAAACACGCTTTAAAATACCTAATAACATTAAACGCACGAAAACACGGTTAAATTAAAACTTTCTATTAATAATATATGACACGTGTCACGAGCATTTAATTACAAGTATTATGAATATTATTAATACACGGTAAATAATTACGTATAATATTTAATACTCGACATTTAAAGCACGAAAATTCACGATAAAAATTAAGACATGAAAGTTTTATGGTTGTGGTTTGGGCTTATGTTAGAGGAAGGGAGAGGGCCTTTTGGCCCGGCCCATTTAGAAGTCCATGTTGTAAAACAATTAACCTCCAGGGAATTAACATATTATCACTTTTAGAAAATGAAAGGAAACCCTATTTGCTCCTCCTCCTTGACGCGGCCACCATCAAAAAAAGGGAAGGATTTTTTTGGGGTTTTGATCTTGGGTATTTAAGTGTTTGTGTTCGTGCCTAAATCCTTAATCCATCCACGCATTCGGTATTAATCAAACCTTAATCTTTTTCTTTTTATTTTAATTATGATCACATGTTCTTGAATCTTTAAAAACATTAGTTAAAAACATGTTATGGAAATGAATTAATCAAGATTCGGGTTTGGTTTTGTTTTGTATTGGTGCGGCTACACACAAACCGAGAGTCAGCCGACTCTCGGTGGCTTGTTTTAACCACCAGCCGCGACCCTGTAAGGGGCGGTGGTGTTTGATTCTGGTCAGCCGCAAGCCAAGGTCCCACAGTGGGAACCTTGGTGATATTAGTGGGAACCGGGACCCTCCGAGGGTCTCGGTGGGAACCTTGTATACGGCAGGGGCAGCCCTGGCTCGCCAGTGGGAAGCCCCGACTAACAGTAGGAAAACTGGCTCAGTCGGTGTGAAGCGTGGTCGTGCAGTGGCTAAACCAGCAGCAAGGTCAAGCCTTGGCCTCCGGCTAAGGACACCCAGCCGCTGACTGTGGTGTCAGTTTTAAGTGTTTGGTTTGCCTCGGGTTTGGGGCTCGGGTTCAATAATTAGCTGATATGTTCAATGGGTTAATTTAATTAATTTAATACATGTTATGATTAAATTAACTATTAACTTAGGCTATATTATATTATTTATTAATCATGAAAATTAACCTAAGTATTTATTATGACTAAAATTAAATTAAAAACCCATGCTTTCATTTAATTAATTGTATAAGGTAAAGTTTTATTAATATCATCATGTATATTATTAATTAAGAAGGACAACCATGCAAATTATTATTAATTAGTAATCATTACGTTATAACCAAGGTATTTGTTCTAGTAAACTTTACTAATGTTATTATATTAAATAATCATGACTTATTATATGCTTATTAAAGCTATAGCTTATATTATATACTTATTTAATAAGCTTATTACTAATTACGAAAACATGCTAAGTATGGAAACTTTCTATTTTCGTAAACTTACTAGTTTTGGGAACTTTCTGTTTTTGGAAACGTACTATTTTTGGAAACTTTCTATTTATGGGAACCTGTTATTTCTAGAAAATTACTCATTATGTTACTACAAGTATAATAACACATAAGAACATGAAATACACGAATTAGAACACTTGAAATGTTAAGAAAACACATGAGTTAACATGAATCAGTAACATAAGTTAAGAACACTTAAAACAAGACGAGAACAAGTAAAACAAGTTAAGGACACATCAATTAAACTAATAATCAGTTAAGTATAAGTTAATCAGACAACTCATACACGTCCCTTTTATTATGTAGCTATCATGAAGTCGAAGTAATTCATACGCATTCGTTTCATCTTCATTACTGGACACAAGGTACGGATATTCCTCCTTCAGTAAGGACACTTCTTTCCTATATTAGGATTCCCCGTTTACAGCCATATGTTTTCCCCAGTAGTTTACGTGTCTTAAACAAATTCAATATATGTTATGTTTATTTTAGATTGCCTGAGCTATATACATGCATGCTGGTTTCACCTATTTATGGGGGTTCCATAACCATAGCACTGGAGGCACCTTTGTTATGACTCTTCTACGGTGAGAGTGATTGCTCGCAGCGTCCCTTTACAGTATTTTGGCCTATGTTATTATTATCATGTGGGGCGAATGGGTGCATCCTAGGACAAGTTAGTAAGATTTCATGGTAACTGTGATGTGTGCCTTGCATTTGTTACAGGAGTTGATCCCTCCACTCATACTATATTAATTATAGGCAACTCCTCCAATTGCATGATGAGGTCACCCCTCTAAGTATTCATGCACGTTGATGTAGCATGATCTATATAGGCTCCAGGCATATTTAAAATATAATTTTCGATATAAACTAAACATAAGTCTTTTCAGAAACACAAAACCAGTCTTATAAGTTTAACCAGGTTTTTCAGGATTTACATTATTCCGCTGCAATATCATTTCATACTTTCATTTCATTCTTTAGTTATGTTTATGCTATCATTTCATTGTCATTATATCCGTTCACTGAGCGTATTGCTCAGCCGTATATTTTCCTTTCCATGTTCCGAAACGGCAGGTACCCAAGGACAGACTAGAGCATTTGTATGGCGTGCATAGGATGGAAGCTGCCTTAGACTTCTTCTCCTTGTGCCTCATATACTTATGCTTGATTGGAAACTTGTTTTGTCCTTCTTATTCCATTTAATTTATTTATGTTTTGGGCTTATGTATGGGAACCGATGTTTGATTCCGGTTTTCCCCTTTATGGTCATTTATGTTGTAGGACATTACCTTGCATGCTTTGATGACACGCCATAATTACTACGTAATGTTCCTCTTATCCAAATGGGGGTGTTACAATTATGGTATCAGAGCCAAGGTTTCGACCTGTAGGCTCTAAAACTTGACTTATGACTAGCGGGTAGTCATCAGGATCTTCCTAAACTGGCAGTCAATTTTCATGCATTTATTTTATGTATCATTGTTAATGCTAAGTTTTTTACTAAGTAATGGTTGGTACAGGACTGGCCATACTTAGTAGCATGTGCTTTTCATTCAAATTTTGTTTTAGTGAACCGGCCCATAGGCGTTCACCCTTTCTCATGTCAATTTTGTTTTGTGAACCGACCCATAGGCGTTGACCTTTTCTCATGTCAATTTTGTTTTGTGAAACGACCCATAGGCGTTCACCTTTGCTCATGTCAATTTTGTTTTGTGAACAGAACGATAAGCGCTCACCCATGCTCCTGTCAATTTCGCTGGGTATGCCTTCATATACTATTCATGCATCATTTTCTTATGTTTATCTTATGTCTCAAACAGATTAATCATTTTATTTTATTCCTCTTTTAAACTGTCATATGGCTGTATAATAGCCATATTCTATGGAAGTTTTGACTAGTATGGATTGGACCCCAACAATCCATATTTAGTCCCATGTCGTTTAATTCTATCCACGATATTTTCCCCTTGAAATTTGACAAGTATGGATTGAACCATAATCGTCCATACTTAGTCACATGTCTTTTATTCGAATCTTGTGGATGGAACCATAACCATCCACACCAGTCTATGTTTCATGTCCATTGATTATGTTTATGCTCCTTATGATGACAATGTTTTCATACTCTCATGCTGATTTTGTTTTATGTTGATTATGTCTTAAGTCTCTTTATGTTGATTATGATTTCATGCTAGACGTTGATGGATTTTAATTAATCATGCTTTCATGATAGTCATGGTTGGTTTTCATTAACCATGTTTTCATACTAATCATGGTTGAATTTCGTTGAACCATATTTTCGTGTCTCTGTGTGCAACCAGAATTTATGTCTAAGCTGGAATAGCTAGGCTATCTTGTTGCTCACGTAAGTCCGGTTTTGCTAACCGTGATAAATTCTTTGATTATAAATCATGTCAGATGGTCGACACCCATACCAATCATCTCATGTGCATTCCATGTGTACTCAATGTACCATATTCCTTGAGTAACCCATGTTTCATATTCCACGTGTACTCCACGTACCGTGTCCCATGTGTATTACACGTACCATAATCCAAGTGTATTTCACTACAATACTCCATGAGTGTTGCTAGTCGATACTAAATCATCTCAGGCGTATCCCACTTGATGATATTCTACAAGATGCTGATGCAGCTCATAACTTGGAGATGTTGCAAAATGCTGATGTTGCTCATAATTTGGAGACCCTGTGCGATGTTGATACTGTTCACAACCTGGAAATCCTACAAGACGAAGACAAAGGCTTTAGATCAAAACGATCGGACGAGGAAGATGCTTCACCACAAGACGATTTCCATCAAAATCCATGTCCTTACCTTTTTCAGTTAAATGTCACCCGTCATTCAGTTGTTTTTTTTTCAGTTATATGAGTGGGAACCGGTACCAGTCGATCTGTAAGACCCGTATGCTTTTACCGTGAATAGTACCCTTATGATCGTACGTACATGATTAGAACTTTCCTTTTATAGCACGTTTACGATTCATGAACAAGATTTACGAGTATTACGTACGTGTTATAACACGATAAGTATTTAATACGTATTAAGACACGATAATTATTTCAATAATAATTATAATCACGAACATACGAACATGAAATCATGAACGTAAATAATCACGAGCTTAGTATTACGTATTTATGTATATTAATTACAATCATGAATAAATATAATAAGACACGAACGATAACTAAATAAATCACATAAAACACGAACAAGAGAACAAGTATAATATTAGACACGGAAAAACATTTGGGTTACCCCATGTGGGCCCCTTACCGCGGCTAGACACAAGGAAAAGGGCCAAGCCCATTTTCATTTTTACTAAAACAAGGAAAAGGAAAAAAGGTATTTTCATAATTACAGAAATTAGAAAAATATACAAAACCTTAATCTCTTTTTGCTCTCTCTCTTGGCCGCCGAGTATAGAACACCAAAAGTGGGTGTTGGTTGATTTTGGTGATTGATTTCTTGCAAGTGTGTTAGTGTTATCGTTCTCCTTTGTTTCACGTAATCGGTAAATCCTTAAACCTCTTTTTCTTTATGTTTTTATTTATTCAAGAACACATGAAATCATGGTTTATTTAAAAACAAGTAAAATACATGTTAATAAATCATGGGGGTAAATTAATTAGGGTTTAAGGGGTGTTGTTTTGGCCGACCCACGGAACTGGGACCAAGGAGGGTCTTGGCTTGCTTTTGTTTCACACAAACCGAGACCTTAAGGTCTCGGTGTGTGTTGTGTGTCTCGATCGCAAGAGCAAAGGGAACCCCTGACCTTGTCGGGGGTATGTTTGGTGTTCGGTTGGGTCACGGCAAAAACAAGGACCACCACCGGCTTAAGCCGGTGGCTAATTAAGGAAAGCAGGGGTAACCGCCGCTTGGCAGCGGCTAGCCAAGACCAAGGGAACCACCGGCTCAGCCAGTGGCACCTTATACGCAAGTAGTGGCAACCGGCCAAGCCGGTTTGCCACTGTTAAGGGTGCGTTTGGTTGGCCGGTTCATGGGTTAAACTGGTCCGGTTCACGACATGTTTAGGTTAAAACACGGGTTCGGTTCATGGGTTATTTTTGCAAGTTAATTATTTTACAAGGTTAATTATTTTTACAAGATTAAATTAAATTAATTAAAACATGTACATGATTAATTTAATTCATACATGACTTAGGTTATTAATATTATTAATAATACATAGATTTTAACCTAAGAAATTATCGTTTTATTTAGACTATATAATTAATTAATTATTAAAATCATGACTTATAATTAATTAATTTCCCACGACTTAGGTTATATTAATATATAAATACATGTTTAACCTAAGTATTTTTACTTTTATTTAATTAAATCAGGTTATGTTTAATTAAATACTTTAACCTATAGTTTATCTAATTTACATGAAATAATTAATAAACTATACTATTTAATCACATGACTTAGAGTATTAATCAGTAAACACTTAATCTTATATTATTAGCTTAATAATCCAGCTTATTTCTAATTATGGAAACTTTCTATTTTTAGAAACTTATTTAATTAAGGCAGCTAATCTATTTATGGAAACTTTCTATTTTTAGACACTTATCTATTTTAAGCAGTAAATCTATTTTTGGAAACTTTCTATTTTTGGAAACTTTCTATTTTTTAAAACGTTCTATTTTAGGAAACCTGCTATTTTTAGAGAGTTACTTATATTACAACACAAGCATAATAATACAAGAAATACAAGAAACACTTAAACAGAATAGACAGAATACATGATAAACGCAGTATAAAGCTTAAATCAGTAAAACATGACATGAACATATAAAACAAGCTAAGACATGATATAAAACCAGCTACGTACTCAGTAATCAGATACTTATACACGTATATTATTTATGTAGCATTAGTGATACCGAAGTAGGACTCTCTTCCGTTCGTCTTCTTCGTTCATTGGACACAAGGTACGGATTCTCCGTCCTTTCAGTATGGACATTCTTCCTATTTAGGATTCCCCTTATGTAGCCAACTGTTTTCCCAGTATATGTTTTATATGTTTTTGAATTGCTTATGTTTAATTAGATACCTAAAGCTATATACATGCATGACCAGTTTCACCTAGTTATGGAGGTACGATAACCATAACACTAGAGGCACCCGTGTTATGACTCCACCACGACAGAGTGATAGCTCGTGGCGTCCCTTCAGCTTTTGGCCACATTATTATTATCAGGTGGGGCGTATGGGTGCATCCTAGTTTACATGTTTTCAGCAGATTATTCAGGTAAATGTGGTGTGTGCCTTGCATCCTTCACAAGGAGCTGATCCCTCCCACCCAAACCAGTATATTAAATTAGAGGCAGCCCCTCTAATTTGCATGACGAGGTCACCCCTCCAAGTATTCATGGATGTTGATATTTCATGACCTATATTAGCTAATGGTAAACATGTTGAACAGTTTTTATAAGATAAACATAAGGCTTTTCAAACTATAAAACCAGTTTTATTAAGTTATACCAGGTTTTCTAGGACATATACATTTCCGCTGCTATATGTTTTACATGCTTATATTATTCATTCCATGCTTGTATATCCGTGCACTGAGCGTTATGCTCAGCCGATACTTTCCTTTCCATGTCCCAAAACGACAGGTACCCAAGGACTGACTCGAGCATTTGGAGGACGTGCATAGGATGGAAGCTGTCATAGACTTCTTTTCCTTTTGCCTTCATATATTTATGCTTGTGTAGTCTTTGTTCATTTCATTACTTTATTTATGTTTTGGGCTTATGTTTGGGAACCGATGTTTGATTCCGGTTTTCCCTATGGTCATGTTTGTTTTACTACATATTACCTTGCATGCTTTGATGACACGCCATAATTACGCGTAACGGTCCACTTATCAAAGTGGGGCGGTAAAATTATGGTATCAGAGCTAAGGTTTCGACCTGTAGGATCTAAAACTTGACCTGTGACTAGTGGGTAGTCACCAGTTGCTTCCTAAGCCAACACTTGTTATTCCAAGTATTGATGTGTCCAGCGCATTGTTGTTTTAACCATGATGTTTTCAGCACCTTGATGTTTTAACCTTGATATTTTCATCGATATTTTTTTACTAATATGGATGGACAACCGTCATTCATATTTAGTTATGTGTCATTGTTTCATGCATGATGTTCCTCGTGAACTGTGGCTATGTGGACTGAACCCCAGTAGTTCATAATTAGTCACATAAATTTTTTTCTGATAAGTTTTGATCGATGAGTTTCATTTATTTATGTTTCATGTATCATTGTTGCAGGAATTATGACTAAGTAATGGTTGGTACATGACAGGCCCTATTTAGTCGCATGTGCTTTTATCGAAACTTTTAACTTTGGAACCGACCCGTAGGCGTCCCCTCGCCATGTCTTTTGTTTTGGGACCGACCCATAGGCGTCCCCTCACGTATATAAAGGTTTTTATAAACTACATCATGTATTCATGCACTGTTTTCATGCATAAAATTTTTCTCATGATTTATAAGGATAAATCTTTTTTCATGTCCCCTCATAAGTTATGATGTCTTTTATTTCAAGTACGCTTTCATACTATCATGGTTAACTTCGTTTTCATGATGATGATGTCGTAAACTCCTTCATGTTAAATTGTTTCATGTTTCTTCATGATAATTCCGTCTTCATGTTGATTACGTCTTACGCCTCTTTTGTTGTTTATGCTTTCATGCAAGACATTGTTAGATTCCAGTAAATACTGTTTATGATAGTCATGATTGGTTTTCATTAATCATGCTTTTATGCTTATCATTATTGAATTTCGTTTCACCGACCTTCTGGGTGTTTTACCTATGTAACCAGAATGATGTCTATGCTGATATTGCTAGGATATCATAATGATCAGTCCAGTTCGGTCTACAAACCGTTTAACTAATTATTCCTTGTAAAATCATGTCAGATGATCGACCCATATCGATCATTTCATTTGCATTCCATGTGTATTACACGTACCATAATCCATGTGTATAATAAGTGTGTAAACACTTATCCTTTTGCCACTAAAATCAATGAAAAACAAGACCTTATCATGTGTTTAATATCGTAAAAGTCGGAATTACGCGTGGTTTTGTGTTTTTGTGTGAAATAGGTACAAAAGATCAAAAGGAAAGAAAACACGGGATTTCACGGTCAATTTTTGAAGAAAAGTCAAAGAAAGAGACAAAGTCAAAGTCAAAGAACCAAAAGTGTACCGAAGATCACGAAAACCAGCAAAATCGAGACGGAATTTGAAGAAAAGACCAAAAAGCCAAAAATCAAGTCGTTTTATTCGGGGATTTAATTTATCAAAGTTATTGGGCTTTGTGGGTCCCACGTTTTGTTAATGGGCCTTAAAGCCCAATTTGGAATATAACTTTGTAACGTGTGGAGTAAATTTGGGCCCAAGCCCATAATGCAAATAAAAAGAAACGGTGGAGTAATAAATGGGGAAAAATCTCATTAGAGTAAAATATGTGGGACGAGTTATATTAAGTGAAAACAAGTTTTCATTTTTTTGGTCAAACTCACATACACCACAATCCCTTTCATCCGTTCAAAACAAAGTTACCATTCTATCTCTCTCACCAAACATAAACGCAGCCTTCACTTTTTTTCCATCCAAACCCTAAATCAGTAAATTGGGGGTTTTCACTCAAAGGGAGAGTATGTCACACGCGCCTAAAATAAATACCCAGTTTTTTCGGAAGTTGATGGTGGTCTCCTAAATCAAACGTAGCACCCTTCCTCTTCTGTGATTGGTGGAAACACCTCTTCATTCATTATCCACCAATCATTGGATGCCACCTCAGTCTTGAAGAAGCACAACTAACACAATAGCTACCACTCTGGCAATCCGAGTGAAAGGAGGAGAAGATCTCACCGTTGGATCAAGAGAGAAGAAGAGAATGAAGATTGGAGGGTCAAGATTAAAGATGCATCTCAACAAATCTTCATCAACAAGGCTAGGGTTTGCCTATAAATACCCCTCTTTTTTATTCAGTAATTCATTCCATTTTTATATTATAGTTATAATGTTTAAATAGATAGAAAAATTGTAATTTCATTTTGCAGTAGTTTTGTAATGATTATGAGTTATTAATAAAAGTTTATTTTGATTTAAAATTATCTTGTTTTAATTTACTGTCAATTTCCTTACAATTAGTTTTCATTTAATCTATTTTGATATTTAAATATAAGTAAGTTTGGGATAAAAACTCTTCCCCACTGGAAAAGTTTAACACAAAATCTGTTTGAATCGAAGATACTGTACTGGTTCGTTTGGTTGGTTGTTTCTGATTCTATTAGATGGTTTGGGTTAGTGGTTCAAGAGAGGTAAGCTGTTGGTGTTGTTTGGTTCGAAGGTAGTGTTGAATCGGTCTAATGTACGCTCAGCGCTACTTCATCATCAACGGTTTTCTCCAATAGGTTTAACTCGTTTTATTTTTTTATGTTATTTATGTCTTCAGTTTAATTCGTTTAAGTTGTTTAAGTGAATTGAATGTCTAGATGAATTTAGTATTCTGCTTGCGACGAGATGATAGGATATAGATCTAATGTGTAGATTTTAAGTTGTTATGGTATTATATTGTGCTTGAATTGCTGTTATATAGTCTGATATTGCATTTATTTTGTTGAGCTAAATTTAGCTTTCTGTATCTGTTGATTCGTTTTGAGAGGTATATTAGTTGAGTTTACTGTTTGAATTGTTAGATTGATTCACTTGCTGGTTTTATTAGTTAACTGATAATGACTGCATCAAGAATGGATAATTTTCTAGCAGTTCTATTTGTTTTGGTACTGATATTTTAAGTTACTGAATTTTCGTGCCTTGTTTAATCGTTGGTTTAGTTTATCTGTGTTGTATTTGAGTCTACTGTTATGGTTCATTTTTCTAAATTCTGGCAATTTATCAAAATCTGTTCCATAAAAAAATATAAACATAAAAATTGTCCATTACTGGGCTCGAACCCTTGACCTCACGTTCAACAGTCCAACGCTTTAACCATCCGTTCTAGTCCTTTATTTGAGTTTAAATACGCGTTATTTAATTAATATAGGATTTATTAGGCTTCCAGTTTTATTAATTACATTTTTATACAAAGTTTTGTTTAATTAATTTTAATTAAAAGTTTTTTTTATAAATTATTTTTTTTGTTAAACGTATTTTTTTCTTTATTATGAATTTAGTTTTTTAAAATCTAAAAAAAATAAAAAATAAAATAAAAACAAACAAAATAATTATTTTATAACTTTTAGTAATTTCAATTGTTTCTAAAGTTTGTTTTGAAAATTAGTTTTTAATTCATTTAGTTTTATATAAAAATTAGTTTAAATAGATTTTGTTTAAATAAAATAGTTTTAGTTACATATTAATTTGATTAAAATTTAGTATTAAGTTTTATTTAAATTTAAATTAGTCTTTAAATAGCTTTATTTTGAATAGTTTAAATTTAAAATAGTTTTCAATTTTGTTTAAATAGTTTTGAAATAGCTTATATAGTTTTAATTAAGTATTTTTAGTAAAATATTTTCTTTTTGATTAGATTTAATAGTTTTTAGTTTTAAATACCAAAAAGTTTTATTCACCGAGAACAATTAATCTTACGTTAAAATTGGAAATCAATTCGAGTGAGTCGAGGAAAACGAACTTAATAGCACAAAAAAACATTACATTAAAATGGCGTCGCTTCCGCTTCGCTCGTTACGAATGACGATTTCGTGAGACGATTTGGATTTTGAGATCCGTTCAATTTTGAACGTTACTTTTCTTGCAAAAAAATCAAAAACAAAAAAAAAATCCAAAACTTAAAAATACAAAAAAATTAAAAAATCATCAAAAGCAAATTCTTTCCTAAGATTTGCACCAAAAAAATTAATTAAATCAAAAAGTGATGCTTTCCTAAGTGTTACACCAAAAATACTCCTCCTTATCCTCTATTGTGTTTAATTCTTTTCTCTACCCCTCTTATTTTTAATTCTTCTTGGATTCGTATTGCGTAAAGTGTGGGAGACCATGGAATGGTTATCAAACATGTCAATGGTGTACATGTGAGCGATGCGGCTATCATATCGACAATACACAACTTGGATTTTGTCTACTTTGCAATTCAGCCAATTCGTACTTCACCTCTCCCATATATGAGGATCCGTATCCGCAACATGCACCGGGTTTTTCTCAATACCCGTGTTGCTACAATTGTGGGGGGCCTCACGATACTTCTTATTGTCAACCGATGAATTATGAGCCACGTCCGTGCTATAATTCCGGTTTTCAACATTTTGAACCCCCACAATACTCCGTCGTTCATCAACCTTCTTTTGAGGAACAACTCACTAGTTTGGCTGGAATTCTAGAAAACTTAAATCAACTCAAAGTTAGCTTGCATGACGAAAGCCGACAAGAGCAAGTATCTAATCTTAGTGCTTCTACTCCTCCTCTTGTGCGTTCTTACTATTATGATGATGATGACGATGAGAATACTATTTCTTGGAATGATCTTGTTGCTCAACATCCTAGTGCAATTGTAATTCCTTCTCTCGATATCCCAAATGCATCTAAGGATTGTGATACATCGAGTGAAATTAGTGATTTTGGTCTCGACAAATTCTTTGATGAAGTTTGTGATGTGCCGACTTTTTCAGAGCTTACGGACGAGGTCGCTCTTACGGATGACATTTCTCCATGTTATGAGGATTTCACGTTTGAAATTTATCCTTTTCACCCATTTCCACCAGGATATGCGGGCGATGACGATTTATTCTCTCCGACTTATGAGAAGTTCACCGATGAACTTGCTCTTTTAGATGAGGTGGAAGACGTTATTCTTCGCGACAAATTATTGAAAGTTCATCTTCTTATTTCTCAAATTGAAGCATTGAATTCTACTCCTATCAATGAATCTTTACCTCCGTCTTTTACTCCCGTTGAGAATAATGACCCATATATGGAATAAATTAACAATCTCTCAATACCTTCGGGTATTGATGATGATGACACGGAGGGGGACATTCTCTTTGATAATTTTATAAATGAAGATATTGTCCCAAGTCCCCCTCCTGAGAACCTTTCCTCCCAACCTTTAGAACCTATTACCGAGGATGAGTGCTTTGACCCGGGAGGTGACATTGACCATTCTATGATTGATACCTTTACGGCTTTGCCGAATAATGATCATCCATTGTCTTTGGGGGATGACAATTTGTCTCCTTTACCCACCTCACCACCCGTGGATCAAGACTTCACTTACTTTTCTTATGTTGAAAGGACTTTTCTACCCTTCAAGACTTATCCTCCTGCCTCTCATTTATTATGTTCCTCCGGGACCGAGGATAAGATTTTTGATCCCGGTATTACATTAGAGGCTTCCCCATGGACCATTTAATTCGGGGTCGAGTCAGGCTCGTGACTCGGTTAACAAAAACAAGCGCTTCTCGGGAGGCAACCCGATGATCTATTTTTTTTATCTATTTTCTACCATAAGTGTAGGGGGAGCCGAGTAGGTTGTGTTTTGTGATGTTGTGCAGGGATGTGTGCTTTAATGATCCGCTTTTGGTGCTTTTGACGCGACCCGTTATCCCGTGTTCCCGTGTACCCGGTTTCTTCGATAAGTTTTTTCTATTATGATTCAATTTTGTATATAAATAAAACGAATAATTGATCACTTTAGTTGTTTCTTCCTTAGCTCGATTTAAACAACGTACTCAATGTCCTAAGTGTAGGGGAGTTTATTCTCCCACATACTTAAACATTGAGGGCAATGTTTATATTAAGTGTAGGGGGGACTTCTATCGAATTTTAGTGGACTTTTTCATGAATTTGACCTCATTTAACCGGAAAATTAAAAATTTTCAATGTTTTTCAAAATTCTGATATATTTTGGCCTAGTAGTATTTCCATTTATTTTCTTTCCTTTTGTCATCGCATCGTATTTATATTTTCCATTTCAAGAATAAAGTAAAAAAATAAATAATAAATAAATGAATAAAATGGTTTTAACAAGTTTAGATATCTTTGATATATTAGGCCCGTCGTGAATATTTTGACTCAACCCGAGTTTACTTATCCAAGTTTGCTCTAGCTAGTATCCTTAACCATATGGAACTTAATTGGTTTATTAGGCTAAGCATCCACGAGTCTCATTCCTTGAGATTTTAAATTGTGGAGAACGAGAGATGATAGAGTTGATAATAAGTTTAAGGGTTAATTCTTGCTTATATGAGTTTTTGTGGCTCTTTCTTCCCGCTTGTATATTTAATTGCTTAATAAATGAGGATTTTTGCGGTGTAGATTCGATATCTTAACTCTTAGCCAAATATTTTATCTCCTTGTAATTAAAGCATGAACACATTGAGGGTGTCAGCGTTGTGGACTTCTGACTAAGGTGGCTCATTACCACTAAGTAGGAGGTATTCAGACCATGGGACCGCGGAATTTTGCCTACTATATATATCATAAATAAGAAAGAATAAGATTAAAACATGACCTCAAGGAGCCTTAGGGTGTGGGGCATGTAGCACAAACCTTGTCATTAGAGCCTTAGGGTGTATGGCATGGTAAGTGTTGAATAAAAATTGATCAAAATTCAATTCCCTTGTTTATCATTCAAGGAGCCTTAGGGTGTGGACAATAGATGAGGAGCATTTTTACATCTTAAAGAGCCTAAGGGTATATGATGTGAACTTGCTAAACTCCACATAAAGTCTACATGACTTTGGAGGAATAATTAATAAGTAGTACTATTTACCAAATTTTGGATCCGGGAATTTATTCCCCAAATCGTGTTAAAACATCCTTGATGCGGGCTTGCTTTAGTGACAATGTTTTTAAGGACGAGGTTAGGTTTTGAGTGTCGGGTTTGCACCGCTTTGCCTTCATTTTTGGACTAATAATTATCAAATAAGTCAAATGAGCCTACAGGTGAAAGACAATCCATAAAATCTAGAGATACAACGTAGGAATTGGACAAAGAGTATTACACAATTGTCTTATATAAGTGGCTTTAACCTAAGAACTTATGGTAAACAATGATCTTGTTTTTAAGCTTGGTATGGGGAACGTGAAACTTGAGGGTGATTAATATTCATGACACCAAAGCCCTAATTTAAGTCTTAGATTTGTTTACGAGTTTCTTCCATCAAATAATTTCCAAGTTAATAAATTGTTATAACTTTTGTTTCCTTTAAAGTTTTTATCTTTTCATCGTAGTAGTAATAGTATATCTTAATAAAGGCCAAGATGGGTTAATTATAAGAAAAATGTAACTTTATGCGTTAAAATTATGCATTACATGGGGTCATTGCAATGGTCAAGTGTAGGGGATTTAATAAGTGTGTAAACACTTATCCTTTTGCCACTAAAATCAATGAAAAACAAGACCTAATCATGTGTTTAATATCGTAAAAGTGAGAATTACGCGTGGTTTGGTGTTTTTGTGTGAAATAGGTACAAAAGATCAAAAGGAAAGAAAACACGGGATTTCACGGTCAATTGTTGAAGAAAAGTCAAAGAAAGAGACAACGTCAAAGTCAAAGAACCAAAAGTGTACCGAAGATCACGGAAACCGGCAAAATCGACACGGAATCTGAAGAAAAGAACAAAAAGCCAAAAATCAAGTCGTTTTGATTTTTCTACAAATCCAACTCCGTCATCACCACGTGTTTTGAGTGCTACAAGCTCGTCTACTCCTTTTGACGATGCTTTGTGTGGTTTTAGTATGGGGGAAGCCCCTTATTTTCCCTCATCCTTGTCCATTGAGGACGAGATATTTGATCCCGTAATTACGTATAAAGGGAAACCTCGGTCTTCCACCGATGCAATAAATGGAAACTATATCTATTTGCTTGGTGCGAGTCTACCTCGAGTAGCTCAAAAGTTTGTCTTACCAATTGTCTCACCCTTCTACTTCTCATATCTTTTCTTCAAACTCTTTGAGTTTATGGCACGTGTTGAAGTGGCGTTGATTTGTTTATCCAATGAAAAAGAAGACGCCATCTTCAATCCCGGTATTTTGCATCACTTAAGGACTTAGTCCTTAATACCGGTTGCTTTTTGGGCTTTGTTTATCATGTAAGCCCCATTAAAAATTCGCCATACCATGATTTTCCGTAAATGTTCACATTTTGAGGGGATCGAGTCGAGCTCATGACTCGGTAATAAAAAACGAGGTGCCTCGTGGAGGAGATCCCATGCTTATCCTTTTATGCTTTCTAATAAATAATGAGAGGGGATTTGTGCCCTTCCAACTCGTTGTCTCGTAGTTGTTTGTGATTGTGTTATCTAGATCATCATCATCATCTACGATTGAAGACTCTCGTGTTCGTTTACGTGAGCCTCCATCGTTGCTTGAAGAAGTTTTTCACGAATCCAGACATATCCTTTATTGTTCTAACAATTTTCTTTTAGCATAATTAATAAACGGCTTTAGATATATTGTTGATCACCCTTTCCATGCTAGATCCTAAGCATTCAACTCTTCGTCTCTAGTATGGGGGTGCTCCACCTCTAGACTCGAAACATTGAGGACAATGTTTACTTTTAGTATGGGGGGGGGGGGGGGGGTGAATAGATACTTGCTTTGCTACGCCCTCACGTTTTCCAACTTTCAACGTTTAGTTTTGTTTTATTGATAATAAGGCTAAAAATGGCCAAATTTTAAAAAATTTCTTAGTTTTAATAAGTGTTTTTAAGACACGAATGTATATTTTCTGATGGGTAGAGTAAGAGCTAATTTTTGACTTGATGGGCATTTGGAGCCCTTTACATTCCTTAACACGCTCAATTCAAGTTTTGCTAGACTTTTATATAGGGAACTTTAAAACGCGAAAGTCTTAGCTCATTCGAGTTAGGAATAAGAACTTTTCGCAAGTTCCTATAATTGATCCTAGAAAGTCACTTATCAAGGGAACTATAAAACGCATTCTCTAAACTTGAAAAAGTCCAAGAAAGTGCAAGATCCTATTGGTGGCTTGAAAACCCAAAACTTTGATTTTATATAGTCTTAATGAAAGCTAATCCAAGTTTGGCTTAATTTTGACTTGCATGGCTAAGTATTCACGAGTCTCTTTAATTAGAGGTCTTTAAATAGTGAAGAACGAGAGATGATAGAGTTAGACAAGTGATCATGCTAAACGTAGAACATGAAAATGTTCTTTCAAAAACTCATATGTTTTTAATTGTGGCTTTTTCTCCCATAAGATCAATGCATTAGGAATAAAAATAATTGCAATAAGTAAGGTCATACGATTTGAAAGGTTACTTAGCTTCTAGAACAAGATCGTTTAAAAGTTGCTCGGGGTTGAATAGAGTTCATAGCCAAGGCATAACTTATTGAAGCGGGACGCGAAGATTGGTGAAGATCCAAAAAGGCCCTAATAAGGCATGAGGAGCTCTATTTTGTTGCTAAAGATCCAAGATGATGTGAAGTATCATTATTCCTAAATCAATACGAAGGATCGAGACACACGACGAAAAGAAATTACACCCCTAAAGATCATGGAGAAAGTCTATCCAAAAAGACCCTTACAAGGTATGAGGATAAATATATCCAAGTCCGAAAAGGAGGCGGATCGTTGTATATCAAAGTCCAAAATAAAGATTGAAGAAAAATGATGAAGTCGTGGTCCAAGTATGAAGAATCTCTCAAAAACGTCAAGTGAAGAAATTCCAATATATGAAGAGAAGACCATAATTTCAAGAACGTCTTCCCAAGATTTGAAGTATGAAGTACATGCCAAATATCGGTCCGAGAAAGGTCTCAAATCGTGAAACGAGTTATGCCAAGATATGAACTTAAGGAGATATACAAGAAGCCGTTTTAAAAGATTTTGTCCTTCGGCTAACTATCGATTAAATCGTGCTACTTTACTTTCGGACTAATAAATACTCAAATAAGTCAATATGAATCACTTGTGATCCATGACAAATAGTTAAAAAATTCTAGAAACCCATTTCCTTTTATAATAACTAGGATTGCGGGGAGAAAAAGTATTACACAATTTGGACGTATGAGTAGTGATAGCATTGTGACTTGTACCAACAATGATCTCGTTTTTACACTTAGCATGGAATGTATGACAATCAAGGATGACGAAATTTACTCTAAGGGACATTTACTTGTTTCTATTCATTGACCCTAAAAGTCACATTCGTGATGAAAATCATACATTATGTCTATACACATTTCGTAGTATTATTGCAAGTCTTTTACTTTTCAATAAAGGGTAATAAAATTGAATTTTGGTAATGCTTAGATACTTTATTCTAGCATTGCGTGAGGGCACGTCAATGGCTTAGTATGGGGGAGTGATGAGATGACTTTTATACATGATCTCATCGTTCTTTTCGGGCTTTAAATGCATTAAAATGTCATAAAATACCATATATATATATATGCTTGTATTTGTTTACTTGTGTGTTTTAGGTATGGATATCGTGAAAAAGACAAAAGATCACAAGAAACAAGGAAAAACGGACACGAGAAACGAAGCCGTACAAAGAACGGGCCCTAGTTCATGATTTATCCAAGAAAAACCCTTGGAAACTTGAAGATCTACAAGATTAATCCTCAAAATATGAAGAAATGACACTTAAAACCCTTGTATATTCATAATTACAAGTTTGGTCCCTTAAGTTTGTCAAAATTACAAAATGGTCCTTCAACTTTGAAGAATTGGCATGTTTAGTCCCTCAACAATTCTAAATTGTCAATTATGGTCCCTCATGAAGTCAAAGATCAAAGAAGACCCTTGAAGATCAAGAAAATTACACTTCTAGTCCTTTAAAAATGGATTAAATATCAAAAGGACTGAAGTTGTAAATAGCGTAAACTTGTAAAAGCCCTAAAACCTTGTTTAGAAACTTTTTGTGGCCAATGTGTGAAATTAGAAACTTAGTTTACAAAGGAAAATGGGTTTACTTAAAAAAGAAACTTGTTATTCATTATTTTCCAAAGACTAAGGGCCAAAGGTGTACAAATGAAACATTCAAACATATTTTTGCGCCAAACACTTACCTTTCCACCAAAACCGGATCAAACATAGTTACTATTCACCCACATGAACCCAGTTACTATCCCACTTAAATCAAAGGTTAAATCAAAATTACCTTAACACACGCTTGATTCACACAAGCAGAAACCCATCCCACACACAAAACCCCAATCCCCACTCACCAAGTGACCCCACCATTCAAGCCGTCCACCTATCACATCACACCTTAACCTCCAAGGCATGACACGTGGCCAAATCAACAGCTGAGACTCCTTGCTTGGTCACAAAGCTAAAATGAACGATTTGGATGCATTTGGACAGCTCAACAACATAATTCGTCTAGAAGATTCAAGGACATTTTAGGGACTTCATAGCTAGGGTTTTCTCATTGTAATCTCAGCCCTTGTGGCCTATATAAGGACTCCTCAACTTGTGAGAGAGCCTTGTTCTAGTTTTACCTTTTAAACATTGTAATTCCTTTTTAAATTTTATAAAAGTTGGTATTTTGAGAAAATTGTAATTCCTTTTTATGTTTTTGAAAGTTGGTGTTGTTTAAGGGTAATTCTGAGTTCCATTTGATGTTATAAGTGTGCTTAAAGCTTGTGGTTTAAGGAGGTTTATGTTTGGTAAGGTTTTCAAGTTTGAAAATAACTTGAAATCAGTCATCTGATTTTGCTATTTTTCTTGTACTAATCCTTGACCAAAAGCTATAAGCTCTTACAAGCTTGTTGACACCAAGATTGTGAAGGGATTGGAGCCTTTGGTTGGGCTGTTTGTTGCTTGTATTGAAGAAATCAAGTCCTTGAGGTTCTACTTTGAACCATCAACCAAGGCAGTCATTCATCTCCTTTGTTGAAGTACCTTGGTCTTGTTCTAGTTGTTGAACAAGGTCCAAGGAGCATTGCTGATCCTCCTAGGATGTTGTGGAGGATAGGTATAACCTCTTGTTAAGATTCCTCTAAAAAATCACATGATATTGTCTGATTTATGTTTTGCTATGTGATTTGGTGATTTTGTGTTTGTGCTTGGTGTTTTATGGTTGGTATATGTTAGTTGTCACCTAGTTGAGCTATTTGATCATTAAAATCAGTAGGTTGTTTGTAGAATTAAGAAGTTTCTTTGAAAAAGGGCTTATAAAAGGAAGTTTGGGTTTACTGGTTCATAAGGCCTTGTGGCCTTGTGCCCTTGGTTCTTAGGGTTTGGGAGGTCTAAACAAGTCATATTAAACAAGTTTTTGTCATTGGTTAAGTTTCTGAAAGTTTGGAAAAGGGATTTCAAGTTTTGCAAAAATCTGATAAAAGGTGTTTTGAAATTGGTCAAACACATCAGATCCAATAACTTCTTTGTTTGTTGGATCTAAGGTCTGAAATCAGGTTTGGGAATAGTTTAGGTGATAAGCTATCTGCGCATTATCTGTTTGTTGAATTTGGTGGCTTATTGAAGGAGCTAGGGCTTATCAAAGTTGGCTGAAGTGGTCATTTGCATCAGCAAAGTGACCACTTTATTTCGTGCTTGCATTTGTGATTCTAGTGTATGCCTTGTTGTTTTATTGCTTGGATCTTGTTTATGTGCTGCTTGTGAGTAGATTTGGCTATTTGGTGTACTTTGTTGCTGGCTTATAAGCTCACTGGCTTATTAAGCCTTATTTGCCAAAATCTGTCATTAATTGGTCAACTGACCTCTTGATTCACAAGGACTCCTCCTTGAGTTCTTCATAAAAGTTGCTTATAACAAGCTTATAAACCATCCCTGATCATTTGGTGAACTTTGGAGCACTTTGACTTTTGGTCAAATAAGCACAATTTGGCTTTTTCTTAGAACTGCTTATTGGTACATGCAACAACTTGGATTTTGTATTAGGTGTCATTTTTCTCAGCTTAATAACAAGTCTGGAAGGTTACAAGTCTTTTGGTTAAGATTTTGCTAGAAAACTAGCTTATTTGGCTTTTTCAGCCAGCTTATTGGTTCACACAACCGTGAAACTTGAGGGTGATTGATATTCATGACACCAAAGCCCTAATTTAAGTCTTAGATTTCTTTACGAGTTTCTTCCATCAAATAATTTCCAAGTTAATAAATTGTTATAACTTTTTTTTCCTTTAAAGTTTTTATCTTTTCATCGTAGTAGTAATAGTATATCTTAATAAAGGCCAAGATGGGTTAATTATAAGAAAAATGTAACTTTATGCTCTAAAATTATGCATTGCATGGGGTCATTGCAATGGTCAAGTGTAGGGGATTTAATAAGTGTGTAAACACTTATCCTTTTGCCACTAAAATCAATGAAAAACAAGACCTAATCATGTGTTTAATATCGAAAAAGTCGGAATTGCGCGTGGTTTTGTGTTTTTGTGTGAAATAGGTACAAAAGATCGAAAGGAAAGAAAACACGGGATTTCACGGTCAATTGTTGAAGAAAAGTCAAAGAAAGAGACAAAGTCAAAGTCAAAGAACCAAAAAGTGTACCAAAGATCACAGAAACCGACAAAATCGACACGGAATTTGAAGAAAAGACCAAAAAGCCAAAAATCAAGTCGTTTTATTCGGGGATTTAATTTATCAAAGTTATTGGGCTTTGTGGGTCCCACTTTTTGTTAATGGACCTTAAAGCCCAATTTGGAATATAACTTTGTAACGTGTGGAGTAAATTTGGGCCCAAGCCCATAATGCAAATAAAAAGAGACGGTGGAGTAATAAATGGGGAAAAAGCCCATTATAGTAAAATATGTGGGACGAGTTATATTAAGTGAAAAAGAGTTTCCATTTTTTTTGGTCAAACTCACATACACCACAATCCCTTTCATCCGTTAAAAACAAAGTTACCATTCTATCTCTCTCACCAAACATAAACGCAACCTTCACTTTTTTCCATCCAAACACTAAATCAGTAAATTGGGGGTTTTCACTCAAAGGGAGAGTATGTCACACGCGCCTGAAATAAATACCCAGTTTTTTCGGAAGTTGATGGTGGTCTCCTAAATCAAACGTGGCACCCTTCCTCTTCTGTGATTGGTGGAAACACCTCTTCATTCATTATCCACCAATCATTGGATGCCACCTCAGTCTTGAAGAAGCACAAATAACACAATAGTTGCCACTCTGGCAATCCGAGTGAAAGGAGGAGAAGATCTCACCCTTGGATCAAGAGAGAAGAAGAGAATGAAGATTGGAGGGTCAAGATTAGAGATGCATCTCAACAAATCTACATCAACAAGGATAGGGTTTGCCTATAAATACCCCTCTTTTTTATTCAGTAATTCATTCCAATTTTATTTTATAGTTATAATGTTTAAATAGATAGAAAAATTGTAATTTCATTTTCAGTAGTTTTGTAATGATTCTGAGTTATTAATAAAAGTTTATTTTGATTTTAAATTGTCTTGTTTTAATTTAGTGTCAATTTCCTTGCAATTAGTTTTCATTTAATCTATTTTGATATTTAAATATAAGTAAGTTTGAGATAAAAACTCTTCCCCACTGGAAAAGTTTAACACAAAATCTGTTTGAATCGAAGATACTGTACTGGTTCGTTTGGTTGGTTGTTTCTGGTTCTATTAGATGGTTTGGGTTAGTGGTTCGAGAGAGGTAAGCTGTTGGTGTTGTTTGGTTCAAAGGTGGTGTTGAATCGGTCTAAAGTACGCTCAGCGCGCTACTTCATCATCAACGGTTTTCTCCAATAGGTTTAACTCGTTTTATTTTTTTATGTTATTTATGTTTTCAGTTTAATTCGTTTAAGTTGTTTAAGTGAACTGAATGTATAGATGAATTTAGTATTCTTCTTGCGACGTGATGATAGGATATAGATCTAATGTGTAGATTTTAAGCTGTTATGGTATTATATTGTGCTTGAATTGCTGTTATATAGTCTGATATTGCATTTATTTTGTTGAGCTGAATTTAGCTTTCTGTATCTGTTGAATCGTTTTGAGAGGTATATTAGTTGAGTTTACTGTTTGAATTGTTAGATTGATTCACTTGCTGGTTTTATTAGTTAACTGATAATGACTGCATCAAGAATGGATAATTTTCTAGCAGTTCTATTTGTTTTGGTACTGATATTTTAAGTTACTGAATTTTCGTGCCTTGTTTAATCGTTGGTTTAGTTTATCTGTGTTGTATTTGAGTCTACTGTTATGGTTCATTTTTCTAAATTCTGGCAATTTATCAAAATCTGTTCCATAAAAAAATATAAACAAAAAAATTGTCCATTACTGGGCTCAAACCCTTGACCTCACGTTCAACAGCCCAACGCTTTAACCATCCGTTCTAGTCCTTTATTTGAGTTTAAATACGCGTTATTTAATTAATATATGATTTATTAGGCTGCCAGGTTTATTAATTACATTTTTATGCAAAGTTTTGTTTAATTAATTTTAATTAAAAGTTTTTTTTATAAATTAGTTTTTTTTTGTTAAACGTATTTTTTATTAATTTTGAATTTAGTTTTTTAAAATATAAAAAAATAGAAAACAAAATAAAAACAAAAAAAATTTATTTTATAACTTTTAGTAATTTCAATTGTTTCTAAAGTTTGTTTTGAAAATTAGTTTTTAATTCATTTAGTTTTATATAAAAATTAGTTTAAGTAGATTTTGTTTAAATAAAATAGTTTTAGTTACATATTAATTAGATTAATATATATTTTTAAGTTTTATTTAAATTTAAATTAGTCTTCAAATAGTTTTATTTTGAATAGTTTAAATTTAAAATAGTTTTCAAATTTGTTTAAATAGTTTTGAAATAGTTTAATTAGTTTTAATTAAGTATTTTTAGTTAAATATTTTCTTTTTGATTAGATTTAATAGTTTCTAGTTTTAAATACCAAAAAGTTTTATTCACCGAGAACAATTAATCTTACGTTAAAATTGGAAATCAATTCAAGTGAGTCGAGGAAAACGAACTTAATTGCACAAAAAAACTTACAATACTCCATGAGTATTCACTAGGCGATTCTAAATCATCTCATGCGTTTTCTACTTGTTGATATTCTACAAGATTGTTGATGTCGCTCATAGCTTGGAGATGTTACTAAGGGTTGATGCGGCGGATTTTAGAGACACTACGAGATGTTGATGCTGTTCACAACCTGGAGATCTTACAAGACGAAGACAAAGGCGTTAGATCAAAGTGATCGGACGAGAAGATGCTTCACCACCAGACGATTCCCATCAATCTTTGTCCCAAATTCTCAGTTACATGTCACACGTCATACAGTTGTCGTTTCAGTCATATGAGTGGGAACCGGTACCAGCCGGCCACTCAGCTGAATAGTTACATGAATTACAGTCATGAGAATGACCGTCATGGAACTGACAGACAAGACGATAGTAACCACTATTATAACGACAACTATCCTAGCAAATCGTAATCGAAGCTCTGGCCGCGGACGTGATCAGAAATACAAAGGATCAGTAGTCCAACCGATCCGCCAATTCTGGCATTATAACCTAATATTTGTAGTTCTATTTTTTTCACATCTCGAGACACATGTCAAGACATCAGTCAAGACACATGTCTCACGTATATTTTCTGAAGACACATATCTAGACACCAGTCGAGACACATGTCATGCTTACATTTCCCAAGACACATGACTCACGTCCTGTTATGGAACATCCCTAAGAAATTCAGGGTACCCTTCAAAGGGTATATCCATTTTGTTGTGCCATGTATTTATCAGGACACAAGAAATTCAGTACCATCACCGGCGTACCAGTGAGATCTGTCACGTTTGCTCGATGACACTTTCATTTCTTGCACCCATATTTCATATATATTCATGACCATAAAGGTCGCCATTCGTACTTCCTAGGTATACGAAGGTTTTCCTTCAGCCTAATGATAAGATCCAAGCTGCTAACGCATTTTCATGGGGCAGACGCGAGTTAAATTGAATCCTAATTATGGACTACGAACAGCACACCATGCTATAGTTCATGATTATATACGGTAATGTTCAGGCTCCTGAATACATTCAGCATGATTTTCCATCAAGAAAATCTGTACAAATTATCTATGCTTACAAGCATGTGATGTGTTAGCCATGGTTGCTAAAATTTTCTAGCTGTCAGTTAAGACACGACCACAGAAGTTCCTTTTATGCATAACCAGCCAATTATACCAAAATATTCACATATATTCCAGAAAAACCTTCAAGGAGAAGGACGGTAACATGAGATTATGTGTCGACTACCATTGATTTAAACAAATCACCATTCATAAACGTTATTCTCCTCCACGTATTGACAACATGTCCAATCGACCTTAAGGTGTTAATCACTTTTCCAAGATCGGATTCATGATCATGCTGCCAACAGTGGTAAGTGAAAGAGCATGACATTTCCATGACTGCTATTCGTACACGATACGGTCATGCTAGATTCATGATTTTGTATTAGTCTCATAATGCTCTAGCATCATTATGGACTTAATAAAATGAGTTTCCATGAACTCATAAACAAATTCATTAGTGTTTCTATCGAGGACAATCTAATTTCCTCTAAGTCTAGAGAAGAGGAGTAAGACCATATTTTCACTATGTTGCAAATTCAATGACAAGGGAAATTTCACCCTGAAATTTTCCAATCTAAATTTTGGTTGATTACAATGACACGCTGTATCACATGGATTCTCACGGTTAATCTTACCATGACTCAGCTTATGCATAAAGGTGAGAACCCTACACTACGTTAGGTGTTCCAAGAAAATCCTACGTTAAGAAAAGTCTAATTTCCGAGACTAAAAGTTTCGCAAACTTCTATGTATCAAGGTTCTACGAAGCAAGATACAGTTACGTTCATATCTTGTTACCTGACATACCAACAGGTTAAGATAGAACACCGACAGACTAGGATGTTTTTCATCATCTGAAATTGTAAATAGAATTGGGACAAGATCTCCATGGATTTTGGTTACCAGATTAACGCAAACTCAGAAGAAGCATGATGCTATCTGAGTTATTGTCAACGGTTTTGATCAAGTCTACAGAATCCTTACATCCGCAAGGATTTCAGAACCAACAGATTTATCGGACATGTTTCAGCCAAGGCTCATCCGATCACTTGGCAATCCCTCAGCTATCGAGTCAGACAAAGGTTCGCATTTATGCTCCTTATTTACGTACACGTCCTTGTTCTAAGTTCACGACTTGCTTTCACGCTCACGTTCATGACACTATTCACGTTCATGATCGTATCTTGGCTTACGATTTTACGTTCATCTTCGTACTGTGGAGTTTTGCAAGAACTTGAGAGACCAGACTCAAGTTTAGTGTAACTCCCTATCCTCAGATAGACGTTTCACGCCACATTCCACGCCTCTCCTTATAACATTTGGGCGATACCGCCGCCGTATCCATGTTTACGATATGTTTCACATGTCTTGTTCATTCCACGTTCCTCATATCACGTTCACGATATGTTACATGTATCATTGATCACGATATGGTTGCCATTATTCATTCACCATATCTCCACGTATCACGTTCAAAATTTGTTCACGTATCACGTCAAAATTTTTCACGTACTATGTTTCAGTATGTCTCGCGTATCATTGCTAAGACAGTACTATTATTAGTCAGTTTGGGATATTTTGCATCATAACGTTTCAGTTACCCTTGCGCGTTAACTCTTATTTCCTCGATCAAATTCAGGGGATCTACCTTATGTTGATGACAATGAACCTTTCGTGTTTTCAAGTCAAGGTCAGGAGGACCAACATTTATCATTAGTATCAAGATCTTATGAAGGAACCGTTCCAAGAGGGAAGCCACTTGGAAATGGACAAGATCAACCAGACTTCTTATCCGTTTTTCTATTATCGATTAGATATGTCCTTTCAGTCACGTCATGTTCCATGTCCTCTCAAGACATGTCACGTTCCACGTTCCTTTCTACCATGTCACATTCAGATCCTTTTATCTTACATACCCTCTCAGTTTGATTCAGGTATGTTTCTCTTTCAGTTTACGTTATCTATAATTCGGGGACGAATTATTCTTTTTAGGGGGAAGAGTTGTAAAACCCGCATGCTTTTACCATAAATAGTACCCTTATGATTGTACATACATGATTAGAACTTTCCTTTTATACCACGTTTACGATTCATGAACAAGATTTACAAATATTACGTATGTGTTATAACACGATAAGTATTTAAGACGTATTAAGACACGGTAATTATTTCAATAATAATTATAATCACGAACATACGAACATGAAATCATGAACGTAAATAATCACGAGCTTAGTATTACGTATTTATGTATATTTATTACGATCATGAATAAATATAATAAGACACGAACGATAACTAAATAAATCACGTAAAACACGAACACGAGAATAAGTATAATATTAGACACGGAAAAACATTTGGGTTACCCCATGTGGGCCCCCTTACCGCGGCTAGACACAAGGAAAAGGGCCAAGCCCATTTTAATTTTTACTAAAACAAGGAAAAGGAAAAAAGGTATTTTCATAATTACATAAATTAGAAAAATAAACAAAACCCTAATCTCTTTTTGCTCTCTCTCTTGGCCGCCGTGTATAGAACACCGAAAGGGGGTGTTGGTTGTATTTGGTGATTGATTTCTTGTAAGTGTGTTAGTGTTATCGTTCTCCTTTGTTTCACGTAATCGATAAATCCTTAAACCTATTTTTCTTTATGTTTTTATTTAATCAAGAACACATGAAATCATGGTTTATTTAAAAACAAGTAAAACACATGTTAATAAATCATGGGGGTAAATTAATTAGGGTTTAAGGGGTGTTGTTTTGGCTGACGCATGGAACCGAGACCAAGGGGGGTCTCGGCTTGCTTTTGTTTCACACCAACCGAGACCTCAAGGTCTCGGTGTGTGTTGTGTGTCTCGGCCGCAAGAGCAAAGGGAACCCCCGACCTTGTCGGGGGTATGTTTGGTGTTCGGTTGGGTCACGGCAGAAAAAAGGACCACCACCGGCTTAAGCCGGTAGCTAATTAAGGAAAGCAGGGGGAACCGCCGCTTGGCAGCAGCTAGCCAAGACCAAGGGAACCACCGGCTCAGCCGGTGGCACCTTATACGCAAGCAGGGGCAACCGGCCAAGCCGGTTTGCCACTGTTAAGGGTGCGTTTGGTTGGCCGGTTCATAGGTTAAACCGGTCCGGTTCATGACATGTTTAGGTTAAAACACGGGTTCGGTTCATGGGTTATTTTTGCAAGTTAATTATTTTACAAGGTTAATTATTTTTACAAGATTAAAATTAATTATTTAAAACATGTACATGATTAATTTAATTTATACATGACTTAGGTTATTAATATTATTAATAATACATGGATTTTAACCTAAGAAATTATCGTTTTATTGAGACTATGTAATTAATTAATTATTAAATTCATGACTTATAATTAATTAATTTCCCACGACTTAGGTTATATTAATATATAAATACATGTTTAACCTAAGTATTTTTACTTTTATTTAATTAAATCAGGTTATATTTAATTAAATACTTTAACCTATAGTTTATCTAATTTACATGAAATAATTAATAAACTATACTATTTAATCACATGACTTAGAGTGTTAATCAGTAAACACTTAGGCTTATATTATTAGCTTAATAATCCAGCGTATTTCTAATTATGGAAACTTTCTATTTTTAGAAACTTATTTAATTAAGGCAGCTAATCTATTTATGGAAACTTTCTATTTTGAGAAACTTATCTATTTTAAGCAGTAATCTATTTTTGGAAACTTTCTATTTTTGGAAACTTTCTATTTTTGGAAACTTTCTATTTTAGGAAACCTGCTATTTTTAGAGAGTTACTTATTATTACACCACAAGCATAATAATACAAGAAATACTTAAACAGAATAGACAGAATACATGATAAACGCAGTATAAAGCTTAAATAAGTAAAACATGACATGAACATATAAAACAAGCTAAGACATGATATAAAACCAGCTACGTACTCAGTAATCAGATACTTATACGCGTATATTATTTATGTAGCATTAGTGATACCGAAGTAGGACTGTCTTCCGTTCGTCTTCTTCGTTCATTGGACACAAGGTACGGATCCTTCGTCCTTTCAGTATGGACATTCTTCCTATTTAGGATTCCTCGTATGCAGCCAACTGTTTTCCCAGTATATGTTTTATATGTTTTTGAATTGCTTATGTTTAATTAGATACCTAAAGCCATATACATGCATGACCAGTTTCACCTAGTTATGGAGGTACCATAACCATAACACTGGAGGCACCAGTGTTATGACTCCACCACGAAGGAGTGATAGCTCGTGGCGTCCCTTCAGCTTTTGGACACATTATTATTATCAGGTGGAGCATATGGGTGCATCCTAGTTTACATGTTTTCAGCAGATTATTCAGGTGAATGTGGTGTGTGCCTTGCATCCTTCACAAGGAGCTGATCCCTCCTACCCAAACCATTATATTAAGTTAGAGGCAGCCCCTCTAATTTGCATGACGAGGTCACCCCTCCAAGTATTCATGCACGTTGATATTTCATGACCTATATTGGCTAATGGTAAACATGTTGAATAGTTTTTATAAGATAAAATAAGGCTTTTCAAACTATAAAACCAGTTTTATTAAGTTATACCAGGTTTTCCAGGACATATACATTTCTGCTGCTATATGTTTTACATGCTTATATTATTCATTCCATGCTTGTATATCCATGCACTGAGCGTTATGCTCAGCTGTTACTTTCCTTTCCATGTCCCAAAACGGCAGGTAGCCAAGGACTGACTCAAGCATTTGGAGGACGTGCATAGGATGGAAGCTGTCATAGACTTCTTTTCCTTTTGCCTTCATATATTTATGCTTGTGTAGTCTTTGTTCATTTCATTACTTTATTTATGTTTTGGGCTTATGTTTGGGAACTGATGTTTGATTCCGATTTTCCCTATGGTCATGTATGTTTTACTACATATTACATTGCATGCTTTGATGACACGCCATAATTACGCGTAACGGTCCACTTATCAAAGTGGGGTGGTACACGACCACTCCGCTGAATAGTTACATGAATCACAGTCATGAGAATGACCGTCATGGAACTGATAGACGAGACGATAGTAACCACTAGGGTGACAAAAACCACTCTGGTAATCACAACAGAAACTCCTGTAACGGACATGACCAAGAATACAAAGGTCAGTGGTCCAACCGATCCGCCAGTTCTGGCATTTTAACCAAAGTTTTCAACTCTATTCATTGTCACATATGAAGACACATGTCAAGACATCCGTCAAGACACACGTCTTACGTATATTTTCTGAGGACACATGTCAAGACATCAGTCAAGACACATGTCTCACGTATGCTTTCTCAATGCACATGTCAAGACACCAGTCAAGACACATGTCACATGTATATCTCTCAAAGCACGAGTCAAGACACAAGACTCGTGCATAACTTCTGAACTAGACCTCAGTAATTCAGGGTACCCTCTAAGGGGTATACCCATTCTGTTGTGCCATATACGAATCAGACCACAAAAATTCCAGTACCATCTTCGGTGTATTTGTTCAAGTTTGGACACGCAGTGCTTGTTCTTGTAAGACGGACGACACACATCTAGTGAGATCTGTCATGTTTACTTCGTGTATTGACATAACACTTTCATTTATCGCTCACAATTACATACATTCCACGTCCATAGAAGACGTCATTGTATCACCCATGTGTACAAAGACTTTCATTTCAAATTGACGACAATATCCTTTCTGCTAACGCACTCCCTTGGACAGATGCGAATTCGATATGATTCTGATTATAGACTGATTAGCAGCACGTCACGCTACGATTAACTTCCATGCCTATCGGGTTATATTCATCAATGTTCAGGCTCCTGAATGCATTCATCATGGTGTTATTACCAAGAAAATCTGTACCAATTGTTTTCTGCCTTACTAACGTGTGTTTTATTATTCCATGGCTAAGAAGACATTCTAGCTATCATTGATGACGCTACTTCTGAAGTTCCTTCTATTCATAATCATTCAATTGTTTCAGTATTTCCAGATGCATTCCCAGAAAAACTACCAGATATACCACCCATTGGTAAAGTGAAGCTTGACATCGAGCTCAGGAAGTTGTAAGAACAACTGTAAGAAGTGTTGGAACGATGTCTTATTCTCCGGGTGTATCACCTTGGGGGTGTACCAACTCTGTTCATTAAAGAAGAAGGACGGTAGCATGAGATTTATATATCGATTACCGTCAAAAATTTAAACAAATCACCATTCATAACCGCTATCCTACTCCACGTATTGATGACGCGTTAATCTACTACCAGACTCTAAACATTTCTAAGACCGGATTACAATCAGAATACCAATAGTCGCGAGGGAAAGAGCAGGACATTTCCATGATTGCTCTTCGCACACGTATGGTAATTATGAATTCTTGTGTGTGCCTTTTGGTCTCACGAATGCCCAGCTGTAATTATGAAGTTGATAAATCTAAGTTTCATAAATTTTAGATAAGTTCGTCATTTTGTTCATCACTAACATTCTGACCTTCTCTAAGTCTAGAGAGGGGCACGAAGACCACCTTCGCATTATGTTACACATTCTACGACATAATAAATTTCACATTGAAATTTTTCCAGTATGAATTTTGGTTGATTTCAGTAACATTCTGAATCGCATTGCTCCTCACGGTTAAGTTTTACCATTTAAGCTTACGCGTAAAGGAGAAAATCCTACACTAAATTATGTGTTCCAAAGGATCCTACGCTAAGAGAGGTCTAATTTATCGGCGCTCATAGTTTTCCTAAACTTCTATGTATCTAGTTTCTACAGATGTATCACGATCTCAAACCACATTTTGGTGGATCGACATGAAACGAGATGCAGTTATGTTCATATCTAAATGCTTGCCTTACCAGCAGATTAAGATAGAACGCCAACATGCTAGTAGTTATTTCAACCCTGGGAAATCTCCGAATGGAAGTGGGACAAGATCTCTATGGATTTTGTTACCGGACTACCACGGACTCAGAGGAAGCATGACTCTACCTGAGTCGTGTCAATCATTGAGAAGTCGACATAGTTTCGTCTTATTCGAAAGAAAATGCAGTTTACCGGTTGACAAATATATTTTCAACAGGAAATCATACGATTTCACGGTATTCCATAAACAATCATATCGGCTAGAAGTTTACGTTCACGTTCACGTTTACGTTGACATTCACAATTCTATCTCATGTTCGCGTTTACGATCTTGCACGCGTTCACGTTCTTATTCCATTTCACGATTTGCGTTTCGCGCTCACGTTCATGACATTGTTCACATTCATGATCGTATTCTATCTTACGACTTACGTTTCACATTCGTTCTGGAAAGAGTTACAGAAAGCTTGGGAGACCAGACTCAAGTTAGTATAACTTTCCATTCTCAGACATACGTTTCACGTCACGTTTCACGTCTCATCTCATATCGTTGGACTTTACCTCTTCAGTTATTCCATGTTCATGATATGTTTCACATATCATGTTCACCCTACGTTCCCCATATCACGTTCACACTATGTTACACGTAGTCTCGTTCACCATATATTCTCATATTACATTCACCATATCTGCACGTATCACGTTCACAATTGTTCATGTATCACGTTCACAATTGTTCACATATCACGTTCATAATTGTTCACGTACTACGTTTCAATATGTTTCGCGCATCATTGCTCAGACGTTACTAATGTCAGTCATGCCAGGCTATTTTGCATCGTAACGTTTCATTTACCCTTGAACGTTAATTCTTATACGCTCGATCAGATTCATGAGGATCAATCTTGTGTTATAAACCAGAAAATTTTTGTATCGTCAAGATGGGGTCATGAAGACCAACATTTTTCCATTCGTCAAGATCTTTTGGAGGAACTATCCCGAGCGGGAATCCACTTGGGAACAAGGAGTCCATCCGGAATTCTTATCCTCTTTTACTTCCATAATTCAAATATGTTTTTTCAGCCACGTCACGTTCCATGTTCCTTTCAGTCATGTCACGTTCAAGGCTCTTATCAGCCGCGTCACGTCCATGTCCCTTTCAACCACATCGTATCTCTAATTCGAGGACGAATTATTCTTTTAGAGGGGAAGAGTTGTAAAACCCGCTTTAAAGTACCTAATAGCATTAAATCCACAAAAACACGGTTAAATTAAAACTTTCCATTAATAATATACGACACGTGTCATGAGCATTTAATTACAAGTATTATGTATATTATTAATACACGATAAACATTTATGTATAACATTTAATACTCGACATTTAAAGCACGAACATTCATGATAAAAATTAAGACATGAAAATATTATGGTTTTGGTTTGGGCTTATGTTAGCCGCGACAACAAGAGAGGAAGGGAGAGGGCCTTTTGGCCTGGCCCATTTAGAAGTCCATGTTGTAAAACAATTAACCTCCAGGGAATTAACATACTATCACTTTTAGAAAATTAAAGGAAACCCGATTTGCTCGTCCTCCTAGACGCAACCACCATCAAGAACAAGGGAAGGATTTTTTTTGGGGTTTTGATCTTGGGTATTTAAGTGTTTGTGTTCGTGCCTAAATCCTTAATCCATCCACGCATTTGGTATTAATCAAATCGTAATCTTTTTTCTTTTTATTTTAATTATGATCATATGTTCTTGAATCTTTAAAAACATTAGATAAAAACATGTTATGGTAATGAATTAATCAAGATTCGGGTTTGGTTTGGTTTTTTCTTGGTGCGGCTACACACAAACCGAGAGTCAGCCGACTCTCGGTAGCTTATTTTAACCACCAGTCGCAACCCTTTAAGGGGCGGTGGTTTTTGATTCTGGTCAGCCGCAAGCCAAGGTCCCACAGTGGGATCCTTGGTGATATCAGTAGGGACCGAGACCCTCCAAGGGTCTCGGTGGGAACCTTGTATACGGCAGGGGCAGTCCTGGCTCGCCAGTGGGAAGCCCCAATTAACAGTAGGAACACCGGCTCAGCCGGTGTGAAGCGTGGCTGAGCAGTGGCTAAAACGGCAGCAAGGTCAAGCCTTGGCCGCCGGCTAAGGACGCCCAACCGCCGGTTGTGCTGTTGATTTTAAGTGTTTGGTTTGTCTCGTGTTTGGGGCTCGGGTTCATTAATTAGCTAATATGTTCAACTAGTTAGTTTAATTAATTTAATACATGTTATGATTAAATTAACTATTAACTTAGGCTATATTAATTTATTTATTAATCATGAAAATTAACCTAAGTATTTATTATGACTAAACTTAAATTAAAAACCATGCTTTAATTTAATTAATTTTATAAGGTAAACTTTTATTAATATCATCATCTATATTATTAATTAATAAGGACTTATAAAACCATGCAAATTATAATTAACTAATAATCATTACGTTATAACCAAGGTATTTATTCTAGTAAACTTTACTAATGTTATTACATTAAATAATCATGACTTATTATATGCTTATTAAAGCTATAGCTTATATTATATACTTATTTAATAAGCTTATTACTAATTACGAAAACATGCTAAATATGAAACTTTCTATTTTCGAAAACTTACTAATTTTGAAAACTTTCTAATTTTGGAAACTTACTATTTTTGGAAACTTTCTATTTATGGGAACCTGCTATTTCTACAAAGTTACTACAAGTATAATAACACATAAGAACATGAAATACACGAATCAGAACACATGAAATGTTAGGAAAACACATGATTTAACATGAATCAGTAACATAAGTTAAGAACACTTAAAACAAGACGAGAACAAGTAAAACAAGTTAAGGACACATCAAGTAAACTAAGAATCAGTTAAGTATAAGTTAATCAGACAACTCATACACATCCTTTTTATTATGTAGCTATCGTGAAGTCGAAGTAATTCATCCGCATGCGTTTCATCTTCATTACTTGACACAAGGTAAGGATATTCCGTCCTTCAGTAAGGACACTTCTTTCCTATATTAGGATTCCCCGTTTGCAGCCATCTATTTTCCCTAGTAGTTTACGTGTCTTAAACACATTCAATATATGTGATGTTTATTTTAGATTGCCTGAGCTATATGCATGCATGCTAGTTTCACCTAGTTATGGGGGTTCCATGACCATAGCACTAGAGTCACCGGTGTTATGACTCTTCTGCGGTGAGAGTGATTGCTCGCAGCGTCCCTTTATAGCATTTTGGCCTATGTTATTATTATCATGTGGGGTGAATGGGTGCATCCTAGGACAACTTAGTAATATTTCATGGTAACTGCGGTGTGTGCCTTGCATCTGTTACAGGAGCTGATCCCTCCACTCATACTATATTAATTAGAGGCAACCCCTCTAATTGCATGATGAGGTCACCCCTCTAAGTATTCATGCACGTTGATGTAACATGATCTATATGGGCTCCGGTCATATTTAGTATACAGTTTTCAGTAAAAACTAAACATAAGTCTTTTCAGAAACACTAAACCAGTCTTATAAGTTTAGCCAGGTTTTCTAGGACTTACATTATTCCGCTGCACTATCATTTCATACTTTCATTTCATTCTTTACTATGTTTAGGCTATCATTTCATTGTCATTATATCCGTTCACTGAGCATATTGCTCAGCCATATATTTTCCTTTCCATGTTCCGAAACGGCAGGTACCCAAGGACAGACTAGAGCATTTGGATAACGTGTATAGGATGGAAGCTGCCTTAGACTTCATCTCCTTCTGCCTCATATACTTATGCTTGCTTAGACACTTGTTTTGTCCTTCTTATTCCATTTACTTTATTTATGTTTTGGGATTATGTATGGAACTGATGTTTGATTCCGGTTTTCCCCTTTATGGTCATTTATGTTTTAGGACATTACCTTGCATGCTTTGATGACACGCTATAATTACTACGTAACGGTCCGCTTATCAAAATGGGGGTGTTACACATAATCTCTGAGTTTAATTTATTTGTATAGTATCTTGTAAATCTCTTTTATTCATATATTTTAGGTTTACATTATAATTGTTCGGGCCATTCTATTCAGAATCCATTCTATAAACGTTTGAGGAGCGAGGGCACTTTAAATCGTAAACCCAACCACTTAGTCAGAACGTAATATCAGGATGGAACATATTTTTACAAAGTTCCATAATAACGTGACACTTAGTATATTATTACATTTTATGTCTTTAGTTTCAATATTGGCAAAATTAGTCCTTTTAGTTATATTTTGGCATAATTTCACTTTTAACCCCTAAAGTATATAGTTTCATTATTTGCAATTTAAACCTTCATTATTTTACCTTAGGGTCTCAAACTTTCCAATATTTATTTATATGCTTTACTTTTACAAAATGATACTTTTGGCCCAAAATGTCAAATAGTTTCAAAAATGACAATTTTGGTCCCTATACTTGTAAAAATCATATAACTTCTCCAAAAATATACCAAATGATCTAGGATTTTAAAACAAAGTTTCAAAACACATTTATAATCATAATAAAAAAACTTTACCAGAATTATAGCTTTTGAAATGTATTTTAAGTTATTATTTCATGTAAAATACAAAATAGGGTTTTAAGACATTTTTAGTTTATAACTTTCATTTTAAATGATCAGATGCTCTAATTTCTTTTTTATTATCTTTCTAACATTATTTTAGCATTATAACAAGTCTAATAGTTCATTATAACAAGATTAAAGCTTGCTTAACATAGAAATTATATAGGTAGCTCCAAAATGGCTCCTTATGGCTTCCTATGAACACAACTTGCTTTCAAAGCTTCAAGAGCTTCAATGACTTCTTTCTAGACCTGGTTTCTGGTCTTCTAAGTGTCCTAGTATGTTTGTAGAAGTGGAAATGAAGAATGGGTAGGAGATATAAAAAAATGGGGTGCAAGTCTCTCTATGGGGTATTCGGCTCTATTTATACCCATTTCAACCCTTAAGCTCCAAGTTTCTTACTTTAAACGTGTAACAAGGATAGATTAGTGACTGAGGGATGCTAGTGAAGCTCTACACAAGTTTATAGACTCTAGGATAAAAAAATATCTAAGCTTGTGGCTCAAAATAGGTCACGACATACAATGGATGAGAATGGTGGTGTGCAGCCTTCAAGTAGCTTACCGACTTTTTGGCACTCCAAAATAACTAGGGAAGTCCTAAATATCTTATTTGAGGTTTGAAATTTATAGGGAAGAATTATAAACATGGTTTTAGAGGGAAAAACCAAATCGGGTCTTTAATTTAGGGCTTGTAAGTTTATGGTTTGTAATTTTGGTGATTAGGGACTTAGGAATGTGATTAGCGAATGATTAAGGCTTAAATAGGGTTTATACATTCTATTGAGAAGATTTGGGTCCTTGGTTTGAAGTTTAAAAAAGGTTTAATGTGAATTTGGGAAGAAAACTTATGTAGATTAGGGTTTCTAATGATCTAGGTTTAATTCTTAGTAAAACTCATTAACCTCCTCTTAGATACTTATGTAAAGTCAATTTAGGTCCTAGAGATTGTGTTTTAAGTGCCCAATAAGTTACCACACTTGGTTTAATAGGTTATTTTAAGTAAACATGTCTAAAGAGTGAAAATACCTATTTTGACCTAATTTACAAGTCATGCATTGAAATATTGTACCTTGTGCTTAAGGATACTTGTACATTGTCTTAACATAATGGTTTAAGTCTATAAAATAGAAACGAACTTTTCAAAATTTACAATTCTAGTAAACCAACTTATTTTATTACTAATATAACCATTCAAACTTTTAAATTTGTAACAATATAAGAAAGAATCTTGGCTGCAACTGGTCATAACCGGTTAACTTTTTAAAGTGACTGACACGTCATAATTTATCTAATTTTTATATTTTTTAGTGAGCTAGATTTGACAGCGTGTAAATAAATATTCATGGGCGTTTTGTTCATCATTTTTCACATCTCACATTGCAGACCACTGCTAACTAACAACCTTAAAACAGATCCAATCCAAGGCTTCTAGTAGCAACTCATCATCCGACAAGGTCGTACTAGGATTACTTGCTGCTAGTCGTGTTGTAGATCCGGTGGATGATAAGAAGATGTGCGTAGAGAGGAAAACGCAGCAATCTTTGGACGAGGTTTCAAGCAGCAACTTACCTGACCAAGATCCTGAGAACTTGTTTGATCATGACAAGTTTGAGGAGGAGCGACAGATTGTACTAGAATCTCCTGCTATAAAGAACATGTGTATAGGAGGGGATAATTTCGGGACATCATAGGGATATTCGGTGGATCAAGGTGGCAGAAAGCATTGGGAGTGTTAGACTAGTAAAAGAATTAATTAACAACTATGGCTACAATTGGTGGGTTCAATAGGCCAATTAACATATAGTTATATTTGGCGATGATAGAGAGTTTGATATGAGAATGCTGAGTAATAAATAGCAACATGAGCTGGTTGAATCTCTTTGTTGTTATATGAGATTTGGTACAGACACTAGGTATAAAATAGTTTATATGAAGTATCTTATTTAATAGCCAGGTAGGAATGTAGTGGACTTTTGATGAAGATGATAAAAGGTGGAAGATGAAGGATGAAATGACCAAATTGCCCTTGTGGAGATGACTGGATGCTTCTTTATTATTATATTTTTTTGAGGTGTAATATTTTTGATGACGTGGACATCAATCCGGTCATATTAGTGTAATTTTTATAACATAACAAGTTTGAATGGTTAGATTGGTAATATAATAATTTGGTTTACTAGAATTGTAAATTTTGAAAAGTTCGTTTCTATTTTATAGACTTAACCCTAACATAATCTTATAACCTTAATGAAATACTATAAGTGTTTATAGACTTGTCCTAAAAGATTAGGTAATGATTCTATGTAGATTTCTTAGTATAAGGGTTTCTATGTTACAAATCCTAATGAATTTCTATTTTGGGTAAGTAGTCTTTATATCTTAATGTAAGCTTATTCTAGGTCATATATTGTATGTTTATAACTTCTAGGGTTTATACATTCTTAGTTTAAGGGTTTATATAGGTTGATCATGTTTTAGGGATAATTAAGTGAGCTTAAGATCTTGTTCTTTGATAACTTGTCCTTTATGCTTTAATAATTTGTAAATTGGCTTGAGATAATTGAATTAACTAATTATGGTACTTAGTTGAGTTTTAAAATTAGCTGCAAAAGATTAGACTTTAATTCAATGTAAAATGGATTTTATATACTAATCTTGGTTACTAGGTCATTTACTTGTAATTAGCTTGTGAATATTAGTGTTTTGTGACTAATTATCTTTCCTTTATATGATAGATTATAACTAGTATATTGTATTTGATAATTGTAGATAATTATTATGTAGTTACATTGCTTGAAACATTAGTTTATAAAGTATTTTCTAAGGTTTATATGGTTATTTAGTAATTTAGGGCATCCTTGTTATATTTGAATTATTATTATTCATAGTATATACTTATTATTACTTTTGAAACTCAGACTTGATACATACATATTATTCACAACATATAGGAATACGTTGATGTGACAATTAAGATAGTGAGAATCCATATATTCCACAATTCAATCATATACAATAGCAAAATGTAAAAATTTCTTGCTAAATTTCCTCTTTGTTTATTTATCAAATGGGAAATTACATATATATTGATATTACATTAGCCAAAACTATTAGATGTTATAGTCTGTCCCCTTTATTTAAAATCGTGTCCCGATATTTAACTAAAACTAGGATTACTAAAAAAATAGATACGGATATTTAGCTCGAATTTGATCTTCATGTTCCCAAGTATACTTAGGTCCTCTTTTTGAGTTCCATCGTACCTTAAGTATTGGGATACGGCTCTGCTTCAATCGTTTGCTCTCTTTATCCATGATTTCCATAGGTTCTTCTACGAAATTTGACTTATCATCGAGTTGAAGTTCTTTCATCGGTATGATGAGAGATTCATCTGATAAGCATTTCTTCAAAATTGAAACATGAAAAGTATTGTGAATATTACTAAGCTCTTCAGGAAGCTCTAGTTTATATGTCATAGGGCCAATTCTTTTGGTTATTTTGAACGGTCCTATATACCTTGTATTTAGTTTCTTTTTCTTTCTGAATTGGATAACTCCTTGACGAGGTGAAACTTTTAACATAACACGATCTCCAACTGCAAATTCCAAAGGTTTACGTCTAGTATTAGCGTAACTTCTTTGTCTATCTTGTGCAGCTTGTAATTTCTATCGAATTTGGAAAATCTTTTTAGTAGTTTCATGTATTATTTCTGGTCCTGTTAGTTGAATATCTCCAACTTCAGCCCAGCAAACAGGCGATCAACACTTTCTTCCATAAAGTACTTCGAAAGGCGTTGCTTTAATACTAGCATGATAACTATTGTTGTAAGAGAATTCTACTAGAGGTAGATGTTTCTCCCATCCTTTTCCAAAATATAATATGCAAGCTCTAAGCATATCTTCGAGAGTTTGAATCGTCCTTTCACTTTGTCCATCTATTTGAGGATGATATGCCATACTCATGTCTATTTGAGTTCCTAAGGCACTTTGCATCGATCTTCAAAATACAGATGTAAAATGACTATCACGATTTGAGATAATAGATACATGCACTCTGTGTTGAGAGATTATCTCCTGACTGTACAATCTCGTAAGAGTGTCCATACTATCGGTCTCTTTAATAGGAAGAAATCACGCAGATTTAGTAAGACGATCGACGATTACCCAGATGGTGTCATGTCCATATGATGTCTTAGGTAACTTAGTTACAAAATCCATCGGAATTCTTTCCCATTTCCATATCGGAATCTCTGGTTGTATCAACAGTTCGAATGGATTTTGATACTCTGCATTAACTCTTGCACATGTTAAACACTTACTAACGTATTCTGCTATGATTGTCTTCATATTAGGACATCAATAGAGTTTCTTCAGATCTTGATACATCTTATCAGAACCAGGATGTATAGAATACTTCGATTTATGAGACTCGTGCGTAATAAAATCTCGTAAATTACCATAGGCCGGTAACCAACTACGATGCTTAATGCAACGAATTCCATCTTTGCGAACTTCAAATTCTTTATCCATCCCTCTTAACTTCTCTGCTTCTATATTCTCTACCTTAAGTGCTTCTTCTTGAGCTTCAAGACTTTAGGTAGGTAACTTCGGATAAAGAGTTATCATTAATGACTTAACTCGTAACAGCTTAACTTTCTCTTTTCAACTCAAAGCATCAGCTACTACATTGGCTTTACCTGGGTGATAACAAATTTCACAATCGTAATCAGCAAGTAACTCTAACCAACGTCGTTGTCTCATATTCAATTCCTTCTGATGAAGAATATATTGAAGACTCTTATGATCAGTAAATACTACACACTTCGTACCATAGAGGTAATGTCTCCAGAATTTAAGAGCAAATATTGTTGCTCGTAATTCTAGATTATGAGTAGGATAATTCTTATCATTAGGTTTAGGTTTCCTTGATGCATAAGCAATAGCTTTATTCCTTTGCATAAGCACTGCTCCCATTCCTTGAATAGATGCATCACAATAAACGACAAAGTCATCCTTACCTTCTGGTAATGCTAAGATAGGTGCTTCACACAAATTTTGTTTCAATAATTGAAAAGCTATCTCTTGATCATTTCCCCAGACAAACAATTTGTTCTTATGAGTCAATTTGGTCAAATCTTTAGCAATTTTTGAAAAACCTTCGATAAATCTTTGATATCCAACTAATCCTAAAAATTGTCTTATCTCTGTTGGCGTAACACGTCTAGTCCAATTATTTACTGCTTCAATCTATGCAGAATCCACAAGAAAACCTTGGCTATCAATGACATGCCCTAGAAATTGCACAACATTGATCCAAAATTCGCACTTTGAAAACTTAGCATACAACTCCTCCTTCTTAAGTAATTCGAGAATTATACCAAGATGCTTGGCATGTTCTTCTCTATTACAAGAGTAAATAAGTATATCATCGATAAGCGCGATTACAAATTTATCCAAGTAAGGCTTACACACTCTGTTCATGAGGTCAATGAAAACAGATGGCGCATTAGTTAAACCAAAAGGCATCACTTGAAATTCATAATGTCTATATCGCGTCCTGAAAGCAGTTTTAGGAATATCGTCTTCCTTAACTCTCAGTTGATGATAACCTGAACGTAAATCAATCTTCGAATATACGCTCGATCCTTGAAGTTGATCAAATAAATCGTCGATTCTGGGTAATGGGTAACGATTCTTTATAGTAAGTTTGTTCAACTCACGATAATCGATACACATACTAAAAGATCCATCTTTCTTTTTGACAAATAAGACTGGAGCTCCCCACGCCGATATACTTGGTTGAATAAAACCTCGACCAGTTAACTCTTGAATTTGACTTAACAACTCTTGCATTTCCGGAGGTGCTAATCGATAAGGCACTTTAGCAATCGGTGTTGCTCCTGGTATCAAATCGATTTGGAATTCAACTTGACGTACAGGTGGAAAACATGGTAACTCATAGGGAAATACTTTGAGAAATTCTCTAACTATGGAACATCTTCTAGTCGCTTCTCTTCTTCCTTATTTTCTACTACTTGAACTAAGAAAACTTGACTACCTCGGGACACATACTTATTTATCTTTAAGAACGAAACGAGATTTAGTCGAGTTCTACTTCTTTCACCATGGACAATCAATACTTCACCGTTAATAGGAATATGAACGGATTTCTCGTCACATAGGATTTTAGCATGGTATTTAGAAAACCAGTCCATCCCAATGACTACGTCAAAACTACCGAGCTTAATGGGTATAAGGTCGATTTCAAAGGATTGACGTAATAAAGTAATGATACATCCTCGAATAACGGTATTAGTGCTAACTATTTTTCCACTGGCGATTTCTATATCATACTTAGTATTCAAAGAAACAGTCGGAACATCTAACTTAGCAGCAATTTTAACAGATATGAAACTTCTATCAGCTCCTGAGTCAAATACTACTTTAACCAGACGTTGATTTAGATGAAACATACTCGTTCTGATCTTTTTGAGTATCGTTTAGCTAATAGGATTTTCCTCTGCTATTGCTCTCTTTACGGAACTCATTTGTAAAATGCCATTTTTCTCTGAAGTTATGACAAACCTTAGTTACATGAAATTGATTACTTCAAGTAGTTGGTCCTTCATTTATGTAGTTTCTTGTCTGATGTCCTATCTTTCCACAGTTCTGAAACTTGATAGTGCAATATCCCGTGTGATGTAAAGAACATTTCTGACATAGGGGCAACTCTACTTTATAACCATTGCTTGACGCTACAACATAAACTTTAGAAACATCATTTCTTTTGCTATGTTGTTGACGATTATTTCCTTGATTATAGTTGAGAAAATTATTCTTCTAGAAATTATGATTAACAGGAAAACTCCTCCTATCATCAAACTTCCTTTTATTATTAACTACCGCTTGTACAGGAGTACACCTTATCACTTGATCCATTAATCTTTGAGAAATGGTGAACTTCCTCTAAAGGTTGGGGATTAGAGGCGATAACATTCTCTTCAATACTTCTAGGAAATCCTCCAATAAAAGCTTCCATTAATTTTTTAGTATTAGGCACCATATTAGGACATAATAATGCTAATTCTTGAAATCTTCGGATGTAAACATTAAGATTATTCTCTTTCACCGCTAACTTATAGAATTCCTCCTCCATCTTTCTAATTTCATTGCGAGGACAATACTTCTTAATTAGCAGATTCTTAAATTCATTCCAGGGGATCTGATAAGCTTGTTCTATCCCGATGGGTTGAGCATAAGCATTCCACCAAGACAAATATTCCTCTATCAGCGTATCCATAGAAAACTTCACTTTACAATCTTCAGGATAGTCACTGCGAACAAATACTGATTCAATTATCTCGAATCAGCGAATAAGTCCAACAGCTCCTTCGGATCCTTTATAGTTAAAAGGCTGATAGTTCATGAAATCCTTGTAAGTACACTTCTTTTCCATATGAACTTCTCCTCTAGCAGCATTTCCATTACTTGAACTAGCTATATTGGCGGCTTGTGCTTGCAAAGCTGCAATCACACTCTCAGCAACCAATTGCCTTATTTCTTCCGGCATCATATTCATTGTTGCAGATGTTTTTGATCTCGTATGATCCATTCTACCAACATTTACAAACACTTGATAAGAATGATATTGTTGTTTTAATTTTTATACGTTCGAGTATGGAATCAATTTAACATATCATAAAATGACGATAATTTCTTTGTCGAATTCATATATTCATAATACGAATGATAACTTCTAATCCTTTCAACAAATTCATATATGAGGATTCATAATACGAATGATGATAAAGGCTAGAACAAAATGACAAAGATTTTCGAGAACAAAAGCACACTTCTTTATTTATTAACAACTTATCGTTCATATTTACACGATAAGCATCTTTGTTACATAAAGAAAACTGTACATTTTTTACAAACTGAAACTAGATTCCTAAGCTTAATTCTTCATTTTGATCTCCTCAATTCTGTCCAAAATATATTCGGAGTCAGATTGTTGAGTTGTTTTAAGATCATCGATGAGTATTTTTAAATTAAGCGCAATCCTCGTAACTCCTTCTTTCAGCTCAGAGTTCTCCTTCTCTAATATTGACATATTCATTTCATAAGCATGCATTCTTCTACTCAGTCTAATATTATGGCGTCGAGTAACGTCCACTTTATATTCCAATTGACTAAAATGCTCTTCAATCTCCTTTCTTCCTCTTATCAAGTTCCTAATAATCTTTTCCGCAATTCTAAAAGCTTCTAAGGGTATTTCATAAAGATGACTTGCAATTACAGATAATTGCTTGTCGTGTCTTTCCACAATCCGTGCTTTAGATTCCTCTTTAGTTTCATAAGGCTCTTCACGACTTCGATTGTGAGACGAGAATAGATCCTCAGCTAATAGAAAACGAGACGTAGGCGAAGTCGTGCTATTCACCACTTCATTTTGATGTGAAAAATATTCGTGTACTCCGGGACTATCATAAAAAGACAAAGTCGGAACACCCACATCTGTGGGATATGAGGTGAACATCGGAACTTCTCTTTCGTCATCATCAGAAATGATAATATAGGTGGAAGTAGACATCCTTGTGGTTTTATATAATATAATAACATAATATATGATATTTACAAAAACAAAAAACTTACACTGGCGCTGACGATGGATGATGGTCTTGAAATTAAAAATCTTTGTTATAGTTTAAGAAAATATTTATTCTCTATAACCGTAAGCTCTGATGTCAATCTGTAACACCTCCATATTTAACATATTGCAGCCGAAGCTAATATGGGGTATTACTTTCAAGGCATCGAAGTCACAATAATAGAAAAATGCTCAAAAAGTCATTTTATTAAAAACTTGTTATCATTCATTATTTAGAGTTAAATAAAACAACTTTACATACACTATGCATCACAAGTTTTTCCAAAGATCTAGTTTTAATGGAATGATAACTTTTCAAGACACCACCATCCATAGCACGTCACTATTTATTCACCTGAAATATATGCTTATAAAATCAACATAATGGTTGAGTGAATTCATAGGTTTAAACATCATTTAAATACAAGTTTGACTCTAGGGATAGAGTGTTATACACCCTATATTTTAAATTCATCACTTCTCATTTATTATTGCACTAGCTCGTACACTGGTACTTGACATATCAGTAACCAACAAATTTCCCTTATTCAGGTAGTTTTTCGGAAACCTGAGTTTAGAAAAATAAAGTATATCTGTTTAGCTAGGTAGGAACCTTTAGCCGTGAACCAGAGCGACTTGCCCAGATAGGAGATGTCAGTCTCTAATAGTACTATTCACAATATTAGCGTTCATTTTCTAGAAATGATTAACGGTCACGATTAAAAAGGGACTTTCATGGCAATAAATAATCAGGTCAGGCAGCATACAAAAGCACTTGTATTCCAGTTTTAGCATATATCCCCCTTACGGGTTTTCAAATCATTTGTAAACTTTCAAAAGTTAGGCTATGAACTCATCTTAACATATAAAGTCTTGAATTATTCTGAAATAATCAATCACAACTTTCTCACGGAATCTGAGTTGACATAAAATAATGTATATATATCAAGTCTTAATCTCTGAGTTCAATTTATTTGTGTAGTATCTTGTATATATATTTTATTCACATATTTTAGGTTTACAGTATCATTGTTAGGGTCATCATATTTAGAAGCCATTTTATAAACGTTTGAGGAGTGAGGGCACTTTAAATCGTAAACCCAATCACTCGGTCAGAACGTAATATTAATAAGTGTGAAAACACTTATCCTTTTACCACTTAATTATAATAATAACCAAGCCAAAACGTATATTTTATGTCGTAAATATCGAAATTATGCGTGGTTTGTGTTTTTGTTGTGATTTAGGAGCAGAATGTGAAAAGGTAAGAAAACACGGTCTTTCATGGGCTTTTATCGAAGAAAAAGACAAAAGACGAAGTCAAAAGATCAAGAGTGCAAAAATAACGGAAGTCTAAGGCCTATTCTGAAGATTTATCGAAGAAAAAGTCTAAAGACGGAAGTTTAACGAAGTCTAAGAACCAAATTTAATTAATGAAGAAATTAGAAGACGAGTTCATTTTATTTATCGACAAATCCCGAGACAAAGTCGAGAATGACGAGTTTATTGTCAAAGACTAAAGACGAAAAGACAAAAAGAAAGAAAGAAAGGAAGCATCCCACCACATACCTTCCACTCCTCCTATAAATACAAGACCCTCTCCTCATTTGAGAGGTGTTGGCTATTTGACACATAGTTCTTCCACCATTTATTTTCATGTCATTTAGTTTCTTGTCAATTTAAATTCCTTGTCTTGCACCTTAAATTTGTAAGTTTTAATCTTTACTTTTAATTGTTGAATCTTTACCTTTAATCAAGTTTATCATAATCATTCTCATTCTTCTCTTCTTGTTTTTAAAATCTATTGCTTTGTTTGATTAATCTTAAAGTTTTTATTTTTATGCTTATTTTGATTAAAGTCCTTATCTTTTTGATATTATCATTTTCATGTGATTAGTGGTCTTAGCTTATTGTGCTTTTTGCTTAATTTGTGTCTAGCTTATTTTCATTTAAGTGTTTTTAAAAGTTTAATCTTTTTAAAAGTTGATCTTATTAATTTTGCTTATTTGGTATTCTTTAAGTTTTTCATTCGTAGCTTATTTTGTTTTTCTTAAGATTGATTTTGTTAAGTTTTGGTAAGTGCTTATTATTAAAGTGCTTATTTTGTTCGACTTATTTGCTTATTGTATTGCATAAGGGTTTCTGCTTGTCCGATCGAGTAAGTGTGATCGCATAAACCCTAGGGTTTCTACTTGCGATCCATTACTGCGATCACAACCACGATCACTAGTTGCGATCACAACTGCGATAACTAGTTGCGATCATGACCACGATCAACTAGTTGCGATCACAACTGCGATCACTTGGTTGCGATCACTGTTGCGATCACAACTGTGATCACTTGGTTGCGATCACAACTGCGATGACTTGGTTGCGATCACAACTGCGATGACTTGGTTGCGATCACAACTGCGATGACTTGGTTGCGATCACTATTGCGATCACCAGTTGCGATGACTTGTTTCGATCACCAACTGTGATGACTTGTCACGATCACTTGGTTGCGATGACTTAATTTCCTGTTTTGTTTTTACTTTAAATTTAAAATTAACTTTTCCCGCCATTTTTACTTAGTATTATTTTAAACTTGTTTTGTCTTAGTTTTATTTTTAAGTTTTCAAATTTTACTTTTTGTCGAGTTTTAATCTTTCGTCATTTATTTTTAAAGCCTTTATTTTTAGTCTAAATCTTTTCAAGCTTTTATTTTTATTTTGTTTTATTTTAATTAATTAATCAACGATAATTTCATTTTAAAATAGATAATCAACGACAATTCTTTCTTTCACAGCAAAAACAACTGAGTCACACGAATAACTGTAATCAGTTCGTTTAGACGCCGAGAACAACGAACTTTTTTATTAGCAAAATCCTACTTTCAAATGGCGCCGCTGCCGGCTCTTTTCGTGAAGATTAACGGTTCTTGTGAGAGACGCATTGGATTTTGGGATCCGTTCCCTCGGGAACGTTATTTTTCTTGCACATTTTTCGAAAAACCATAAAAAATTCAAAAATTCAAAAATCCAAAAACAATTGAAAAATCATAAAAAGCATTTCTTTTTCAAAGTTTGCACCAAAAATATTCCTCTTCATCCTCTATTTTGTTTAATTCTTTTTCTCAACCCCTCTAATTTTTAATTCTTCATGGATTCGTATGTTTATTACGTAAGGTGCGGGAGACCATTATGTGAGCAGTGCAGAAATGCTATCGACAATACACAATTTGGATTTTCTCCCTCGTGCAATTCGATTAACTCATCCTTTGCTTCTCATGCACTTACTCCACCCTCTTGCATATATTGTGGAAGCGATTCTCATTGGCATGTTTCATGTCCGATTCGATACCCGTCTCATGACGGGCAAGAACCGGGTTACAATTATGACAATGGTAATGGCTATCTACAAGACGCACCGAGTTTTTCTCAATACCCGTGTTACAATCATTGTGGGGGCCCTCACGATACTTCTTATTGTCAGCCGATGAATTATAATGAGCTACATCCGTGCTATAATTCTGGTTTTCAAAATTTTGAGCCCCCACGTCACACCGTCAATCATCAACCTTCCTTCGAACATTTGAGCTCCCACGAACAATGGGCTACTCTTGTTAATGAAGGTCAACAACTTCAAGAATCTTTCAACAAGATCATCGAAAAATGTCAAGAGGATCAACGACAAGAGCAAATATTGAATATCGAGACTTATACTCCTCCTCCTGTGTATCCATACTATTATGATGATGATGACGATGAGAATACTATTTCTTGGAATGATCTTGTTGATCAATGTCCTAGTGCAATTGGACCTCCTTCTCTCGATATCCCAAATGCGTCTAAGGATTGTGATACATCGAGTGAGCTTAGTGAATTTGGTCTCGACAACTTATTTGAGGAGGTTTATGATGTACCGACTTTTGTGGAGCTTACGGACGAGGTCGCTCTTAATGATGATTTTTCTCCATGCTATGAGAATTTCACCTTTGAAATTTCTCAATCTCCTCTGGGCGATGAGGGCGATGTTGATTTATTCTCTCCGACTTACGAGAAGTTCACCACTGAACTTGGTCTTGTAGATGAGGTGGAAGACGTTATTCTTCGCAACAAATTATTGAAAGTTCATCTTCTTATTGCTGAAACTGAAGCGTTGAATTCTACTCCTATTTCTGAGTCTTTACCCCCGTCTATTACCCTCATTGAGAATAATGACACGTTTATAGAAGAAATCGACATTCTCTCAATACCTCCCGGTATTGATGATGATGAAACGGAGGAGGATATTCTTTTTTGATAATTTGCTGCATGAAGATATTGTCCCAAGTCCCCCTCCTGAGCACCTTTCATCCACTCCTTTAGAGACCATTACAGAGGATGAGTGCTTTGACCCGGGAGGTGACATTGACTATTTTATGATTGATAACCTTACGGCTTTGCCGCTTTCTGAGCATCAATTGTCTTTGGTGGATGACAATTTGCTTACTTTACCCACCCCACCTCCCGTGGATCGCGACCTCACATACTTTTCGTATGTTGAGAGGACTTTTCTACCTTTTAAGACTTACCCTCCCGCCTCTCCTTCATTGATGTCCTCCAGGAACGAGGACAAGGTCTTTGATCCCGGTATTACATTTAAGGCTTCCCCATGGACCATTCAATTCGAGGACGAGTCAAGCTCACGACTCGGTTAACAAAAACAAGCACTTTTCGGGAGGCAACCCGATTATCTATCTATCTTTATCTGTTTTCATAATAAGTGTATGGGGAGCCCCGTAGGTGTTTGTTGTTTTCTTTCTTATGATGAGCAGGGATTGGAGCTTTCAAAGATCCATTTTTGATGACTTTTGACGACCCGTGATTACGTGTTCCCGTCTTCCCGATTCTATCCTAAACTCTTTTGGTTCTCTATTTTATATTCTTCAATATTAAAATAGGAATCCCTTTAGTTGTCTTTTCCTTAGCAAGATTTAAACAAAGTGCACAATGTCCTAAGTGTAGGGGAGGTTATTTCCACATGCTTAAACATTGAGGACAATGTTTATATTAAGTGTAGGGGGACTTCTATCGAAGTTAAGTGGGCTTTTCCATGAATTTGTCCTCATTTTAACCGGAAAATTTGATTTTTCGACATTTTTCTAAATTTTTGATCTATTTTGGCCTAGTTGTATAGTAGTAGTTTCCTTTGCTATCGTTATTTACTTTCTTTGCTAGAACAAATTTTAATAAAGTGGTTTTAATTTTTAAACGTCATGAATCTTTTGACTCAACCCGAGTTTACTTATCTAAGTTTAATCTAGCTAGTATCCTTAACGTGTTTAAGTCAAGTTTTGCTAGGCTTTTATATAAGGAACTTTAAAACGTGAAAGTCTTAACTCTTACGGGTTAAGAACAAGAACTTTTCGCAAGTTCCTATAATTGACCCTAGAAAGTCGTTTATCAAGGGAACTTTAAAATGCGATTTCTAAAACTTAAAAAAGTCTAAGAAATTGCAAGATCCTATAGATGACTTGAAAACCAGAAACTTTGATTTAATAGGCTAAGCATACACGAGTCTCATTCCTTGAGATTTTGAATTGTGGAGAACGAGAGATGATAGAGTCAATTAAAAGTTTCGTATTATTTCATGAAGTTATGTGAGTTGATTATAAGCTTTTTCTCCCATCGCTTGTTAATAAACTTAATTGCAATAAATAAGGTCGTACGATTTGAAAAGTTACTTAGCTTCTAGCCCAAGATCGTTTAAAAGTTGCTCGGTATTAATTAGAGTTCATAGCCAAGGCATAACTTATTGAAGCGGGATGTGAAGATTGGCGAGTCCGAAAAGGCCCTAACAAGGCATGAGGGCTACATTTTGTTGCTAAAGATCCAAAGTGATGTGAAGAATCATTTATCAAAAATCAATATGCAGGATCGAGACACACGACGAAATGAAAATACTCCCCTAAAGATCATGGAGAAGTCTATCCAAAAAGACCCTAGCAAGGTATGAGGATAAATAGATCCAAGTCCTAAAAGGAGGCGGATCGTTGTATATCAAAATCCAAAATAAAGATTGGAGAAAAAATGAAGAAGTCGTGGTCCAAGTATGAAGAATCTCTCAAACTTCAAGTGAAGAAATTCCTATTATGAAGAGAAGACCATTATTTCATGAACGTCTCTCAAGATTTGAAGTATGAAGTCAATGCCAAATATCGGTCCGAGAAAGGTCTCAAATCGTGAAGCGAGTTATGCCAAGATATGAACTTTAAGAGGTCCCGAGAAGCAGTTTTAAAAGATTTTGTCCTTTAGCTAACTATTGATTAAATCGTCCCACTTTATTTTCAGCCTAATAAACTATTGAAATAAGTCAAACAATGCATCCTCGTGATCATTCAAGACAATCATAAAATATAAGAGATACACCTAGGAATAAGGGAGTCTAACTAAATAATTGGGCCACATGAGTTTGTGTTAGTTTGCTAACTTATAATAACAATGATCTCATTTTTAAGCTTGGTTTGGGGAACGTGAAACTTGAGGGTGATAAACATTCATGACATCCAAAACCTTAATGTAAGTCTTTGATCTCTTTACTTGTTTTTCTTCCTTTTAATATTTTGTAATTTTCTATCTCTTTTAGTTTCCTTAATGTCTTATGTTTAATAAAGGCCAAGGTAGGTTAATTATGATGGAAAATGTTTATCTTGCTTTGTAATTAATACATTCCATGAGGACATTGCAATGGTCAAGTGTAGGGGATTTAATAAGTGTGAAAACACTTATCCTTTTACCACTTAATTATAATAATAACCAAGCTAAAACGTATATTTTATGTCGTAAATGTCAGAATTATGCGTGGTTTGTTTTTATGTTGTGATTTAGGAGCAAAATGTGAAAAGGGAAGAAAACACGGTCTTTCACGGGCTTTTATTGAAGAAAAAGACAAAAGACGAAGTCAAAAGATCAAGAGTGCAAAAAGAACGGAAGTCCAAGGCCTATTCTGAAGATTTATCGAAGAAAAAGTCTTAAGACGGAAGTTTAAGGAAGTCGAAGAACCAAATCTAATTAATGAAGAAATTAGAAGACGAGCTCATTTTATTTATCGACAAATCCCGAGACAAAGTCGAGAATGACGAGGTTATTGTCAAAGACTAAAGACGAAAAGACAAAAAAGAAAGAAAGGAAGCATCCTACCACATACCTTCCACTCCTCCTATAAATACAAGACCCTCTCCTCATTTGAGAGGTGTTGGCTATTTGACACATAGTTCTTCCACCATTTATTTTCATGTCATTTAGTTTCTTGTCAATTTAAATTCCTTGTCTTGCACCTTAAATTTGTAAGTTTTAATCTTTACTTTTAATTGTTGAATCTTTACCTTTAATCCAGTTTATCATAATCATTCTCATTCTTCTCTTCTTGTTTTTAAAATCTATTGTTTTGTTAGATTAATCTTAAAGTTTTCGTTTTTATGCTTATTTTGATTAAAGTTCTTATCTTTTTGTAATTATCATTTTCATGTGATTCGTGGTCTTAGCTTATTGTGCTTTTTGCTTAATTTATGTCTAGCTTATTTTCATTTAAGTGTTTTTAAAAGTTTAATCTTTTTAAAAGTTGATCTTATTAATTTTGCTTATTTGGTATTCTTTAAGTTTTCATTCGTAGCTTATTTTGTTATTCTTAAGATTGATTTTGTTAAGTTTTGGTAAGTGCTTATTATTAAAGTGCTTATTTTGTTCGGCTAATTTGCTTATTGTATTCCATCGTAACCTTCTTAAGGGTTTCTGCTTGTTCCGATCGAGTAAGTGTGATCGCATAAACCCTAGGGTTTCTACTTACGATCCATTACTGCGATCACAACCACGATCACTAGTTGCGATCACAACTGCGATCACTAGTTACGATCACGACCACGATCAACTAGTTGCGATCACAACTGCGATCACTTGGTTGCGATCACTGTTGCGATCACAACTGCGATCACTTGGTTGCGATCACAACGGCGATGACTTGGTTACGATCACAACTGCGATGACTTGGTTGCGATCACTGTTGCGGTCACCAGTTGCGATGACTTGTTGCGATCACCAACTGCGATGACTTGTCACGATCACTTGGCTGCGATGACTTAATTTCCTGTTTTGTTTTTACTTTAAATTTAAAATTAACTTTTCCCGCCATTTTTACTTAGTATTATTTTAAACTTTTTTTGTCTTAGTTTTATTTTTAAGTTTTCAAATTTTACTTTTTGTCGAGTTTTAATCTTTCGTCATTTATTTTTAAAGCCTTTATTTTTAGTCTAAATCTTTTCAAGCTTTTATTTTTATTTTATTTTATTTTAATTAATTAATCAACGACATTTTCATTTTAAAATAGATAATCAACGACAATTCTTTCTTTCATACCAAGAACAACTGAGTCACACGAATAACTGTAATCAATTCGTTTAGACGCCGAGAACAACGAACTTTTTAACTAGCAAAATCCTACTTTCAAATACCGAGATGGAACATCTTTGTACAAAGTTCCCTACTAACATAACGCTTAGTATATTATTTACTTTTTATGTATTTAGTTTCAAAATTGGCATAGTTAGTCCTTTTAGTTATATTTTGGCATAATTACACTTTTAACCCCTAAAGTATATAGTTTCATTATTTACAATTTAAACCTTCATTATTTAACCTTAGGGTCTCAAACTTTCCAATATTTATTCTTATATATTTTAATATCACAAAATGACACTTTTTGGCCCAAAATGTCAAATAGTTTCAAAAATGACAGTTTTGGTCCCTATACTTGTATAAATCATATAACTTCTCCAAAAATGTACAAAATGATCTAGGATTTTAAAACAAAGTTTCAAAACACATTTATAATCATAATAACAACATTTTACCAGAATTATAGCTTTTGAAATGTATTTTAAGTCATTTCATGTAAAATAGAAAACGAGGGTTTTAAGACATCTTTAGTTTATAACTTTCATTTAAATGATCAGATGCTCTAATTTCTTTTGGATTATCTTTCTAACACTATTTTGGAATTATAAAAAGTATAAGAATTCATTATAACAATATCAAAGCTTGCTTAACAAATAAATTACCTAAGTAGCTCCAAAATGGCTCCTTATGGCTCTTAGAAAGAACATCAAAGAACGCTTCCTATGAACATAACTTGCTTTCAAAGCTTCAAGAGATTTAATGAATTCTTTCTAGACCTGGTTTCTGGTCTTCTAAGTGTCCTAGTATGTTTGTAGAAGTGTAAATGAAGAATGGGTAGGTGATATAAAGAAAACAGGGTGCAAGTCTCTCCATGGGGTATTCGGCTCTATTTATATCCATTTCAACCCTTAAGCTCCAAGTTTCTAGCTTCAAACTTGTAAAAAGGATAAATTAGTGACGAAGGGATGCTAGTGAAGCTCTACACAAGTTTATAGACTCTAGGATGGAAAATATCTAAGCTTGTGGCTCAAAATAGGTTACGACATACAATGGATGAGAATGGTGATGTGTAGCCTTCAAGTAGCTTATGCACCTACTTGTTGGCACTCTAAAATATCTAGGGAATTACTAAATATCTTATTTTAGGTTTGAAATTTGGAGAGAAGAAGTTTAAACATGGTTTTGGAGGGAAAAACCAAATCGGGTCCTGAATCTAGGGCTTGTAACTTTATGGTTTGTAAATTTGGTGATTAGGAACATAGAAATGTGATTAGTTAATGATTAAGGATTAATTAGGGTTTATACATTATATTTAGAAGATTTGGGTTCTTGGTTTGAAGTTTAACAAAGGTTTGATGTGAATTTGGGTAGAAAACTTATGTAGATTAGGGTTCTAATGATCTAGGTTTAATTCTTAGTAAAACTCATTATCCTCCTCTTAGATACTGATTTAAAGTCAATTTAGGTCCTATAAATTTTTTGTTAAGTGTCCAATAAGTTCCCACACTTGGTTTAATAGGTTTTTTTAAGTAAACATGTCTAAAGGGTGAAAATACCTATTTTGACTTAATTTACAAGTCATGCATTGAAATCTTGTACCTTGTGCTTAAGGATACTTGTACATTGTCTTAACATAATCTTATGACCTTAATGAGATACCATAAGTGCTTATAGACTTGTCCTAAAAGATTAGGTAATGATTCTATATAGATTTCTTAGTATAAGGGTTTCTATGTTACAAATCCTAATGAATTTCTATTTTGGGTAAGTAGTGTTTATATCTTAATGTAAGCTTATTCTAGGTCATATATAGTATGTTTATTACTTCTAGGGTTTCTATATTCTTAATTTAAAGGTTTATATAGGTTGATCATGTCTTAAGGATAATTAAGTGAGCTTAAGATCTTGTTCTTTGATAACTTATCCTTTATGCTTTAATAATTTGTAAATTGGCTTGATACAATTTAATTAACTTATTATGGTACTTAGTTGAGTTTTATAATTAGTTGTAAAATATTAGACATCAATTCAATGTAAAATGATTTTATATGCTACTCTTGGTTACTAGGTCATTTACTTGTAATTAGCTTGAGATTAGTGAATATTAGTGTTTTGTGACTAATTATATTTCCTTTATATGATAGATTATAACTATTATATTGTATTTGATAATTTTACATAATTATTATGTAGTTACATTTCTTGAAACATTAGTTTATAAAGTATTTTCTAAGGTTTATATGGTTATTTAGTAATTTAGGACATCCTTGTTTTATTTGAATTATTCTTATTCATAGTATATACTTATTATTACTTTTAAAACTAAGACTTGATACATACATATTATTCACAACATATAGGAATATGTTGATGTGACAATTGAGATAGTGAGAATCCATATATTCCACAATTCATTCATATATCATAGTAAAATGCAAAAATTTCTTGCTAAATTTCCTCTTTATTTATTTATCAAATGGGAAATTACATATATATTGATATTACATTAGCCAAAACTACTGGATGTTATAGTCTCTACCCCTTATTTAAAATCTCGTCCCAAGATTTAACTAAAACTATGATTACTAAAAAGTAGATACGGATATTTAGCTCGAATTTGATCTTCACGTTCCCAAGTATACTTAGGTCCTCTTTTGAGTTCCATCATACCTTAAGTATTTGGATACGGCTCTGGTTCAATCGTTTGATCTCTTTATCCATGATTTCCATAGGTTCTTTTACGAAATTTGACTTATCATCGAGTTGATGTTCTTTCATCGGTATGATAAGAGATTCATCAAATAAGCATTTCTTTAAATTTTAAACATGAAAAGTATTGTGAACATTACTAAGCTCTTCAGGTTGCTCTAGTTTATATGCCACAAGGCCAATTCTTTTGGTTATTTTGAACGGTCCTATATACCTTGTATTCAGTTTCTTTTTCTTTCTGAATCGGATAACTCCTTTACGAGGTGAAACTTTTAACATAACACGATCTCCAACTGCAAATTATAAAGGTTTACGTCTAGTATTAGCGTAACTTCTTTGTCTATCTTGTGCAGCTTGTAATCTCTATCGAATTTGGAAAATCTTTTCAGTAGTTTCATGTATTATTTCTGGTCCTGTTAGTTGAATATCTCCAACTTCAGCCCAGCAAAAAGGTGATCGACACTTTCTTACATAAAGTACTTCGAAAGGCGCTGCTTTAATACTAGCATGATAACTATTGTTATAAGAGAATTCTACTAGAGGTAGATGTTTCTCCCATCCTTTTCCAAAATATAATATGCAAGCTCTAAGCATATCTTCGAGAGTTTGAATCGTCCTTTCACTTTGTCCATCTGTTTGAGGATGATATGCCGTACTCATGTCTATCTGAGTTCCTAAGGCACTTTGCATCGATCTCCAAAATACATATACAAAATGACTATCACGATATGAGATAATAGATACAGGCACTCCGTGTTGAGATATTATCTCCTGAATGTACAATCTTGTAAGAGTTTCCATACTATCGGTCTCTTTAATAGGAAGAAATCGTGCAGATTTAGTAAGACGATCGACAATTACCCATATGATGTCATGTCCATATGATGTCTTAGGTAACTTAGTTACAAAATTCATCATAATTCTTTCCCATTTCCATATCGGAATCTCTGGTTGTATCAACAGTTCGAATGGCTTTTGATACTCTGCTTTAACTCTTGCACATGTTAAACACTTACTAATGTATTCTGCTATGATTGCCTTCATATTAGGCCACCAATAGAGTTTCTTCAGATCTTGATACATCTTATTAGAACCAGGATGTATAGAATACTTCGATTTATGAGACTCGTGCATAATCAAATCTCGTAAATTACCATAGGCCGGTAACCAACTACGATTCTTAATACAACGAATTCCATCTTTACGAACAACAAATTCTTTATCCATCCCTCTTGACTTCTCTGCTTCTACATTCTCTACCTTAAGTGCTTCTTCTTGAGCTTCAAGAATTTGGGTAGGTAACTTCGGATAAAGAGTTATCATTAATGACTTAACTCGTAACAGCTTAACTTGCTCTTTTTGACTCAAAGCATCAGCTACTACATTGACTTTACCTGGGTGATAACAAATTTCACAATCGTAATCAGCAAGTAACTCTAACCAACGTTGCTGTCTTATATTCAATTCCTTCTGATGAAGAATATATTGAAGACTCTTATGATCAGTAAATACTACACACTTCGAACCATAGAGGTAATGTCACCAGATTTTAAGAGCAAATATCACCGCTCGTAATTCCAGATCGTGAGTAGGATAATTCTTCTCATTAGGTTTAAGTTGCCTTGATACATAAGCAATAACTTTATTCCTTTGCATAAGAACTGCTCCCATTCCTTGAATATATGCATCACAGTAAACGACAAAGTCTTTGTTACCTTTTGGTAATGCTAGGATAGGTGCTTCACACAAGTTTTGTTTCAATAATTGAAAAGCTATCTCTTGATCATTTCCCCAGACAAACAATTTGTTCTTATGAGTCAATTCGGTCAAAGCTTTAGCAATTTTTGAACACAACTTGCTATCAAAGCTTCAAGAGCTTCAATGGCTTCTTTCAAGACCTGGTTTCTAGTCTTCGAAGATTCCTAGTATGTTTGTAGAAGTGGAAATGAAGAATAGGTAGGAGATATAAAGAAAACGGGTTGCAAGTCTCTCCATTGGGGTATTCGGCTCTATTTATACTCATATCAACCCTTAAGCTCCAAATTTATAGCTTCAAACGTGTAACAAGGATATATTAGTGACTAAGGGATGCTAGTGAAGCTCTACACAAGTTTATAGACTCTAGGATAGAAAATATCTAAGCTTGTGGTTCAAAATAGGTCACGGCATACAATGGATGAGAATGGTGATGTGTAGCCTTCAATTAGCTTATGCACCTACTTTTTGGAACTCCAAAATATCTAGGGAAGTCCTAAATATCTTATTTTAGGTTTGAAATTGGGAGGGAAGAAGTTTAAACATGGTTTTGGAGGGAAAAACCAAACCGGGTCCTAAATCTAGGGCTTGTAACTTTATGGTTTGAATTTGGTGATTAGGGACTTAGGAATGTGATTAGTGAATGATTAAGGCTTAATTATGGTTTATCAATTATATTTAAAAGATTTGGGTCCTTGGTTTGAAATTTAACAAAGGTTTGATGTGAATTTAGGAAGAAAACTTATGTAGATTAGGGTTTCTAATGATCTAGGTTTAATTCTTAGTAAAACTCATTATCCTCCTCTTAGATACTGATGTAAACTCAGTTTAGGTCCTATAAATTGTGTTTTAAGTGTCCAATAAGTTCTTACACTTGGTTTAATAGGTTATCCTAAGTAAACATGTCTAAAGAGTGAAAATACCTATTTTGACCTAATTTACAAGTCATGCATTGAAATCTTGTACCTTGTGCTTAAGGATACTTGTACATTTTTTAACATAATCTTATAACTTTAATGAAATACTATAATTGTTTATAGACTTGTCCTAGAAGATTAGGTAATGATTCTATGTAGATTTCTTAATACAAGGGTTTCTATGTTACTAATCCTAATGACTTTCTATTTTGGGTGATTAGTGTTTATATCTTAATGTAAGCTTACTCTAGGTCATATATAGTATGTTTATGACTTCTACGGTTTCTACATTCTTAGTTTAAGGGTTTATATAGGTTGATCATATCTTAGCGATAGTTAAGTGAGCTTAAGATCCTATGTTTTGATAACTTGTACTTTATGCTTTAATAACTTGTAACTTGGCTTGAGATAATTGTATTAACTTATTATGGTACTTAGTTTAGTTTTGTACTTAGTTGCAAAATATTAGACATCAATTCATTGTAAAATGGATTTTATATGTTAATCTTGGTTATTAGGTCATTTACTTGTAATTAACTTGAGATTAGTGAATATTAGTGTTTTGTGACTAATTATCTTTCCTTTATATGATTGATTATAACTTGTATATTGTATTTGATAATTTTACATAAATATTATGTAGTTACATTGCTTGAAACATTAGTTTATAAAGTAGTTTCTAAGGTTTATATGGTTATTTAGTAATTTAGGGCATCCTTGTTATATTTGAATTATTCTTATTCATAGTATATACTTATTATTATTTTTAGAACTCAGAGTTGATACATACATATTATTCACAACATATAGGAATATATTGATGTGGCAATTGAGATATTGAGAATCCATATATTTCACAATTCAGTCATACATCATAGCAAAATGCAAAAGTTTCTTGCTAAATTTCCTCTTTATTTATTTATCAAATGGGAAATTATATATATATATATATATATATATATATATATATATATATATATATATATATATATATATATATATATATATATATATATATATATATATATAGAGAGAGAGAGAGAGAGAGAGAGAGAGAGTTAGGTTATTATGGTGTAAGGGTTTAAAATTATTAAAATAAGAAGTTGTTTCAACCGTCGGATGTGTCATTGATGAGAATGGTTGATCAAAGTTAAAACATGGCAATTTTTTAGTTTTTTTATATAGTAATGGCAAATTAAGTAACAATATTTTGTACACTTTCATTCATTTTTTTCCTTGATTTTAGTTTCATGTCGTCTCATTTAAAAGCAAATATACGACCACTAGTTATTTTATATTAAATATTAACAACGACAATCTCTTGGTATATTATAGTTTTTATAATATTGATATCGCATGACAGTTTTTTATGCAAAATATTGACCTCAAAGTTTTTTTAGCAATTTGCAATAAAATATGAAACGAAAGATGAGCCACCAATTCATTAATTAACACTCAAAATATTAACCAGTATACATAACTATTTTCTCACTAATATACAAACAAACTAGTACGGAGTACATTTTAAAAGCAGTAATAAAACTGATACACAAGTAAATTCTACTGATACGTAACATGAGTCTTTTCGAGATATATACAAATGACACACGAGTAGTAGCAACAAGAAGAAACCAACAACAGTTATATACTACTAGAGAGCAACTCATAACACAGTACCACACGACCACAATAACTCGCACACGAAGAGCATTGATACACTTGCAATAGTAGCAAGAAATCATACTCGAAGAGAAACTCGTACACGACGAGCAATGATACACATTCAGTAGTAGCAAGAACTCGTACACGAAGAGCAACTCGTACGCGCAGAGAAACTCGTACACGAAGAGATACTCGTACTCGAAGAGCAACTCGTACACAATGATCTCACATGTAGCAGTAGCAATAACTGGTACACCAAAAAAACTCGTACATGTAGGACAATTAATACACGAAGAGCAACCCATTTGTAAGATATATATGACAATCCCAACATATCACTCGATGAAGAAACACGCTTATCATACATATAACCAAACCCCTACGAAGTTACTACGTATATGATATGCGTGAAATCCAAAACCCAAAGACCTGTAGAAAAGAATCATAATCTGTATCATAGCGTTGGGATAACATGGTCTATTCAAATTGGAATGACGCATGACGGACGTTGCCGAATGTTGAGTAGAGCGCAGTCGCCGGATTATGATAAATGATCCGTCTTCGATTGGGTTTCCAAGGATCAACATCTTCAATCATCTTTCAATGATTAAAACGAACCCACATCTCATGATATGAAAAAACCTTAGAAGATTTCAACAAGTTATACATAAAAAAAAGTTTAATATGACATACCAATTGTTTTTTTAAGATCGTGTGTAGATAGATCCAACAACTATATATATAAACATAAAAAACTATTTCATTTTTTAGATACGACAATCATGGAGATAGTAGATGATATGAAACTTTTTTTTATGATTTTGAAACAGGATTTAAAGAAAATGACGGCTAGCAAATGGAAGAAAGAGAAATAAGGATAATTAGGTTTAATTGGGATATGCTAACTACCTAAAATACCCCTTAACGATATAGAGGAGTTATAAATTTTATTTTTTATTTTCTTAAATACAATTATTGACATTTTAAACAAAATAGGAGATCTAATGGTCTAGAAAGCTTTTCATTTTAAGAATAATAAGGTATTACACTATTTTAACTAAATTTTATATATATATATATATATATATATATATATATATATATATATATATATATATATATATATATATATATATATATATATATATATATATATATATATATATATATATATATATATATATATATATATATATATATATATATATATATATATATATATATATATATATATATATATATATATATATATGTTGATATTACATTAGCCAAAACTACTGGATGTTATAATTCATCATGATAAACACATGTTAGATATTCTTTTTGTTTTTAAATGCTCGCATTATTTGATGTTTATATGATCAAAAGAAAAGTTGATTTAACGGGTTTTTTGTGAGTATTGAAGGACTAATCATCACCATTTGTTTATGTTTGATTTAATAATAAGATTAATCTAAGATTTAATTTAACTAATCTAAATTATTCCCGACTATATAAAGCCATGTTGCAAAAATCGGTCTAGAGCACCGATTAATCGAGGCCTAGGCGATAGGCCGGGATTAACAGCCTTGACTTTTACTAATTGGCCTTAATAATAGTTTTGGTCAAAATCGGTCAACATACCGATTAATCGGAAAAAATCGACCAAAGAGGACATAAACTGGTTAAATCGGATATAAATCGACCAACTCGGTTACAGATAATAATCGGGTAGATTGGGGATAAATCGGCTAAATCGGACAAAAATCAGCTAAACCGGATAAATCTGGCATATTCATTCAAAAAAACTTATTTTATGTTTAAAAAGTCGATATGATTAATCCTCGCCTAACTTATTAAGCGCTAGGAAGTATCCAATTGCATAGCTACCCGTGATTTTTGAAACCTTAATATAAAGTCATAGTTTTATATTTGCACGCACTAAATGTGTGTTTTATTGACAGCGTAGCTAGCGCCTAGCGATCTCATTTGATTAAATGATACAGATTAATCGTAATCTAAGATAAGAACTTATACGGTCTTAATTGAAACTAATTTTGAATGGCTTGTCTTTTTTTGCTTACAAATAACATATAAGCCTCATTTAGTTACACACAGTAAATGTGTGTTTTCTCCCCATAGTTCCTCGGCTCTCTACACCACCAACCACAAAATCAAAAATGCTCAGGTATAAGCATATATGAATGGGGAATTTGTTGCAAATATACCCACTGAAACTTGTATATTTAAATATTTCTCCAAAGTACAAGTTTTAATGCATTTTTACAATGATGTTTAAGCACGATTTGAGGAGATATGAAAATATGAAAGGTTCACAACATATATATGAAATTAACCCTTATTTAATACCCCTTAAACTCACCACCAACCACCGTTACCATCACCATCCTGCACCTCCATATTCCTCACCCCCAAAACTACCATCACGTCATCATCAACTATCTTCATTACAACCTCTCTTTATAATAACTCTATACAATTAAGAGTATACATGTTAATGAAGACGTCGGTGAACGAAATAGATCCGACGATGAGTGGGAAGAACAAAAACTCATCACTTATTCATGTTTTTTTTTCCATGAAGTAGTAAGAACTAAGAAGTGAGTTAGATTCATTACAAATGTCAGATATTAATTTTGCATTTTTGAAAACTAAGTAAGCGCATTTTTAGGGAAGCCTTAGAATATGGCACTTATACCTCTCTAGGTTATCTTTTATATGCTTTACTTTAGCTCGTAACCCTTTTTCAATTTGTGTGTTTATGCTACTCCTTAATTACTCATTTGTGTTTATGTTGCAATGGTTTTGAGATAATATTTGAGAACTTTAAGAACTTTTACAGCATATTAGGCCTTTTAGATGTATTATGGTGCCATTTGTCTCGGCTTTTAGAAACCATAATCATTTTTAATATACCATTTTACTAACACTTGTCTTCATTTGTAGAAACTGCCTCAATACTCGTTACCAACGCACAAAGATGTTACATCTCCTTTAGAGTTTGAGGTACTATTTCTATACAATTAATAATTCAGCATCTTAGACATTGTAAACTAATGAAACGCTAATAAATGAGTCTGATTTGTTTAGGTGATTATGCTTTATTGTTGCAGTCGAACGTTGTTGTACACGATGAAGGTATTAGAGTTGAATTGGAGAGAGAATTATTCCTTAAAAACTCCATTTCTGATATTCTTGTTGTAAGCTTTTTAGTTACTTTCACACTGTGTGTAATAATTTTGTATACTAGATATTCTAATTAGATCTAATGGTGCAACTAAGACATGTAATTTTATATGTTATGAACGATGAAATGGCATGAGGAAATGCCTTATGGATGGATGCCCCAAAGCGAATTTCAAAAATTATCAAACTAAAAAGGAATGGTGAGTGGAGATTTTTATTCTTGCCAATGGCTTAACGCTTGTTTTAATAGAGAAGGCAAATTCTTTGGTTTTGGGGGTTAGGATAACGATCAAATTGGGTGAACCTGGAAGAGATATTGTTCGATGATATAGCCCAAAATATTTTCCTTATCCTAACCTAGTTTAAACTAGTTTGAACCTTACCCTAACCTACATAGCCTGAACAATTTGCCTTCTCTATTAAAACGAACATTAAGCAGTTGGAAAGAACAAAAATCTCCTCACCATTCTTTTTAGTCTGATAAAGTTTTGAAAGTCAGTTGGGGCATCCATCCGTAAGACATTTCATCACGTGATTCATCATTTTTTACCTATAAATAGCATGTCTTAGTTGCACCATTAGATTTGATTATCTAACGCACAAAATATACTACACGTGGTGTGAGAATTAACTAAATAGCTTACAGAAGGAAGATCATAAATGGCGTCTTCAAGGAACAATCTCTCTCCAATTCAACTCTACTACCTTCATTATGCATAACAACATTTAACTTCAACAATAAAGTATAATCACCTAAATATATCAGACTCATTTTTGGTGTTTCACTAGTTTACGGTGTTTAACATTATAACTTATTAATTGTATGGAATTGGTACATCAAATTCAAAAGGATATGTAACAGCTTTGTGGGCCAGTAACGGGTATTGCGGTAATTTTTACAAATGAATCCAAGTGTTCGTAAAACAAGTATACCACAAATGCATTAGGGCGTCTAAAATCCGAGAAAAAATGGCACCATAATAAATCATAGAACCCCACATGTTGTCATAGCTCGTAAATTTATCAAATAGTATCTCAAAACCATTGCAACATAAACACGAATGAGTAATTAAGGAGCAACTTAAACACAGAGATTGAAAAAAGGGTTACGAACTAAGGTAAAGCATATAAAAGGCATCTCATAGAGGCAATAAGTGTCATATTCTAAGGATCTCCTACAAATGCACTTACTTAGTTTTCAAAATAAGCATACCAAATCCAATCTCGAGAATAGTTTTATCCCAAAACATGCAAAATCAATACGATACCTTTGTAATAAATCTAACTCACTTCTTAGTTCTTAATTCTTTATGAAAAAAAATACAAAATTGACGAGTTTTACTTTTTCCTACTTATAGATCTATTCCATTCACCGTCGCTGTCATCAACATATACAATCTTAATTTTAGAATATAGTTATTATAAGGTGAGGTTTCAATGAGGATAGGTGATGATGACGTGATGGTAGTTTTTAGGGTGACTCATACGGAGGTGGAGGACGGTAGTGGGTGGTGAGTTTAAGGGGTATTCAATCTGTGTATAAGTTGCTCGATCTTTTATTTGTAACCGAATTGAACGATGTATGTTCTATTTGACCGACTTATGTCCTGTTTGGCCGTTTTTGTCCAATTAATCGATATATGTGACCTAGTTTAGACCAAACCGATTATTAAGGCCGATTTGTAGAAATTAAGGTGGTTAATCGCCTAGGAAGCGATTAATCGGTCGTCTAGGCGCCGATTAATCGGTTGTCTAGATCGATTTTTGCAACATTGCTTTATATTGTAGGGAGAATTTACAATTGATAACTTAATTTCTCAGATTAACCTCCATCCTTAAATCAAACATAATCGAATGGTGAAGATTAGTCCTTCAATAATCACAAAAATACGAACCCTCAAATGAACTTTTATCTAGACCATATAAACATCAAATAATGTGAGTATTCAAAAACAAAACAAATCTCTAACCTGTGTTTATAATTATGAAGATAATATAAACCACGGGACATGAGCTTGGTCACCTAAAAGAAATCGAAAGTCATGAGCTCGATGGAGAGTAGTGTTTGCTTGTAAGGGAGATGGGTCTTCGTGTACTTAGTGTGCGGGAAGAAGAGTAGAAGAGTGTTATACGTGCGTGTTCTTAAGATGCGTAGATTGAAACAAAGTTATATAATACAGATGGTTTGAGTGTAGGTTGAGTGAAATAAAGATGAGTGAAGTAAATGGTATGTGAGTGTGTTGATTGAGTGAAGTAAGAGTGAATAAATACTCGCATTTAAGAGATGGTAAGTGAAAAGTACTAACAGAGATGGTAGTTTGAAGAGTTAAATGTACTAATTGATGTAAAGAAGTTATGTATAATTAATTTAGTGTATACATGTATCTACCTGCAGGTTAATTTACTTTCATAAATATGATATAGAACTAGCATTAAATATCTCATGTTACATCATTTTTCTGTGCTCATGAAAGCTCTTTTAAAAAAAACAACACATACTACTCATGCCTTTTTATTTTATTTTTGTTATTTATGAAAACACATGAATAAAAATACGGAATACACCAACTCCTCTTTAGCCATATTAAACTGGATTTTGGAGCCATGTTTCCGTATACACGTGGTTAGAGATGCATACACGTCTATGTGATGGAAAGTGCGTCAACACTTACCGAGACGTCTCGATCAAGAGGTTGTAAGTTCAAGATGCAACATAATATATATGTGGTGTAGAGAACGAAAAATCACCCGTATAATTATAAGAACACAAATCTTTTTAACTATATAAATGATTAACTTTAGCTAGTTCAAGTAGATAACTAGAAGCTGAGTATTGAAAATCACAATAATTCACTTTGAATACATCCTAAACTGGTAACCAAATCTACTCGACTTTGTTATGCGATCTGGTCTTCCTTGGCGTGATGACAGCGAGACACATTGACCGTTACTTTATGTTTTTTTGGCAAGTAGAAAACGGGTGACGGCTTGTAAGCATTTGCTTTTGACTAGAGTTGCGAAAGTAAAAACAAGCTTGAGGGCGACATGACTTGAACTATATTTTCAAATGTTAGGTGCTTGATAAGTGTTTGGTCAAGCTCAATTCGTATACTAGTAGCTTAATTAGTTTCTTTGAGTCTAATTTTGCAAATTTTTGAGCTAAACTGATGTCATGTTAAGTCGCAACTTTATTAGTTGTAAGTCGAGAAATGATACAGCATCCATCTTGAACATAAGAGATCTTTTTATATAGTGGTAAAATGAAATTGTAGCAAATAAGTCAATATTTGAAAAAACGTAATGTCTGTTCTCCAAAATGTTTGACATATACAAGCATATAACCAACTTGTATGGAAACGAAAGAAAAATGACTTCCAAAAATGTGCCCAGTAAGCATAACATATGTGTGTCATTAGATGCACTGATTTTTCTTTTGTAACATCTCGTGACTTCATAGTGCTCCTTCCATCTCGAGAAAAAGTTTATATAACAAAAAAGAACATGGCGGAGCCAAGGCTTAGCAACCTGTGACACGTGTCACCTATGAATTTGCCTTGTGAAGTGTTATATATATCTCATATATATATCTCAGAAATACCATTTTTCACTGATTTTGTATAGGTTGGTTAACTATAGTGTGCTGTTATATTGTATTGTTAATTTTTATTGAATTTATTAAAAGTTTACTTTTGCAAAAAAAACTCGTAACCGAGAATTGTGGCCCATTTGTTAGTCCTAATAAAAGCCCATTTATTTAACCTTTAATTTAGTTAATGTTTCTTTCTTAGGGGGTGTTTGGGATTGCTTATTTAAAATAGATTATGCGTTTTGAAAACGAATAATCAGATAATCATTTTTTGTAAAACATGATTTTAAAATCTAGTGTTCCAATTTGATTATGCAGTTTGGTAGCGTAATAATAAAATAATCAATTTTTTAAAAGATTTTGTTTACCCAGTTATTTATAACTTAACATGTACAATTATCAAAATAGACATTCTATATAACGCACATATGCAATTTTTATATGTATAAAACCTGATATACTTCATACAATATTATTTTACAACTAGATCTTATCCTACTTGTAGTTTCTTCCCCATACAACACTGTCACTTTCATCGCCTCTCACCCACTTCTTATATTCCCAAAACCTGGAAATACCAAACTCATTGCCACCTATCGTTTCATCCATTGCTATCGTCGGTCAAATGAGTCTTCACCGTCATGCACTTCTATTAAATGTAGAAAACTCGTGTCACGTATAAGATTTTTTTGTTAATTATCAGCAGCGGATGATAAGTTTAATAAATAAGGCCAAAGGATAAAAGGGTAAGTATGTACTTTTGGGTTTAAGGATGGATTGCATTTTGGAAAAAGCATGGAGGCGCCTGCTTTTTTAAAATGACGTTTTGATGGGTTATAAATGCCGATAAGTGATTATTTATGTTTCTTATCCAAACACTTTCAACTAGATTATTGCGTTTGTTAGTCGCAATTAGCAAAAAATCTGCTTCTAAACGCAATGACAAACACCTTCGTAACTGTATTCCGGGGCCACAGAGGTAACGCAGAGAAGAAAGCAAAAGAATGAAACTGAGAATTTAGATTTGAGGTCTAATAATTATTGACGATCTGATAAAAATTTTTGATCTTTTTGTGGCTCAATAAGGCAGTAACCCACGTTCATCTGGTAAAAACATGATCTCGATCTTTTTTTTGTTTTTGTTTTTTAAATTAAAGATTTTTATAGTTTATTAATTATAATTATAATAATTATTGTGTGTGATTAGTTTATATTTGATATTTATTAGGCTTTATTTTCCATGGAAATATATTATAAAATAAAATTTTCGTCTGGACGGCAGACTCAACAACCATGTGAGAGAAGTTAATAGTTATACAACAAAGCACTTTAAAAATATGAAATTCTATTGAAGCAAAAACAATCAGTTCACGTTGTCTTTCAAAAGCAAATTGTAAGTGAGGCAAGAGATCATAGAATTCGTTTGAATCTTTCGGTTGAGACATACATATACTTACTTAAGGCTTCGTTACCATTTTGTGGTCATAATGAGAAGAAAGATTCTTTTAACATGGGACTTTTCTTAGAGTTATATGACTTACTTGCAAATCAAAAGGAAGAAACTAGTAAGGTTGTCGCACGAGCTCCTTTAAATTACACACTAAAATCACCAAATATTCAAAAACAAATATGTGAATGATTTTCCAGAAGAGGTTCTTGGTTGCATTATTAAAGAAATCTGAGATGATGTGTTTTCTTTGTTAGTTGATGAATCTAGTGACGCGTCTAAAAAGGAACAAATGGCACTCGTTTTGCGATATATTGATAGACTTGGAATTATTAAAGAAAGATTTGCTGGTGTTGTTCAAGTGGATGACACGTCTTCAAAAACACTTAAAGCTTTAATTGATACTTAATTTGCACTACATAAATTGAGTATGAAGCAGGTTAGTATACATGTTTATGATGATTGTTTTCATAGTTTTAGCTTTTACATAACTCCTTAATATAATATTGAATCTTTTAATAGGTTATAGGTCAAGGCTATGATGGAGCAAGTAATATGCGCGGCGAGTTTAATAGATTACAAGCTTTGATCTTGAAAGATATAAGCTCAGCATATTATGTACATTGTTTCGCTCACCAACTACAGCTAGTAATCATAGCGGTTGCAAGACACCATGAAGGTTGATAACTAGCTTTTACTCAGGTTAAAAATATTCGTTGTACCAATCTCTTCGAATTGAAAAACTTGTGTTTAATGTGTGACTCTATTGTCTTCTGGTGAAACAAGAATGTGTCGTTGTAGTATTTAAAATAAAGGTGCAAAAACAATTAAAGTAAAAGTGCGATATTTTAAATCTAAGTCTAATTAAAATAATGGTGCAAGTATTTAAAACGAGACAAAAATTAAAGGGCGCTAAAGTAAATGACGCAAATTTAAAACTAACTAAGGCAATCTTAAATCACAACTAAAATTTAAACTAAGGCAAGTCTAAAATAAAGCTAAGGCAATTAATTTTAAAGTACAATTAAATAAAAAGGCGGGAAAATTAAAACTTGAAAATAAAAGACAGAAATTTAAAAAGAAAGACTAAAAAGAACCTGACAGAATCCTTGATTTGGAAGTTCAAAACTTCCGAATGAACTGGTTTGACTCGGAACTTCTTGAGTTCCAAATGAACACAATTGAGTCGGAACTCCTTGATTCGGAAGACTTCCGGATGAAGCCTTCTTGATCCGGAACTTTTAGACTTCCGAATGAATCCCCCTTGATCCAGAACTTTTTGACTTCCGAATGAATCCCCCTTGATCCGGAACTTTTTGAGTTCCGAATGAAACTTCTTGACCCAGAACTTTGGTTCGGAAGTATTGATCCGGAACTTTTCCGGATGAAGCTTGAATCGGAAGTATTTGGTGTTGATCCGGAACTTTTTCCTTCGGAAGTATTGATCCGGAAGATTTCGTCCCGAAGTTTGAATGTTCCGGATGAACCTCTTGAGTCGGAACTTTTGTTGTTGACCCGGAACTCTTCCGGATGAAGCCACTGATTCGAAACTTGAAGTTCCGAATGAACAACTCCTTCTCTTTGCTCGGAACCTACCTGGGAATACAGTAACAGAAACAAACACCCCCGAAGAACAAGGGATCACAATAACACGAATCTAACCACAAATTTAACCAAAATCAAACACAAGATTAAACTAAACTAATAAAAAATCATTCAATAATCATAAACAAACAATTCAAATAAACAAAACTAACAAATTTAGCCACAATAATCACAAACCCACTTGATCAAAATAAGAACATGAACATGAACACAAACATAAACATAAAAATCAAAGATCAAGAAAGGTAGATAGGAGATTAACAAGATAAAATAAAGATTGACAAGAATTAAATGGAAACTTACTTGAAATTAAAGGAATTTAAGGTGCAAGACAAGGTAATTAAATTGACAAGTATTTAAATTGACATGAATTAAAGGTGCAAGGTAAATAAAATGGAAGACTAATTGTCACACTTAGCCAACAAGAAAGAAAATTAACTAGTCCTAACTATATATAGGGGAGGATTAGGAAGCTTCCTCCCCTCCTTCCTTCTCTCTTAGTTACAAGCTTAAGTCCTTCCTTCTTTAATCTTCATTAATTGCATGCTTAGTCCTTTTCTTCTAATCTTCTTTAAACTTGGATTAAATGACTTTTGGCTCGAGATTTATTTTGAACTCGTCTTTAAATTCTTCAATAAATTCGACTTGAGTTTCTCGGCTTTTGATAAAATTCCGTCTTTTGACTTTTTCTTCGATAAATCTTCAGAATTGGTCTTGGACTTCCGTTCTTTTTGCACTCTTGACTTCTTGACTTCGTCTTTCATCTTTTTCTTGAATAAAAGCCCGTAAATGCCGTTTTTTCTCCTCTTTTCACAATTTCGTCCTAAATCACAACAAAAACACAAACCACGCATAATTCCGACATAAAAGACATAAAATACACGTTTTGGCTCGGTTATTATTGTAATTAAGTGGTAGAAAAGATGGGTGTTTACACACCTATCAAATCCCCTACACTTGACCATTGCAATGTCCTCATGCAATGCATTAGTTACAAAGCACGTTTACACTTTTCATCATAATCAATCCATAGTGGCCTTTATTAAAGAGATAGAAAATTATAAACATTCAAAATAAAGAAATCTAAAGCATACCTTGGGTTTTGGAAATGTCATGAATAATCATCATTCTCAAGTTTTCACTTCCTCCAAACCAAGCTTAAAAACGAGATCATTGTTATTATAAGTCAGTAGACTAACACGAACTCATGTGGGCCAATTATTCACTTAGACTCCCTTATTCCTAGGTGTATCTCTTATATTTTATTGTTGTCTTGAATGATCACGAGGATGCATTGTTTGACTTATTTCGATAGTTATTTAGTCCAAAAATAAAGTGAACGATTTAATCAATAGTTAGCTAAAGGACAAAATATTTTAAAACTGCTTCTCGGGACCTCATAAAGTTCATATCTTGGCATAACTCGCTTCGCGATTTGAGACCTTTCTCGGACCGATATTTGGCAGCGACTTCATACTTCAAACCTTGAGAGACGTTCATGAAATAATGGCCTTCTCTTCATAATAGGAATTTCTTCACTTGAAGTTTTGAGAGATTCATACTTGGACCACGACTTCTTCATTTTTCTCCAATCTTTATTTTGGACTTTGATATACAACGATCCGCCTCCTTTATTGACTTGGATCTATTTATCCTCATACCTTGTTAGGGTCTTTTCGGATACACTTCTCCATGACTTTTGGGAGTTTTTGCTTTTCGTCGTGTGTCTCGATCCTTCATATTGATTTTCGATAAATGATTCTTCACATCACTTTGGATCTTTAGCAACAAAATATAGCCATCATGTCTTGTTAGGACCTTTTTGGACTCGCCAATCTTCGCATCCCGCTTCAATGAGTTATGCCTTGGCTATGAACTCTAATCCATACCGAGCAACTTTTAAACGATCTTGGGCTAGAAGCTAAGTAACTTTTCAAATTGTACAACCTTATTTATTAGCAGATAGATTATTAGCAAGCGATGGGAGAATAGGCTTATAATTAACTCACATAAATTCACGAAAGAATACCAAACTTATAATTGACTCTATCATCTCTCGTTCTCCACAGTTTAAAATCTCAAGTAATGAGACTCGTGGATGCTTAGCCTATTAAATCAAAGTTTTGGGTTTTCGAGTCGCCTATAGGATCTTGCAAATTCTTAGACTCTTTCAAGTTTAGAAATCGTGTTTTAAAGTTCCCTTGATAAACGACTCTCTAGGATCAATTATAGGAACTTGCGAAAAGTTCTTGTTCTTAACCCGGGAGAGTTAAGACTTTCGCGTTTTATAGCTCCCTATATAAAAGCCTAGCAAAACTTGACTTAAACACATTAAGGATACTAGCTAGAGTAACTTAGATAAGTAAACTCGGGTTGAGCCAAAAGATTCACAACGTTTGAAAATTAAAACCACTTATTTAAACATTTATTCTAATAAGGAAAGAAAATAACTATGCAAAGGGAAAAACTAATAGGCCAAAATAGATAAAAAAATTTGAAAAATGTCGAAAAATTGATTTTCCGGTTAAAATGAGGACAAATACAAGGAAAAGACCACTTAACTTCGATAGAAGTCCCCCCTACACTTAAGATAAACATTGTCCTTAATGTTTAAGCATGTGGGAGTAAACTCCCCTACACTTAGGACATTGTGCACGTTGTTTAAATCTCGCTAAGGAAAAGACAACTAAAGAGATTCCTATTTTAATATTGAGAAAATATAAAATAGTAAGTCGAAAAGAGTTTAGGATAGAACCGGGATAATGGAACACGGAATTACGGGTCGTCAAGAATCATCAAGAGTGGATCATTGAAGCTCGAATCCCTGATTAAGAAGTGAGGAGAAGAAATAGCAAACCAAAGGGTCTCCCCTACACTTATGATAAAGAAAGCGAAAAGATAGATGCATGGGTTACCTCCCAAGAAGCGCTTGATTTTTGTTAACCGAGTCATTAGCCTGACTCGACCTTGATCATCAACGGAAGAAGCATGAAACATATCCACCAGGATCGAAGACATAGTTTTCGTCCATCAAATAGCACAGACTTAAGGCGAACAAGGCAAGCCAAAGAAGAGTAGGCAAGGTTCCCTTAAGCAGTGATGGAGCACGGTGGAAGCAAGGGTGAAGTGGTGCAAGCAGATTTCCATAAGTTCCAAAGATATTTCCTTTTATTTCATCAGGTGGATACTGAGATGGCTGCAGGATATCAATACCGGGGTCGAAAACCTTTTCCTTTAGGGGAAAATAGCACTCAGGCTCAGCAGAGTGTGAAGAAGATCCGCGAAGAAGCACAACCTCGTCTTCAGAAGGGGGACAAAGAGGTGTTAACTCATACGTGCTGCGGATTTCAGTGTCGACCGGTTTCTTCTCCTTAGAAAGAATGTGCTTCAAATCCAAAGTAGGATCAAGATGATAATCTTCAAAGTCATAAGGAGGAGCATCACTCTCATGAGGGAAGTAAGTGTTGAGAAATTCAGAGAAGTCTTCCTCAAATGAGTAATCGTCCAAAGTAGGATCGAGTGATGGCGGAGGATCTTCATCATGTGAAGAATCGCTCGAAAGAGTATCGGCCTCATCAAAATCATCGAAAGTGGGCATCTCGGGATACTCAGAAGTAGAATCATAATCATCCGAATCTGAGCTAGAATCATCATCATAAGCATCAAAGACCGGTGGAGAATCATAAATGGGAGAAGCTTCCAAAGTAGATAGAGAATCATCCACATCATCATTAAAAAGTGGATTATCAATGCGAGAGTCGAATAGAGGATTGTTATAGATGGTAAAGTTATCGAGCACATTAATCATATTCGCTGATTCTCGTCCATAGTATTTGCCTGTAAGCTTCCCCATTTTGAAAATTTGTGAGTCATTCCCGACTCTTAAGATTAACTCACCTTCGGCAACATCCACTAAAGCACGTCCGGTTCTCAAGAATGGTCGGCCAAGTATTAAAGGAATACGAGGGTCCATTTCATAATCAACTACGACAAAATCGACCGGGAAAGTAAATGCGCCAACTTTAATGAACACATCTTCGGCTATACCAACGGGGTAAGCGAGAGTGCGATTTGCAAGTTCAAGAGTCATCTTTGTTCGAGTGAGGTCGGGTAATGATAGTGTTTTCCAAACACTCAAAGGCATAAGATTAATACTAGCCCCGAGATCAGCAAGGGCAGTAAATTCTTCAGTTTTGTTGAACACGCATGGCAACACAAAACGACCGAGATCTCCAAGCTTTTCCGGAAGTTCTCTAAGAATAACTGCAGAGCAGTTTTCATTTAAGCGTGTGTTGGCGAGTTCAATCAGCTTCTCCTTCTTGTTAAGCAATTCCATAAATGCTTTAACAAATTTAGGCATGTGGACAAGTGCTTCAAGAAAACTAATGCTGAAAGACATTTGAGAAATCATCTTGATATAGTTTGTCACTTGAGAGTCCTCCTTTGTTAGATCGTTGGTCTTGCCTAAGCGAGAAGGGTATGGGATATTGGGTTTATAGGTGGAAGGTGAAGGTGTAGTCGGTAAAGGTTGAGATGTTGACGGGTCCTTCCTAGAGACATCGTCATGACGAGGCAGAGACGGTAATGGTGCGCTAATACTAGGTGTAGGAGGAGTAGGGATACATGGTGGTGGAGGAGGTGTAGATGATGGGGGTGGGATTGGTGGTCCTACGATGGTGACTCCACTACGAGTAGTAATAGCACTCACATTGGCTCACGGATTGGTGACGGTGTTTGAAGGTAGAGAACTCGAAGAAGAAGGTTGAGCAGGGGGCAAGAAACTAGCCAACATATTCTTTAATTCATTTGTTTGAGTGCTGAAAGAGGATTGAATATTATCGCGAACTTCGGATCTTATCTCATGTCCTTGCTTCGTGATATCTCCTTTCAAATTGATTATTTGGCTCTGTAGATTCTTGATTTGCTCACCTTGTGTTTTCATGATGGCTTCAACATCGGGGTTAATGGGTGGGGTTTGTTGAGCGGGTGGGTGATAAGGATTAGAAGCTCTTGGTGGGATTTGGTTGCTTCTATTGTAGTTGTTGGCGGGGTTTTGGTTTTGAGGAGAAAAACCGGGTGAAAGGTAATTGTTGGATCGGTAACTCAGCAGATTTCTATCCCCTTGTTGTCTAGCTTGGTAATTTTCCAGTGAATAATTACCATAAGCTGCATACACATTTTTCGGATTTCCTTGTGTAGAAGGACAATCGGTGTATGAGTGAGGACCGCCGCATGTTTCACAAGGATTAGCAACCGCTTTAACTTGTTGTTGTTGTTGTTGGTTGGAAGCGAGAAGCGTGATACTTTTGCTCATTTCAGTCATCATGCGGGTGAGTTCGGTCATATCAGGGTTTGCTGAGGTGGAAGAAACATTGAATCTCGGGTTGTTCCTTGAAGAAGCAGAGGAATCCCAGTTTTTGTGGTGAGTAGTCATGTTCTCAATAAGCTCTCTACACTCTTCGGGTCTCCTTTTCATGAATGTGCCACCGGCGGCTGCATTAATCGTATCACGATCTCGAAAAGTCAATCCGTTGTAGAAAGTATCAATCAATGTGACGGGAAGCATGTTGTGGTTTGGACATCTATCGATCAAGACATTATATCTCTCCCAAGCATCAAAAAGAGATTCATCGGGATCTTGCATGAAACCGCTGATTTAATTGCGAAGGCTCGTGACCATGGATGGTGGAAAGTAGCGCGACAAAAATCGTTGAGTCATGTCATCCCAAGTGTGAATAGAATTCTTCGGGAGACGATCAAACCATTTCTCGGCATGATGTAATAAAGTATGTGGAAAGAGTTGTAGGCGAAGTTCATCCATTGTGGCACCAGCCAACTTCATGCTTTGGGTGATTGTAATGAACTTGTCGAGGTGTTTGTTGGCATCATCATCAGGCAATCCATGGAATGGGTTAGTTTGCACTTGCTGAATCATGTGGTGCTTCAACGAAAACTCAGGAGCGTTGATTTGCATCGGCGCAATCGGTCCTCCTCGTCCAAACATGGTAGGTTGACAAAGTTCCTCCATGGTCCGAAGATCGGGTTGTGGAAGAACATTGTTGTTATTATTAGGGTGCGGTGGATTATTGTTGTTTACACCTGACATAGCTAAATCTTCCTGAGTCTCGGGCTCTTGATAATTAGAAGATCTAGTACGCATACACCTGAAAATGCAAAAGAAAAAGAAACCAAACACAAAGACAATATATATACACAATAAAGATAAAATCTTTTTGGATTTTTGAAATTTTTAATTTTTATGGATTTTTTATCAATTTTTTTAATTTTTATGGTTTTTTGAATTTTTTATGCAAGAAAAATAACGCTCACAAGTGAACGGATCCCAAAAAGCAACGCGTCTCTCACAGATAACCGTTAATCTTTACGAAAAGAGCCGGCAGCGGCGCCATTTGATAACTAACTTTTACTCAGGTTAAAAATATTCGTTGTACCAATCTCTTCGAATTGAAAAACTTGTGTTTAATGTGTGACTCTATTGTCTTCTGATGAAACAAGAATGTGTCGTTGTAGTATTTAAAATAAAGGTGAAAAAACAATTAAAGTAAAAGTGCGATATTTTAAATCTAAGTCTAATTAAAATAATGGTGCAAGTATTTAAAACGAGACAAAAATTAAAGGGCGCTAAAGTAAATGACGCAAGTTTAAAACTAACTAAGGCAATCTTAAATCACAACTAAAATTTAAACTAAGGCAAGTCTAAAATAAAGCTAAGGCAATTAATTTTAAAGTACAATTAAATAAAAAGGCGGGAAAATTAAAACTTGAAAATAAAAGACAGAAATTTAAAAAGAAAGACTAAAAAGAACCTGACAGAATCCTTGATTCGGAAGTTCAAAACTTCCGAATGAACTGGTTTGACTCGGAACTTCTTGAGTTCCGAATGAACACAATTGAGTCGAAACTCCTTGATTCGGAAGACTTCCGGATGAAGCCTTCTTGATCCGGAACTTTTAGACTTCCGAATGAATCCCCCTTGATCCGGAACTTTTTGACTTCCGAATGAATCCCCCTTGATCCGGAACTTTTTGAGTTCCGAATGAAACTTCTTGACCCGGAACTTTGGTTCGGAAGTATTGATCCGGAACTTTTCCGGATGAAGCTTGACTCGGAAGTATTTGGTGTTGATCCGGAACTTTTTCCTTCGGAAGTATTGATCCGGAAGATTTCGTCCGGAAGTTTGAATGTTCCGGATGAACCTCTTGAGTCGGAACTTTTGTTGTTGACCCGGAACTCTTCCGGATGAAGCCACTGATTCGAAACTTTGAAGTTCCGAATGAACAACTCCTTCTCTTTGCTCGGAACCTACCTGGGAATACAGTAACAGAAACAAACAACCCCAAAGAACAAGGGATCACAATAACACGAATCTAACCACAAATTTAACCAAAATCAAACACAAGATTAAACTAAACTAATAAAAAATAATTCAATAATCATAAACAAACAATTCAAATAAACAAAACTAACAAATTTAGCCACAATAATCACAAACCCACTTGATCAAAATAAGAACATGAACATGAACACAAACATAAACATAAAAATCAAAGATCAAGAAAGGTAGATAGGAGATTAACAAGATAAAATAAAGATTGACAAGAATTAAATGGAAACTTACTTGAAATTACAGGAATTTAAGGTGCAAGACAAGGTAATTAAATTGACAAGTATTTAAATTGACATGAATTAAAGGTGCAAGGTAAATAAAATGGAAGACTAATTGTCACACTTAGCCAACAAGAAAGAAAATTAACTAGTCCTAACTATATATAGGGGAGGATTAGGAAGCTTCCTCCCCTCCTTCCTTTTCTCTTAATTACAAGCTTAAGTCCTTCCTTCTTTAATCTTCATTAATTGCATGCTTAGTCCTTTTCTTCTAATCATCTTTAAACTTGGACTTAAATGACTTTTGGCTCGAGATTTCTTTTGAACTCGTCTTTAAATTCTTCAATAAATTAGACTTGAGTTTCTCGGCTTTTGATAAACTTCCGTCTTTTGACTTTTTCTTCGATAAATCTTCAGAATTGGTCTTGGACTTCCGTTCTTTTTGCACTCTTGACTTCTTGACTTCGTCTTTCATCTTTTTCTTCAATAAAAGCCCGTAAATGCCGTGTTTTCTCCTCTTTTCACAATTTCGTCCTAAATCACAACAAAAACACAAACCACGCATAATTCCGACATAATAGACATAAAATACACGTTTTGGCTCGGTTATTATTGTAATTAAGTGGTAGAAAAGATGGGTGTTTACACACCTATCAAAGGTCTTGTCAAATTCTTCGAGAAGCTTTTCGGTGTAATCAATGTGCTTTCGTCTTCTTCAAAAAGAAAAGATATGATTAGAAATAATCACAAAGTAAGAGTAGAAGCGGAAATCAATGAGGGTGCAATTGAAAGTGGACGAGGGTAAAACCAAGAAATAACCCGTATAAGACTTGGAGATACACGTTGGGGGATCTCATTACAAAATAATTGTGAGCTTGTTTAATTTGTTTCCTGGAGTTATTAAAGTGCTAAAGTTTGTTGAAAAGAAGCTCATGATGCTCGAAACTACGAGTTTGTGTTTTATTTGCACTTAATGGAACACATACTAGGGGCCACTAATTTATTGTCGAAGGCTCTTCAAATAAAAGATCAAAATATTTTGAAAGCAGTTTTAGTGATTAATGGAACAAAAGAGACACTGATGACACTTAGAGCAAATGGGTTTAATAATATTATTGAGAAAGTAAACATCTTTTGTACAAAGTATGATAGGTTTCATCTTATGTGAGAACTTGACCTATATCGTGTAAATGTGATTCAAAATGAAGATTCTTCAAAGCAGAGTACTATTACAGAGCTTGCTAAGGAGATGGTAAGATTAGATAAACACAAATCTAATCCTATGATATACAAGTTATTGAAGCTGGTTATGGTTTTGCCTGTCGCTACTGCAACAGTTGAAAGATGTTTTTCCTTAATGAAGTTCATAAATTCGGATCTCCGTGATCGAATGGGTAATAGATTTTTGAACCATGCTCTAGTTTGTAGCATAGAGAAAGAAGTATTTATCAATGTCACAAATGAATATGTGTTGAAACGTTTCCAATCCATGAGAGATCGAAGGATAAATTGATTTAGAGTGATCGAGGTAATTTTGTTAACTTCTATTTAAGTTGTGTAACTATGCTACTTTTTATTCTTTATAAGTTAATACATAGGGTGAATGTTTTTTTTGTGCCACACACATTTAGAAATCCTGTATTCGTCACTTACAACAGTGACTATAATATGAATATAGCAATGAAACGTGAGCGGGTCGGGTCTGAGAGGTTAGAGAACAAAAACACCCTTTCAATTAGCAGCCCGGCGTAGTCGAGTTTTGATCTAGCTTGCGTTTATTTGAGTTAAGCTTTATCTACATCGATCTCAAGTTTTAGCTCAAAAGAACAAGCTTGAACTTCATTTTGCAAAAAAAAAACTGTTGACCCAAGTTATTATTGGATTTTGTAGCTATTGCATCATATATTTAATATTCTCTAAAAAAAATGCATTTGAATTCAGACTCTTGTGGTTGCTAAGTTGGTGATGGTTATCGTCTAATTCATTATTCTATGCTTCTAAGAGTAAATGGTATTATGGTTAAAATTTTTCTTTTTACTTTGGCCTTACAATCAGCGTTACATAATTACAAAGCAACTAACAAAAATACTCTTTCATTCAAGAAAAAGATCCCCATAAACCTTTAGTTTAGCATAGACTCAACCAAACAATCACAACCATCCATTTTTATCATGTAACAAAAAAAAACTCATTTTTTAAAAATTAAATATCTCACAAACCGTTCATCGTTACGTAAAACAAAACATATCATCGCGACGAGAATTAAATCATCTATCTATCGAGGGGCACATGTATATACTTTTGACGAATTTTTTTTCGATTTTTTTTCTTAAGTCACGTCTAGAGATAATCATATATGATTCGTCACGAAACATATATGATTCTCGGAAAATCATATATGATTCACATCACGAATCATACATGATTTTCTGAAAATCATATATGATTCTTGACGAATCATATATGATTCGTGACGAATCATATATGATTTGTGACGAATCATATATGATTCTCTCCAGACGTGACTTAAGAAAAAAAAGTCGAAAAAAAGTTCGTCGAAAGTGTATACATGTGCCCCTCGATAGATAGATGGTTTAATTCTCGTCACAATTGTGTATTTTTTCGTTTGACTATTTACCGTTTGTGAGATAGTTAATTTTTAAAAAAGTGGTGGGAAGTGGGTTTTTAAAAAAAATGGATGATTATGATTGGTTGGATAGGTCTATGCTAATTTAAGTGTCTATATAAATCTTAACTCCTTTCACTCATAAAACATCAACTCCTCTTCACTTTGCCCCCACCACTATTTTTTATTTTTCTTTTTTCAATTTCACACAAATTAAAATTCATTTCGTTCAAAATAAAAAGTACAAATACGGAAATTCAAATTACAAATACGGAAATTAAAAATAAGATAAAATAAAAATACGATACGATACAAGTCGTACGTTGTTTAATCAGATCCGGGATCCGAATCAGATGAGTCTGATGGGATACCCAAATACCTCAAGACGAATTGAGCTCTCTCTTCGTTCTTGATCTGCTTCTCCAACTCTTTTTAGTCCCTTGCTTTTTCTGCTAATTTTTCTCGTAATGTTTCTTCATCAAGAAGCAGTTGGCGTTCTTGTTCATCAGTAAGATGAAACTCAGCAGGTACCTCGTACTCTTCAACATAAACTGATGATCTAGCCATCGTCTTTGGGTAAGGTTGTGGGGGTTGAGTCAGGTATTTTCTATGGTGCCGATGTATTGCTTCGAGTTGTTTTTCGTTTGTTTTGTTTCTTTTTTTCAAAGGTGTTACTAAATGGAAGTGGTATTATAGAAAAAACATAGCCGTTGCAAAATTCAAAAACATAACCGTTGGAAAATTTATTACAGGAATTTAAATAACAACATAGAAAATAAAATTACATTAATGGAATTAAAATAACAACTAGAAATAAAATTACAACAACGAAATTAAAATTACCACACATAAATTAAAATTCTCTGACCCATTTCTTTTTGAATTCCATTTTTCTTTCGATTTTATCGGCTTCATCAAACAAATCATCATATATCGCATCGTCCTTGTCTGATTCTTTTTTTAAAAAATTTGATTATCTTATCACGCCTCTCTTCTAGAATATTATTGCATTTTTCATATGATTCTTGCAATTCAAATTGTGCACTAGATGCACTTTCAAATTTGAGTGCTAAATCCGCAATTGCTTTCTTCTGAACGTTGTCTTTTTTAGATTGGTTTGCAACCAATGTTTTGATTTGATCAAAAGTGTGTGGAACTGAAAAAGCCATATTATTATTTTTCGATTTGGGGATAAATATGTTTGTTAAAGTATTAAAATAGAAGATATATATAAAGGTTAAGGGTTAAAAAAATTATTTAAACAAAACGGCTAATTTTTACCAGCGGCTAGTTTATTTTAAAACCCAATGTATACTTCTTCCACTCAGTTCGTCGAAGCCTCGCCGGTTAACCAATGAACCCTCGATGACAAGAGGGGACGGTGTGGCAACGAACACCAGCGAGAACAAAATGTCACCTCACTCGGATTTTCGTCATACCTTTTACTCTAACTACACTATATGATTTCACTATCCGTTCTAACTTTTACTGAAGATATGACATTTGATCATTTTGCCACTTTTGTTACAACATTGTGGTGAATTAAACTAAAATATAGATTGTCGTTAGTATTAGAGCAAACGGAACGGTCACGGCGTGGTGTTGCGTTGTTCGGCGTTGGTCAGATTGACCACACCGTGATCTTCTCCGTGAATCACACCATGGCCACAACCATTCACTTGGAACCAGTATTAAAAAAAAACTTTTAGCTTTTTGTCACACTTTTGGAAACTAGCCTTTATTTTTTGGTGTTTTCAAAAAACACCCCAACGGCTACATTACCATTGGGTTTAAAAAATTTCAATTTTTTTAAAAAAAAGCCTATGACGACTAGTTTTTTTAAACCCCTCTATATGTACAACCTAACTTCATTATAACTTTACACAAACACAAATTTTACATAAACACAAAAATAATGGCGTACCGACCTTCCGCGTTTGACATTGATGATGAAACCGGCATTGATATTGTTTGAAATACATTTTTACGTATTTAGGAAGGATCGGTCACTCCAACAATATACATCTAGTATGGGCTCGTGATCTAGTATGTAAACATATAACCCACAAAGCCCACATGTAGGGTGGGCTATATATACCCCCTCCTAGCATGTTAGGAGGGGTTGGTTCACACATTTCACACACTTCTAATCTAATCTTTTATTATTCTCTCCAACCTCTCTCTACTTTCTCTCTATACATCTTCATCTATCTCTCTCTCTAGTAATCATCTCCATAGTTACATAATCCAAGTATTACGATAAACTGTCAATTGGTATCAAGAGCCATGGGGTGATTGTTTTGTTTTTATGTTTGTGTTCTTGATTTCTGTGCCTATTTTGATCTAAAACATTTGATCTAAATTTTTTTTTTGTATTTTTTATGGTTTAATCTTGATACAAATCATCTACATAGTTGTGGTAGAGATTTGGTATTTTTACTTTGGTTAAAAACACAAATTCTTTTGGTGTTTGGATCATTTTTGGCTTAAAATCTCGAATTAGGTGTGTTTTATCCGAGAAAAGTGGAAATTGGGATCATTGTTGTACTATTGAGACAAAATAGCATTGGTTTTCATCGCAAAGCTTAAGGGTTTATGTATTGCGATCCATATTCCGATCATTATTGCGATAGGGTGTTGATATTGCGATCAAATATTGTGATATAATCTCTTTTCTACTATTGCGATCAAATATTGCGATAGAATCTCTTTTCTTATATTGCGATCAAATATTGCGATCATATATTGCGATAGAATCTCTTTTTAGTGATATTGCGATCGTTTATTGATTCAGATATTGTGACAGTGTAGTGCTTAAGGCATTGCGACAGAATTGAGTTTTGTGCTATTGCGACAGAGTTACTGTTGAGACATTGCGATAGAATTTGATTTTGGGCATTGCGATAGTGTGACAAGTATTCCAAGATTTTTGAGTTTTTGTTTGCCTTGGAATTTTTGGTTTACCAAGTACACATCTTTAAGGGATTTCAACATTATTTCTCGACTTCTACACACAACAACAAACACAATTACTTTCTTTCATTGATCAATCGACAAGTAATCTTTATATTCATCTTCACATCAAACTTCAATGGATTTATTGAATTCGACATATCGGGAGGGAGAATTGCAGAAGATACAAGAAGAAGCGAGACAAAAATGTCAGGTTTCATTTAGACAATTTGAATGTCATCTCTACGAGCTTACCAAGCTAGACTACGGACCATCTTTTGTGGCAGTATTTGGTCAAGACGCTCATTTCTTCATGGAGGCTATGATGATAAAATTGGATATTCTTCAGCAACAACTTGACAAAGAAGGCTTTAATCACATTGAATCCATATCTGCACTTCAAGTTCTTTTACAACAATTTTCGATCTTTCTTCAATTCGATGTTGCCAAGAAAGCAAATTCAGTGTTCTGTCAATCATTCCTTGAATACATGCATACCGAGATTCAAGACTTCCGTGGTACTTTGTCCAAATGCGTGACCTCTCTTACACATTTGTTTCAAGAACGATCACTGATAGGTGTGTAAACACCCATCCTTTTACCACTTATTTCTTGCTAAAACGAGACCAAAACGCGTGTTTAATATCATTTGTTTGGAATTATGCGTGGTTTTTGTATTTATTGTGTTTTCAGAGTCAACCGGATGAATATTGAAGAAAACATGGGATTGCACGGGTTTTATCGAAGAAAAAGACTCAAGACGAAGTCTATTGTCCAAGAGATGCAAAAGATTTGAAGTCACTGGGCCTATTTGAAGATTTATCGAAGAAAAGGACCAAAGACGGGAGATTTTCATATGTCGAAGGAACTCAAGTCTATTAAACGAAGAAATTAAAAGACGAGTTGAATTTAATCGTCGACAAATCTCGAATCAGAATCTAAAACGTCGAATTTTTCTAAAAAGACGAGAAGACAAGAAGAAAGGGAGAAAGCCCACTTCACCAACCAACCACTAGCCTATAAATAGAAAACCCCTCACACTTTTTGTGCTAGTTTTTCATTTTCCAGTTTCTTCTTTTCTTTTGTAGGAAGCCAACACCATTAAGGTGTTGGTGATTTTTCATTTTGTTGAATCTTGAATCTTGTAAGCTTTTTAATCTTTCCCTTTGTTTGTTAAACACTAATCTATCAATATCATCTTCCATTTTAATCTTGTTCATCTCTCTTTTTGATTCAAAGTTTTAAAGTTCTTATTTGGTTGATTTGATCTTCAAAAGTTATTGGGTTTTGTGTTTTTATTGATGGGATTTGATGTTTATTGTTAGTAGATGATTGGTGATTAGTTTTTGTTTAAGTTTTGGTTAAAAACTTGGTTGATTTTTGATAAAATCATGTTCCCCTGTTTTTTCTGCTTTACTGTTCTTCATCATTCCCAGTATTCCGAACCAAACTCCTTCATCCGGAATATCCAATATTCCGGATCAACCTAGTATTCCGAATTAAACTCCTTCATCCGGAATATCCAATATTCCGGATCAACCTAGTATTCTGCATCAGTGCCCTTCATCCGGAATATCCAATATTCCGGATCAGTGCCTTTCACTCGGAATATTTATTATTCCGAGTCAAGTTCTTCATCCGGAATAACTTTTTATTCCGGATCAACGTCCTTCATCCGGAATATTCATATATTCCGGATCAACCATTTATTCCGCATCAATCTTTCCGCATGAGTCTTTTATTCCGAGTGAACCAGATATTCCGCATGAGATTGTTATTCCGCATGAACTATTATTCCGAATGAGCATCTTATTCCGCATGAATCAAACATTCCGCATGAAGGCCATATTCCGCATGAACCTTATATTCCGCATGAGTAGTTTATTCCGCATGAAGGATTTTTTCTGATTTATTCCGGATCAAGCATACATTCCGAATCAAGCAATTTTTTCAGGGTATTTTCAGTTTCTGTTTTATTTTAATTTTTATTCAAGTTTTATTTTTATTTAATTAACTGCTTCTAGTTTACATTTAATTATTTCACGCATTTACCTTTTTAGTAGAATAGAAAATCAAACCCCCTATATGTCACCAAGAACAACTATTCCACTTTGAGCTGTGATCAATTCGAGAAGATTCCGAGACATAATCTGAACCCCAAGCAAAATGTGTGTATCAAATGGCGCCGCTGCCGTTTCTTCTCGTTAAGATTAACGGTTTTCTATGAGAACTTGGATTTTGGGATCCGTTCACCGTGAACGTTACTTTTTCATAACAATTTTCAAAAACCCTAAAAATATAAAATTTACAAAAATAAAAAAAAAACATAAAAACCAAAAATATTTCTTGTTTGCTTTGTTAGTTCTTTTGCAGGTGCATGCGTACACGTTCAATGTCTTATCAAGAGCTCGAGCCTCTCGAAGACTTAGACATGGCAGGTGTACACAACAACAACAATAACCCACCTCAAAACAATAACAACAACAATGAGCCTCTACCGGACAATCGCCCGATGATTGAACTTTTGCAAGCACATGTAGACGGCAAAAATGATCCAATTGTCATACCCGCGATTGCAGCCAACAACTTTGAGCTCAAATCCGGCTTTATCCAGATGGTCTCTGCTCAACCATTCTTGGGACGTACCATTGATGATCCACATGACCACATCAAGAGATTCCTGCAACTCACGAATACGGTCAAATTCAATGGTGTTCCACAAGAGGTAATCCGTTTACAACTTTTTCCTTTCTCCTTAGAGGGACAAGCCCGACATTGGCTTGCAAAGGAACCGCCACAAAGTATTCTGACGTGGACGGATTTGGAGACCAAATTTATCAACTACTTTTTCCCACCCTCTCGTACTACCGCTTTGCGGAATGAAATCATTAATTTTGAACAAAAGTACGATGAGTCTTTTAGTGAATCTTGGGACCGTTTTAAAGATCTTTTAAGAAAGTGCCCACAACATGGTTTTACCAAAGTGCACCAAATTAATACTTTTTATAATGGTTTAAGCATGAATGACCAAGATTCACTAAACAATGCCTCAGGGGGTAATATTTTGGTTAAGACTTCCAATGCCGCTTGGGATACTATTGAAAATAAGTCTCGTGTGCAAACCAAGAGTGTTCGGACCAATTCCGCTAGTGCTAGTACTAGTGACAACGACAAGCGACTTGACAAAATTACGTCGCTTCTTGAATCGCTTGCTACCCAAACCGCTAGCAACACCAACAGCATCAACGCTAAAAACGCTCAAGTCAATGCTGTCAGCCAACCATGTGAAATATGCGGGGGTCCTCACTCTTACACAACTTGTACCTCCACCCAAGACTACCTTCTGAGAATGTTAATGCAGCATATGGTACCTATCCTCCGGCCGCTTATCAAGCTCGTCCACAAGGAGACCGCAACTTGCTTAGCTACCGCTCAAACAACTTTCTTTCCCCGCCCGGTTTCCCTCCTAACAACCTAAACCAACAACAAAACCTTAACCGACCCAACCAAAACAACCATCGAGCACCATACCAACCACCTCAAAGACAACCATATCCACCTCAAAGAAACAACCAAGTTTACCAACAACCTGCTTATCAACCACCCGCCTACCATGCTCCTCCTCCCAACCAACCCACCGCATTACACCAAGATGTTGAAACCTACATGAGGACCAATGATGTGATCGTGGAAAATCTCCAGCGGGAAGTGCTCAACTTGAAAGCAGACATGGTGAAACAAGGAAACGATCTTCGAGCTGATATGTGAAACACTTTGGCAAGTCAAACGAATGACTTAAGGAACATGATGGCTGGTTTCTTCCAAGGTAATCAATCCTCTTCTTCGGGTACTCTTCCGAGTAACACCGTTGCGAATCCAAGAGGGGAGATGAAAGCAATCACCACTCGCAGTGGCAAAGGTACCAAGGAACCCGAGCTTCTTATACCTCCACCAGTGATTGTGACTAAGGAAAACGAGACACCTACTCATATTCCTCATCCTTCTACTTCCCCAATTCCTCCACCTCTTACTTCTACCCCTCCTCCACCCAAGGATGTGAGTGATCCTTCGATCCCAAAGCCTTCCTCTTCTTCCGATATACCTTATCCATCAAGGTTGAGGAAAGAGAAGCTCAAAACCAAGGACGATATTCAAGTTTCGAACTTTCTCAAAATGTTTAAACAATTGAATTTCAACATCTCCTTTGCTGAGGCTCTCGCTCATATGCCTAAATATGCGAAAATGTTCAAAGATCTTCTTAGTGACAAGGAAAAGCTTCTTGATATCGCTAACACCCAACTTAATGAGAATTGCTCTGCAGTGCTCTTAAGGAAATTGCCAACCAAGCTTGGTGATCCGGGTCGCTTCTTAATCCCTTGCAACTTCCCGGGAGTAGAGAATTGCATGGCCCTAGCCGATCTAGGTTCCAGTATTAACTTAAAGCCATTAAGTGTTTGGAAGCAATTATCTCTCCCTGAGCTAGTCCCCACCAAAATGACTTTGGAATTAGCTAACCGTACGGTTGCTTATCCAGTGGGGATAGCCGAAGACGTTTTTATAGGAGTCGACAAATTCACTTTTCCCGCCAATTTCGTCGTCGTCGACTACGATATGGACCCTCGTGTGCCATTGATCTTTGGACGTCCATTCTTGAGGACCGGTCGCACTCTCATCGATGTTGAAGCGGGTGAGCTTATCATGAGAGTGGGTGACGATAAAATTGTCTTCAACATGGGAAAGCTTTCTAAACAGCCTTATTCATACGAGAGTGTTAATTGTATCGACGTTCTTGATGAGGCTTGTGAAGAACACTTCAAAGATGCTTGTAAAAGTATTCCTACCTCTCTTCCTAATGTTGAGACCGTTTCCTCTATTGATTCATCACTATCTCTATTTGGAGAAAGTGATTTCCTTTGGAAAGATATTGAAGCCACCATGGGAGATGTGAACTTAGAACATGACGATTCTCCCACCGATTAGGATGAAGACATTCGTCTCATTGAGAACCTTCTCAAAGAAGACAATATTTCTCCACCATCTCCCAAGGCTATTGCTATCAATGCACCGACTTTGAATCCGCCTCCCATCAAAAATCCTCCGGATTTAGAACTTAAGGAGTTGCCGCCCCATCTCGAGTACGTATTCCTTGAAAAAAAGAAGAAGTCGCTCGTCATCATTGCTAAGGACTTGAAAGAAGAAGAGAAATCTCGCCTCATCGCCGTGCTTAAAGATCATAAGCAGTCAATTGCTTGGAAAATTTCCGATATCCGCGGAATTGATCCGAACTTTTGTACTCACAAGATTCTCATGGAAGATGACTTTAAACCCGCAATCCAGAGCCAAAGAAAGGTTAATCCTCGCATTCATGACGTCATCAAAAAGAGGTTATCAAACTTCTAGATGCCGGCTTGATTTACCCTATTTCAGATTCGCCTTGGGTAAGTCCCGTCCATTGTGTGCCCAAGAAGGGCGGAATAACCGTTGTTCCCAATGAACACAACGAGTTGATTCCCACTCGTCTCGTTACTGGGTGGAGAGTTTGTAACGACTATCGCAAGCTCAATGATGCCACGAGAAAAGATCACTTTCCTCTTCCTTTCATGGATCAAATGCTCGAGCGTCTAGCGGGTAATGACTATTACTGCTTCTTAGACGGTTTCTCCGGGTATTTTCAAATTCCCATCGATCCCAAAGACCAAGAAAAGACCACATTCACTTGTCCCTACGGAACATTTGCTTACAAACGTATGCCTTTTGGTTTATGCAATGCTCCTGGGACGTTCCAAAGGTGTATGATGTCTATCTTCCATGACATGGTTGAAGAAACTATGGAAGTCTTCATGGATGATTTCTCGGTTTATGGCGATTCTTTCTCTGCTTGCCTTGCCAATTTAGAACTTATGCTTAAGCGGTGTGAAGACACTCGCCTTGTTCTTAATTGGGAAAAATGCTATTTCATGGTAAAAGAGGGCATCGTGCTAGGACACAAAATTTCCAAAGCCGGTCTTGAAGTGGACCGTGCTAAAGTCGATGTTATTGCTAAATTGCCTCCACCTTCAACCGTGAAGGATGTGAGAAGTTTCTTGGGTCATGCGGGCTTTTACCGCCGATTCATCAAAGATTTTTCTAAAATCGCTCGCCCGATGACCCACCTCTTGGAAAAAGATACTCCTTTTATCTTTTCCAAAGAATGTATTGAAGCCTTCAACCTTCTTAAGGATAAGCTAACTAAGGCACCGGTCTTGGTTACCCCTAATTGGGAGCTTCCCTTTGAGTTGATGTGCGATGCTAGCGACTTTGCTATTGGAACGGTTTTGGGCCAAAGAGTGAATAAACACTTCCAACCGATCCATTACGCTAGCAAGACAATGACGGGGGCTCTATTGCATTACACGACAACCGAAAAAGAGCTTTTAGCTGTTGTCTATGCTATTGAAAAGTTCCGCCCCTATCTTGTCCTTTCCACCACAATCGTTTATACCGATCATTCCACGTTGAAGTACTTGTTAACTAAACAAGATTCCAAACCAAGACTTCTTCGCTGGGTTTTGCTACTTCAAGAATTTAAAATCGAAATTCGTGATAAGAAGGGAGCTGAAAACCTAGCCGCGGATCATCTCAGTAGACTTGAGGATCCTTTTCAAGGGGATCATCCGAACAAAGAGATCAATGACTCTTTTCCCCTTGAAACCTTAATGTCTATCAACTCGACTTCTGATGAAACCTCGTGGTTTGCGGATATTGCAAACTACTTGGCGGGTGGAATTCTCGTTGACGGGTTAACATCCCAGCAAAAGAAAAAGTTCTTCAAAAACATTAAGACTTACTTTTGGGATGACCCGTATCTATTCAAACAATGTGCTGATTTGATTATTCGCTGATGTGTTGATGGACCGGTAGCTCTCGACATTCTCGATGCTTGCCACAAAGGACCCACCGGTGGTCACTTTGGTCCCAACTACACCGCCAAAAAAGTGTTTGACTTGGGATTTTATTGGCCCACCATTTATCGTGATGCACACGAGATGGTTAAACATTGTGATGCTTGCCAAAAACAAGGCAAGATCACACATAAAGATGAGATGCCTCAAAATTTCATTCAAGAATGTGAAATTTTTGACGTTTGGGGTATCGACTTTATGGGGCCATTCCCTTCATCTAAAGGAAACAAATACATCCTTGTAGCCGTTGACTACGTTTCTAAATGGGTTGAAGCCAAAGCTTTACCCACTAATGATGCAAGGGTGGTTTGTAACTTTTTGAAATCGCTATTCGCTAGATTCGGTGTGCCTCGTGCCATTATTAGTGATCGCGGGACTCATTTTTGCAATGACCAATTCGCAAGAGTCATGGCTAAGTATGGTGTAAATCATCGTCTTTCCACCGCCTACCACCCACAAACTAATTGCCAGGCTGAAATCTCTAACCGAGGATTAAAGCGAATTCTTGAAAGAACCGTGGGAGAGCATCGTGCCTCATGGGCCGATAAACTTGATGATGCTCTGTGGGCTTTTCGTACCGCATACAAGACTCCGATTGGTTGTACGCCATATCGTCTCGTGTATGGGAAAGCATGCCACCTCCCCATTGAGTTGGAGCACAAGGCTTACTGGGCCTTGAAGTGGGCCAATTTCGACATCAACAAAGCTGGTGACCTACGCAAGATCCAACTCAATGAGCTGAATGAACTCCGGAATGAGGCTTATGAAAATTCTTTGATCTATAAGGAAAAGACTAAGCTCATTCACGACTCCAAGATTAAAAACCGAGAGTTCCAAGTTGGAGACAAAGTTTTACTCTTTAACTCTCGGTTGAAAATCGTTTCGGGCAAGCTTAAATCTCGTTGGTCCGACCCATTCACCATTGCCCAAATTTTTCCATATGGTACTCTCGAGCTCGCTCAACCTAATGGACCTAATTTTAAGGTGAATGGCCAACGAGTGAAGTTGTACTTTGGTGAGGACATCTCTCATGAGATGATTCCATCCCTCACTACGTTTCCCATGAACTAATTTTGGGTCGAGTCAGGCTCGTGACTCGGTTATCAAAAACAAGCGCTCCTCGGGAGGCAGCCCGAGTATCTATCTTTTTCCGTTTTAACCTCCTAAGTGTAGGGGGACCTCTATAGGTTGCTTGTGTTTGTCTGGTGATGTGATTACAGGGATGAATGCACTTTTGGAACCTTTAAAGAACCGTGCTCCCGTGTTATCCAAAATCCGGTTCTATCTCTCAACTATCGTGATTCAATTTTCTTCATTCTCACATTTGAAATTGATCACGTTAGTCGTCTCTTCCTTAGCTTGATTTAACCAACGTGCACAATGTCATAAGTGTAGGGGAAATATTTCCCACATGCTTAAACATTGAGGACCATGTTTATCTTAAGTGTAGGGGGACTTCTATCGAAGTTTTAAGTGGAGTTTTCCATGAAAATGCCTTCATTTAACCGGAAAATCATCTTTTTCAACATTTTTCAAATTTTTTATTAGCTTTGGCCATATAGTCGTAATTTTTAAAATTTTTATCGTTGCTTTCATATGTATATATCCCGCAATAAATTCAAAAATATTAATTAAGTGGTGTAGCTAGTTTTAAAGTCTTTGACATATTAGGCCCGTTGCGATTATTTTGACTCAACCCGAATAGACTTATCCAAGTTTATTCTAGCTAGTATCCTTAACCATGTAGACCTTAATTGGTTTATTAGGCTAAGCATCCACGAGTCTCATTACTTGAGATTTTAAATTATGGAGAATGAGAAATGATAGAGTCAATTATAAGTCGGTATTCTTGCACAAGCTCACTTGGTGTAATTATTTGCCTATTCTCCCATCACTTGCTAATAATTTATCTGCAATAAGTAAGGTCGTACGATTTGAAAAGTTACTTAGCTTCTAGCCCAAGATCGTTTAAAAGTTGCTCGGTAATGATAAGAGTTCATAGCCAAGGCATAACTTATGAAGCGGGGCGCGAAGATTGGCGAGTCCAAAAAGGCCCTAACAAGGCATGAGGATTCAATCTTATTGCTAAAGATCCAAGGTGATGTGAAAAGCATTATTCCCAAAATCAATATGAAGGATCAAGAATCACGACGAAAAGCAATCAACTTCCATAAAGATCATGGAGAAGTCTATCCGAAAAGACCCTAACAAGGTATGAGGATAAATAGATCCAAGTCCGAAAAGGAGGCGGATCGTTGTATCTCAAAATCCCAATTAGAGATTGAAGAAATAATCATGAAGTCGTGGTCAACAAAGTTGGAGTATCTCTCAAAAGTCTCCAAGTGAAGAAACTCTATTAACGAAGAGAAGATCATTATCTCAAGAACGTCTCTCGAAGATATGAAGTATGAAGTACATGCCAAATATCGGCCCGAGAAAGGTCTCAAATCGCGAAGCGAGTTATGCCAAGATATGAACTTTTTGATATCCCGAGAAGTAGTTTTAAGAGATTTTTTCCTTTAGCTAACTATTGATCAAATCGTCCTACTTTGCTTTCAGCCTAAATAAACTATCGAAATAAGTCCAAAAATGCACCTTCATGATCATTCTAAGACAAAAATAAAATATAAGAGATACACCTAGGAATAAGGGAATTTAAGCATATAATTAAGCCATGTGTGTAAGTGTTTGTTTTTCTAACTTACAATAACAATGATCTCGTTTTTAAGCTTAGTGTGGGGAACGTGAAACTTGAGGGTGATAAATCTTCGCAGCACCAAAGCGCTAAGGTAAGTCCTTGATCTCTTTTCAAGTTATTTCCATATAGCTATTTTCAAGTGAAAATGGTTTTCTATCCTTTTGTTTACTTTAAGGTTTTATTTTCTCTTAGTACTTTAATTTTTGTTTAGTAGTATTTTAATAAGGCCAAGGTTGATTGATTATAAGAAAAGTGTAAATTTGCTTTATCACTAAGCATTGCATGAGGGCATGGCAATGGTTAAGTGTAGGGGATTGATAGGTGTGTAAACACCCATCCTTTTACCACTTATTTCTTACTAAAACGAGACCAAAACGCGTGTTTAATATCATTTGTTTGGAATTATGCGTGGTTTTTGTGTTTATTGTGTTTTCAGAGTCAACCGGATGAATATTGAAGAAAACATGGGATTGCACGGGTTTTATCGAAGAAAAAGACTCAAGACGAAGTCTATTGTCCAAGAGATGCAAAAGATTTGAAGTCACTGGGCCTATTTGAAGATTTATCGAAGAAAAGGACCAAAGACGGAAGATTTTCATATGTCGAAGGAACTCAAGTCTATTAAACGAAGAAATTAAAAGACGAGTTGAATTTAATCGTCGACAAATCCCGAATCAGAATCGAAAACGTCGACTTTTCTGAAAAGACGAGAAGACAAGAAGAAAGGAAGAAAGCCCACTTCACCAACCAACCACTAGCCTATAAATAGAAAACCCCTCACACTTTTTGTGCTAGTTTTTCATTTTTCCAGTTTCTTCTTTTCTTTCGTAGGAAGCCAACACCATTAAGGTGTTGGTGATTTTTCATTTTGTTGAATCTTGAATCTTGTAAGCTTTTTAATCTTTCCCTTTGTTTGTTTAACACTAATCTATCAATATCATCTTCCATTTTAATCTTGTTCATCTCTCTTTTTGATTCAAATTTTTAAAGTTCTTATTTGGTTGATTTGATCTTCAAAAGTTATTGGGTTTTGTGTTTTTATTGATGGGATTTGATGTTTATGGTTAGTAGATGATTGGTGATTAGTTTTTGTTTAAGTTTTGGTTAAAAACTTGGTTGATTTTTGATAAAATCGTGTTCCCCTGTTTTTTCTGCTTTACTGTTCTTCATCATTCCTAGTATTCCGAACCAAACTCCTTCATCCGGAATATCCAATATTCCGGATCAACCTAGTATTCTGAATCAAACTCCTTCATCCGGAATATCCAATATTCCGGATCAACCTAGTATTCCGCATCAATGCCCTTCATCCGGAATATCCAATATTCCAGATCAGTGCCTTTCATTCGGAATATTTATTATTCCGAGTCAAGTTCTTCATCCGGAATAACTTTTTATTCCGGATCAACGTCCTTCATCCGGAATATTCATATATTCCGGATCAACCATTTATTCCGCATCAATCAGTTATTCCGCATGAGTCTTTTATTCCGAATGAACCAGATATTCCGCATGAGATTGTTATTCCGCATGAACTATTATTCCGAATGAGCATCTTATTCCGCATGAATCAAACATTCCGCATGAAGTCCATATTCCGCATGAACCTTATATTCCGCATGAGTAGTTTATTCCGCATGAAGGATTTTTTCTGATTTATTCCGGATCAAGCATACATTCCGAATCAAGCACTTTTCAGGGTATTTTCAGTTTCTGTTTTATTTTAATTTTTATTCAAGTTTTATTTTTATTTAATTAACTACTTCTAGTTTACTTTTAATTATTTCACGCATTTACCTTTTTAGTAGAATAGAAAATCAAACCCCCTATTTGTCACCAAGAACAACTATTCCACTTTGAGCTGTGATCAATTCGAGAAGATTCCGAGACATAATCTGAACCCCAAGCAAAATGCGTGTATCAATCACGACTTCAAATTGCTTATGATAATTGGAAGCAAGCAAATCCGATGCAGATGCCAGAGTAAACTAATGGTCTTACGGATGACTCAAAAGAGACCGCTTTGGTTAATGATGATAGTAGTGTCATAAATTAACGTCAAAGCATGCATGACGAAGAGCCAATAGTTGAGGTGCAGTTGAATACTGTATCTAACAATGACTTACAATAAGTTGAGAATTCCGAACCTACCTATGCCAAACATGGGATGAAAAAGGGTGATACCACTTCTGATTCATCCGCTGTGAGTCATAATGGGGGAGAAAGTGATCAAAATGCTAAAAATCAAGATATATGCCTTATGACTGCTTCTTTAACCAAATCTACTTCTAGGATTGAAGAGCTTGAAACGATTATAGGTCAACAATCAAAAGAGCCTGAGGATGCCAAAATTTAATTTTCGAAGAAAAGTGATAAATTTGAAAAGTATTTTGAAAAAATTGAAAATTCAAACGTTGTTCTTGAACGAAAATTAGATCAAAAAATTCTAGATTCTAACGCTGAAAAGGATAAATTTGTGAAACAAATTACTTTGCTAGAATCTAAGTTGGCATCTCAAGACCTTTTACAAAAAGAAAACGAAACCTTAAAACAGCGTTGTAATGAGTTAAATAATTCTATCGTAGAGATGAGGTCTAAAACTCTAGAGTCAATGACCTCGTTAACTACTAAAAATGCTGATTTAAAGGCTTAGGTTCAGAAAAAGGTTTTTGCTATAGCTGCTCTGAAAAATGAGCTTAGGAAATTAAGGGCACTAGTGTGGACACTAAGCTTGAAAAACCATCAATATTGGGGAAACCGCCTAAAAATCAGTCCGTTCGACAACCGACTGCATTTAGATCCGAGGGACCAAAATCCTCGAGACCGCGGTTTGCCTCCAAAGTTGATATGGTTCAAATTTCTAGACCAGTTACTCCACTATCTAGGCCTAATGTGATCAAATCAGCCAATGCAAAACCCACAAACAAGACTACTACTAGTGATGCTAGGTATAGTTCTAAGAATATGCCACAACATAGGTCAAATAGCATGCCTAATAATCACTATGTAGATGCATCTAAGAAAATGACATAAGCAAGAACTAGGATTTCTAGATCACATTTGGATCTCAAACACGGTGTTTGTTCCGTGTGCATGAAAAGTGTCTTCACGACAAATCATGCGGCTTGTGTTACTAAAATCTTGAAGGAGCCGTACTCAAATGCTAAAAGAGGGAATCCCAAAGGAAATAGGTTTTCTACCGCTAAGTATTCTGCCGTGCATAAGAAAACCATGTCGCCTAGATCTAATCTGAGGTGGCAACCCACGGGAAGGATTATCAAATCAACTAATCTTCAATGGGTTCCTACAGGAAAGATGTTTCCCTCTAGCACTACCAAGGCTGCCTGTGAATCCCCGCTTGGTTCTAAAATAGATATCGCTAACCCATGTGAAAGTATGCAAATTGTTGATTCCAGTGCAGGTACCAAAGTCAAGGATCAACAACAACAAACCGGTCAAATCTCTATATACCATTCAACTAAGGACACTCTTAGCGTTTGGTTGCTGAAGAAGCTGATATCTACGAATCAAGTGTTTCAGGGGATTTGCGATTAAGATAACAAATTTGGCTCATCGTTAAATGTCAGACGATGACCCGATCCTCAAATAAAGGAAAGTTTATCGCCGATTATAAACTTATCCTCAATAAGGAGAAATTAAATTTTCTCGGACACGTGCTTACGTTAAAACTATTCCAAGGTTTTAAGCTCGTGTATATGGATCGTTAAATATCAGACGATGGCCCGTTTTTTCAAATAAAGTAAAGTTTATCGCCGATGATAAACTTATCCTCACAAACGAGAAATTAAATTTTCTCAGACACGAGCTTACATTAAAAATGTTCAAAGGTTTTAAGCTCGTGTATATGGCGTATAATCACATTTCAGATTATGCCCCGGACTTTAAAGAAAGGAAAGTTTATCGTCGATGATAAACTTATCCTCGCAACGAGAAATTAATTTTTCTCGGGCATGAACTAATATTAAAAACATTCGAAGTTTTTAAGCTCATGCACAATGACTTAGAGTTAAATATCAGATTGTAACTCGGACTTCAATTTTAGGAAAGCTTATCTTTAATGATAACTTATCCTCGTAACGGGAAATTAATTTTTCTCGGTCATGAGCTTGTATTAAGACATTTCAAGTTTTAAGCTCAGAAAGGAAAGTGTATCTTTTAAATAAGAGAACTTTTTCTCATAACGAGAAATTCATCTTTCTCGGTCATGAGCTTTATGTTAACCACATTCAAAAGTTTTTCAAGCTCATGAAAATGACTTCTAAGTAATTGTAAGCTTAGAATTCGATTTTCAGTTAAAAGGAAACTTTATCGCCGATGGTAACTTATCCTTAACAACGGGACGTTTACAAGTTCTAGGACTTGAGCTTGTTTTGTAAGATATTCAACATCTTAAGCTCAAGTAATTGGTTTTCAAAACTTTGAACACAATGTTTCAAGAATTTTTTCAAAAGGTTTTTCTAAATCTTTCAAAATTGTGTGTTCAACAATGTTTTGATAAAAAGAGCATGTCTTTTGGAATCGATAATATTTACGATCCTATAAATGTCATTCAATAATGACACGGGATTGTAAATAAAGTTCGAGCAGAAGTTCAAATGTTTTAAAACATGCTCAAAATGGCTTGCTATTATTTCTGATAGTAACCCGTTTTTCATATTAAAGTCAAGCATTTCACCGGAAAGCTTTGACTCAACAACGGGAATTAATTTTCTCGGGAATGGTCTATTTATAACCATGTAAGGGATTGTGTTTACGGAATAACACAATCTAACACGAATATACGTACGCTTCAGTGCATTTATTTGTTAAAATAAGAGAAATCATTCTTTTATGAAATTATCATCCGCACCAACCGTAGCAATTTACAATTGATATCTACATACTCGACGATTCGACTACTCAAACGGCGACTACAACTCTTTCAATAGAACACGGGTCAACATTCAGAATCTTTGATGCGTAAGTGCCAAGCTCACAAATTGGTGTCAAGACAACGATATCAATCGTACACATGGTTTCAAGAGATAACTTCAGACCTGACGAGGCGACCAACATTCGTGAACAAGAACCATGTGATTCTATCATATGATGTTCTCCATCATTCAGGTCCAACCTCATAAATTTAATATATGATCTTTGCACGTGATAAGTGCCTTACACTTGTGTTTAAAAGGTATTTAATTTACGTTACAATTACACCCTCATTAATTTGAGGGGGAGCTTGTGTAAATCATGAAGATAATTGGATTTGCATTTTTCTTCCCAAATTTTTTTAAATGCTATTAAATCAATTGATATTAAAAACATCAATTGGGTTAATATTTTTAATATGGGGGAGAAAATGTGATTTAATATTGGGATCAATAATGGTTTGACTTAATGTGTTGGCTCATCTCGACATGTGCGAAATGTTTTCGAATATCGTGGCATATGTTAAAGGGGAGCAAACATGATTTGGATATCAAAATGGATTTCATGGTGACATATACTGATATAGACCAAAAAACAAAGTAACAAAGATAAGTAATTGGATCTGTTGATTCAACAAGAATGCCAGAAACAATTCTGCTAATAATCGTTGATTCTGAAGAATGCCCGAAAATTAGGGTAAAACACGGTAACACGACGGCCAGTGGTTTAACTTTTATTAAACTGTTAACTGTCTTGTTAGGGTTACAGCAGATTCATTAAATAATGACTGCAAACAAAGAAAAACCCTAAAAATCCAACGGGCTGGACCGTAGCCCAATGACAAAGTCCAACTGAAAGTGAAAAAAACATAAAAATGCAAAAAACTGATAGTAAAAAGGCTTTTCGGGCCTTGGAAAATCGGCAACCAGCTAAAAGCTGGTTACAGCGTCGTCGGTCTCCTTTTTACGCACGTTTTGACAGGTCACGGGCTGAAAACGGACTTAGGATGCAAAAGTTATGCCCGTTTTACTAAACCCCTCTTCGTCACGCGATCTCGGGCCTCCAGAAACAAGTCAGCCCGTTCTTCAATACTTGGGCCTCCATCATTCCCCCTGGATAAGAAAAATTCGCCCTCGAATTCCCAACTGTATCATCATCTGAAGAATCACCATGGTAAGGCAACAAGTGCTTCACATTAAAAACATCAGAACAACGAATATGACTTGGCAACTTCAAACGATAAGCATTTGAGTTCATCTTATCCACAATTTCCACTGGACCAATCTTCTTAGCAGACAATTTATTATATTCACTAACTGGAAAACGATCCTTAGTCAAAACAGCCCACACAAAGTCTCCTACTTCAAAGTCAACATGTCTCCTCTTTTGATCTGCATCCTGCTTGTACTTCGAATTAGCGCGAACCAAGTTGTCACGAACAGATTTATGAACATCATGCAACCCCTCAACAAAATCCTGCACTTTCTTCGAAACAGACCTAGAAATCTGAGGAGTCATAAGATCAAGAGGACCACGTGGCTGAGCAGAATAAACCACCTGGAAAGGACTAAACCCAGTGCTCCGATTAACATCATGATTATGAGCAAACTCAGCTTGATACAACTTCTGATCCCATGCCTTCACATGATCACCCACCAAACACCTTAACAGGTTACCAAGGGACCTGTTAACAACTTCGGTTTGCCCATCAGTTTGAGGATGATAAGCACTACTAAAATTGAGTTGAGTATTCACCATCTTCCACAAACTACGCCAAAAATGACTCAAAAACCTGGTGTCCCGATCAGAAACAATGGAGGAAGGTAAACCATGTAAACGGTACACATCCCTAAAGAAAAGTTGGGCTACATTAACTGCATCTGTTGTCTTCTTGCAAGGAATAAAATGAACCATCTTAGAAAAACGATCAACAACAACAAATATTGAATCATTACCCCTTTGAGTACGAGGTAGCCCCAACACAAAATCCATGCTAATATCAACCCAGGGCTGCAAAGGAACTGGCAAAGGCATATAAAGACCTACATTAGTAGCCGTACCCTTTGAAACTTGACAAATACGACACCTCTTGACGTAACGATCCACTTCCTTCCTCATAGTAGGCCAAAAATAAGAAGCTTGAACCAACTGTAAAGTGCGATCACGACCAACATGTCCTTCACCATGCAACTCCTGAATAATTTGCAAGCGAAGACTTGAATCAGGAATACAAAGTTGATTCCCTTTGAATAGGAACCCATCATGCATAACAAAATATGTTTTCTCTCTGGATTGCAAATCCTGCAGAACAATTGAAAAGTATGGATCCACAGTCACTATGTCACGAATGACATCCATTCCAGGAACATCAACCTGCATGGTTACAAGTAAACTACTTCTCCTGCTTAAGGCATCAACAGCACGATTGGAAGCACCCGTTTTGTGTTTCACCACAAAAGTAAATTTCTCAAGGAAAGCCAACCAACGCCCATGTTTATGTGAAACCTTATCTTGAGTACGAATATGCCTTAAGGAATCATGGTCAGTGAACAAAACGAACTCCTTATGAAACAAATAATGGCGCCAATGCTTCACAGCTTGGACCACTGCATTAAACTCCAAGTCATAAGTAGAGTACCTTGACTTCGGCCCTGTCAACTTCTCGCTAAAATAGGCAACAGGCCGCCCACCCTGACTAAGAACTCCACCAATTGCAACCTTAGAAGCATCAGTATGAAGCTCAAAAAGTTTAGAAAAGTCAGGCAATACTAGGATTGGCGCTTTAGTAAGCTTTTCCTTGACAACCTGAAAAGCCATCTCTACTTCCTTCGTCCACACAAATGACTTACCCTTCATACAGTCTGTCAAAGGGGCCATAATGGAACTAAAATTAGGGATAAACCGCCTATAGAAAGAAGCAAGACCATGGAAACTCCGAACTTCCGTAATGGTAGTTGGAGTTGGCCACTCCTGAACAGCTGCTACCTTAGATTCATCCACCTGTATGCCATCACCAGAAACAACATACCCTAAAAACAAAACTTTAGGGGTCATGAACACACACTTATTCGTGGCTGCATAAAAATTATCCTTCCGAAGCAAGGTCAAGACCTGCCTCACATGATTGACATGCTCATTATAAGAAGCACTATAAATAAGAATGTCATCAAAATAAACAACCACAAACTTGCCAATAAAAGGCCTGAGTAGTTGATTCATCACACGCATAAATGTGCTTGGTGCATTTGATAAACCAAAAGGCATGACCAACTACTCATACAACCCTTCACGGGTCTTGAAAGCGGTCTTCCACTCGTCACCAGGTCTAAGACGAATCTGGTAATACCCACTCTTCAAATCCAGCTTCGTGAAAATGGTAGCACCACTAATCTGGTCAAGCAAATCATCAAGGCGAGGAATAGGAAACTTGTACCTCACAGTAATCTTATTGATGGCTCGACTATCAACACACATACGTCGTGTACCATCCTTCTTTGGAGTCAATAGGGCAGGAACAGCACACGGGCTCATACTCTCACGAACATGACCCTTGGAAACCAGCTCCTCAACCTGCCTGCGCAACTCCTCATGTTCTCCCGGGCTCATCCTATAATGTGGCCTGTTAGGCAACTATGACCCAGGCTCTAGATCAATATGATGTTGTATGTCACGCAATGATGGCAAACCATCAGGTAATTCATCAGGGAAAACATCAGAGAATTCATCAAGTAAAGGGATCATGGATTCAGGAACTTCACCGTCTTCAGAAACCTCCTTCCCTATTAATACAAAAACATCACCTCCCACCTCCAGCTCGTCTTCGAACTACGAAAGAGTTAGTAAAGTACCAGTGGGTTTATTAATTACTTCCTTAGGTTTATTTGGCATCAAAGTAATCTTCACACCCCCAAACAGGAAACTATAAGTATTAGTTCTCCTATGGTGGGTTACATCACGGTCATACTCCCAAGGTCTACCCAACAATAAGTGACAAGCATCCATAGGTATCACATCACACCAAAGGTTATCCTTATAAGTTGTTCCTATAGAAACGGAACTTGGACACGCTTGGAAACTGTTATCTCCCCACCCTTTTTAAGCCAATGTAAATTATAAGGTTTGGGACGATCTTCAGTTTTCAACCCTAATTTCTGGACTGCTCCTTCAGCTATCAAATTATCACAACTACCTGAATCGCATACAAAAGTGAAAACCTTACCCATAATGGTACAAGTTGACTGAAAGATGTTGTGTTTGAGCCAATCATCACCATCAGCTTTAGGTGTTAAGCAGGAGCGCCTTACCACCAAATTCACCCCCACATCTCCAGACACATACTCCTCCTCATACTCAGGTTCTGCATCATAAACTGCGTCTCCCACGTAGTCATCATAAGCCACATCATCATCTTCCTCAGGTTCAATAAATAACTGCCTCTTCCCAGCCTTCTTACACTCTGATTGTCGGTGACTAGGTTCACCACAGTTAAAGCACTTGAACCTACCACTGCCGGCTGCTTTAGGAACTGGTCCAGTATTCTCACCAACTGCTTTGGCCTGAGTTGGGGCAAAACGCGATGTCGAATTACCCGAACCAGAAGCACCTGTTATTGCAGGAGAAGAAGAACTCCCCACTCGTCGGTTCTGCTTCTCAAAAGTCAGTGCTCGTTGATACGCTTCAGAAAGTGTCATCGGATCAAACATGTTAACAGAATCCATGATCTGGACTCTTAAACCACCAATGTATCGAGAGACAAGCTGATCTTCGGTCTCTTGAACGTCATTCCTTGCAATTAGTTGGTAAAATTCGGTCGTGTAATCTTCAACAAACTTGGCCCCGTGTTTCAGATTCTGTAACCGCTGGTACATCATTCGCTGGTAGTTATGAGGAATAAAATTATCCCTCATGACTTTCTTCATCTTCTGCCAACTCGTGATCTTTGACTTCCCAACTCTGTTCCTCGTCAGTTTCAATTGTTGCCACCACGCGGATACCCGACCACGTAACTTGGTAGCGATCAACGAAACCCTTTTGTTTTCTGGAACTTCTTTGAATTCAAATACTTCTTCAACAGCAACAAGCCAATCAATAAACTCATCAGGCTTTAAAGTGTCCCCATTAAACTCGGGAATATTAACCCTCATTCCGGTCTCCCAACGCCTATCATTATTCCCACTACGATCTCTCATCCGTCGCCCTACTGATTGTTCATCATCAGACAAACCATCACCAAACGGATTTTCTTCCAGATTTGCATCTTCTTCCTCATGACGGCGATTACGAGGCCTCCTATTGCTCATCAAAGTGTTCATCCGGTCGGTCAATTGATCAAACATTTGATCGAATCGCTCCTCCATTCTTTCCATCATACGCTGCTCAAATTCCTGTTCATTCACATCGTGAATAGGCCTAGTTCTCCTTGGAGGCATCTTGATCAGGAACCAGGCTCTGATACTAACTGATGTAGACTAAAAAACAAAGTAACAAAGATAAGTAATTGGATTTGTTGATTCAACAAGAATGCCAGAAACAATTCTGCTAATAATCGTTGATTCTGAAGAATGCCCGAAAATTAGGATAAGACACGGCAACACGACGGCCAGTGGTTTAACTTTTATTAAACTGATAACTGTCTTGTTAGGGTTACAGCAGATTCATTAAATAATGACTGCAAACAAAGAAAAACCCTAAAAATCCAACGGACTGGATCGTAGCCCAATGACAAAGTCCAACTGAAAGTGAAAAAAACATAAAAATGCAAAAAACTGATAGTAAAAAGGCTTTTCGGGCCTTGGAAAATCCGCAACCAGTTAAAACCTGGTTACAGTGTCGTCGGTCTCCTTTTTACGCACGTTTTGACAGGTCACGGGCTGAAAACGGACTTAAGATGCAAAAGTTATGCCCGTTTTACTAAACCCCTCTTCGTCACGCGATCTCGGGCCTCCAGAAACAAGTCAGCCCATTCTTCAATACTTGGGCCTCCATCATATACTTACCCACAACCCATTTATTTCACGATGATGAGGATTGTGGTGACATAAGGATGGTAGGATAGGTTAAAGTCCAATGATTCTTCTTGAACCGAAGGAATCTTCCAAAGGACGTTCCATAGCTAGAAACAGTAGTCCTTAGGAAAGATGGAGAAAGATTGTGAACGTAGTTGAATGTCGACCAAGTACTTAAGTTAGCACTCGAACAATCGCAACAAGGTGCTTGTTATGACGTATTGATTAGCATTGAAGGGGTTGAAGAATAAAAAGAATTGTAATGATAAAGGGTGAAAAGAAAGAAGCCCTCCTTACAACCTTAGGCAGAAACCGGGTCAACACATATGCTATTGAGATCATTTTTTAATGATTCTTGATATGGAAGATAGACATCATGGACCCAGTGATGCAATGCACAACCCATCCAAACTAGCTCATATATCTCTTAAAAGATATTTGTTTTAATCACACGGAGAAAACGCATTATCTATTGATTTATTCACTCCGAATAAATTGGTATTGAAATGGTGGCAGTCCTCTCCAGCCTCCGATCACTAAAGTCCGAAATGCATGAGCGAGTCTAGAGCCATTTGAGATCATCAAATATCTCATTAGGACACACTTTCATAATTCCTTGCTTCTTCACACACTGTGAAAAGTAAGAAAGATCTTAAGAGTCCTACGCAAAATCTTCATGATCTTGCCTGAACATCCGAGTAATACGAAAGTATTTACAATGAAGTTGGAAATCCTTCTTGAGCGAATATCAAAAAGCTCATGGTAGGTGACTTGTGTGATTCTTTATGAATCAAGCTTGTGATAACTGGAAAGCAACAGTGGTTTAATTCTTAACTGAACTTAAATATGTTCCCGGCCTCTACGCAATATCTTAGTGATCTTGCCAGAACACTCAAAGTGACACTCTATTGTGTTCACAGTGATGAGTGGAAATCCTTCTAGTGTTAACCTCAAACAGCACTTGGTAGGTAACTTGCAAGATTCTATACGTATCAAGCTCGTGACAACTGGAAAGCAACGATGGTGCGATTCTTAATGAATCAAACTTGTTCCAGGAATCGGATTTGACGGCTTCAAATCATGCGGATAGTTTTATCCAAATGATTCACTCTTTACGTTCGCAGTCAGCTTTGGACGGTCGAGTAAAGAGAACGGGTTTACCCGCGAAAACGTGTAAAGGATGTTCTTAATTGAAACTATCTGCCACAAGTACGATATTTAATATCGTCCAACGGTCTTCACCGACCGGAGGTAAAATGCTACCTAATTAGGTTGAAATGTTCAAAGCCATTTCATCCGTGTCTATGTTTTATTGCTAATTGTCTTATGCAGCGTAACAAGAAGGTGGCATTGCGGCATCCGAGAAGAAGTCGTCTCCGCATGCTTATACTTTCTACACTTAATACTTCAACAAATTCAAGAAAGCCTAAAAGTCAAGTCTTCCGCTGTATCAAACTCTGAAGCTTTCAAGAATTCAGGTATAAGTATGTGGAACATGAAGTCACGAGGAGGCGAATATCACAAGTGATGAATGCACACGGTCAAGGCAAGGAAACATGCTCAAGACTAAAGTCAAAGATCTCATCAGCATATTCAAAAGAACAAAAACGAAGACTCAAGCATAGTATGCTATGTTTAAGATTTTTTAAAATGGTGTGACCTCCCTTAAGGGGAGATTGTTGGAAATACGTTTTTCCAAAGAAAGTCTCGGTCACATCATTGTTAGCATAGATCACGAGCTATAGACTATTTAGGACTTTGTAACTTGGAGTGACCTCCCTTAGGGGGAGATTGTTAGAAATACTTTTTTACGTATTTAGGAAGGATCAGTCACTCCAACAATATACATCTAGTATGGGCTCGTGATCTAGTATGTAAACATATAACCCACAAAGCCCACATGTAGGGTGGACTATATATACCCCCTCCTAGCATGTTAGGAGGGGTTGGTTCACACATTTCACACACTTCTAATCTAATCTTTCATTATTCTCTCCAACCTCTCTCTACTTTCTCTCTATACATCTTCATCTATCTCTCTGTCTAGTAATCATCTCCATAGTTAGATAATACAAGGATTACGATAAACTGTCAGATATGTTGGTTACCGCGTATAATTATTATAATTACTTACAAGAACAAGAAAACAAACTCCGGCTCATCCGAAGAGTTATTGAACGTGATCGTGAGAATGCCGAAGTTTGTTTGATGGCGGATTACTTTGACGAGCCTTGTAAGTATCTGTTACACATATTTCGTAAAAGATATCGTATGAGTCGAACATTATTTTTAATTTGGTATTTTATGATTTCATTTAGGTTGTAATGTTTATTATTTGAATGAATAAAGTAAATTAGGATTTGAATAAACTAATTGTTGAGGGTAGTTTATGAAAATAAGTGAAAAAATTGGTGTGGTGGTGTGGAAATGGTATATTGATAAGATGGGGTTTTTCTTGTGTGGATGTGAAAGTGAAAAAGTGAAGTGACGGGGTGTTTTTTTAGTGTGGTGGTGTGATCACTCCATATACTCTTACACCTTGTATGGAAACCACTTTTGAGCTATATACAAAAAGAAATAGAAACTTTCTTCGTTAATCCTTTAAAATCATCGCTATTATTGTTTGAATCGAAACAAATAGTAAAGAGAACTCAAAGATTGATAATGATCTGATATTTTTATAAAAGGGAAATAATAGGCCTTTATATAGGCAGTACAATACAACTGAAAAGCAAAGATGAAACTAACCCACTTGCCATAAGATCAGGTCAAGCATGAACTAAACAATAGGAAGACTACACCCACGTGCCTACTATGTAGGACTTTTATTAACTAAACCAAAGACTAAATCAGAAGGACTTATTATTCAATAGACCATTATCCATTAGTCCAACAAACACTCCCCTAAACTGAACATTTCATTCGGTTCAGTTTATCTCTTTAGCTGACTTGACACCAAGACCTTTCCTGAGATAGTCGAACAACTCCAACTTCAACGGTTTAGTCATTATATCAGCTAGTTGCTCACGTGTGCCACAATACTTCATATCAATTACTTCATTCCTTGTGAGCTCTCTTAGAAAATGGTACCTCACATCAATATGTTTGCTCCTACCATGAAAAACAGGGTTCCTTGCGAGTTTAATCGCGGAGGAATTATCACACATAATTTTGACACTATCACCTTGGGTGGCATCAATCTGATCAAGTACTTGTCGCATCCAAAGCCATTGACATGCACAAGAAGCAGCAGCCACGTACTCTGCCTCCGTAGTCGAAGTGTCACCATTGGTTGTTTCTTTGATGACCATGCGACTGCTCCGCCACTTAGCATGAACAAATATCCAAAAGTACTTCTTCGGTCAATTAAGTCTCTTGCATAATCACTATCGGTGTAGGCCAACATCTCATCTTCACACCCTCTTTTATAAAATATACCAAAATCAGTAGTAGCTTGAATGTACCTTATGACTCTCTTAGCTGCCATCATGTGAGCCTCCATAGGATTAGACATAAAACGACTTATCAAACACACACTGTAAGCCAAGTCAGGTCTTGTTAATGTTAAATACAACAAGCTTCCTATCATTTGTTTAAAGAGAGTTGCATCTACTTTCTTGCCATCTTCTTGCTTTGTTAATCTGGTATCGCCAGGAACCATAGGATTTTTAACACCATTGCAGCTTTCCATACCAAACCTTTTTATAATATCTTCAGCATACTTTCTTTGACTGATGTGAATGCCACTAGAGCTTTGTTGTATTTCAACTCCCAAAAAATACCTCATCTCACCAAGATCAGACATCTCAAACTCCTTTTTCATCGAATCTTTGAACTTCTTCATCATAAGTAAATCATTGCTAGTAAAAATAAGATCATCAACATAAAGACTTACGATTAAAATTTTGTTCTCTTCTCTTTTGGTGAACAAGGTGTGCTCACAGCTGCTCCTTTCGAACCCTTCCTTCATAAAGTAACTTTCAATTCTGCTAAACCATGCTCGCGGCGCCTGTTTAAGCCCATATAGTGCTTTCTTGAGTTTGTATACTTTCTCTTCTTCCCCGGTAACAGCATAACCATAAGGTTGAGCAACATAAACATCTTCATTTAACTCACCATGTAAAAATGTGCTTTTAACGTCGAGTTGAAAAATTTTCCACCCATTTCTTGCTGCCAAAGCTATCACCATCCGAATTGTGTCCCATCTAGCGACCGGAGCAAACACTTCATTATAGTCGACACCTTTTTCTTGTGCATAACCCTTTGCAACAAGTCGGGCTTTGCACTTGTCTATCTCACCATTTTCATTCAACTTTGTTCGATAAACCCACTTCACCCCAATAATTTTAACTCCCTTTGGTGCATCAACAAGCTACCAAGTTTCATTTTTTGTGATTGCAGCAATTTCCAGATCCATTGCGTCTCTCCATACTTTCATCTTAACAGCTTCTTCATAGTAAGTAGGATCATTAGCATCCATGAAAATAAGATAACTTTCATCATGGGTTTCTTCTTCTGAAAATTCTCCTCCGCTTGTATAGTCTTGAAGGTAAGCTGGTGCTCGAGTGATTCTTTTATCAGGTAGGACAGGTGTTGTAGAACCGCTGGAAGTGTTGCTACTACTCGAAGTATTGTTGTTGCTTTCTTCTTCGTGATATGAGTGCTCATCATCACTTTCTTCGTCACTCGAAGCATATACTTCTGCATCAGTATCTCCCCAGTCAAGAACTTCATTATTGACTTCTTGTGTTTCTTCCTAATCCCAACAATCTGCTTCCTCAAATACAACATCTCTACTAATTATAATTTTTTTTGTCACTGGGTCCACCATTTTGTAAGCTTTAGACTCTTCACTGTATCCCAAAAATACACACTTTTGACTTCTAGCATCCAACTTCAACCTTTTTTCATTTGGGACATGCACATTTCCAATGCAACCAAATACACGAAAGTAATCAACATTGGGCTTCTTTCCACTCCAACATTCTTCTGGTGTCATGTTCTTTATAGCAGAAGTTGGACTTCGGTTGAGAATATGGCAAGTCCATTTAACAGCTTCTGGCCAGAAAGGGCTGGGCATCTTCTTTTCTTCTAGTAAACATCGCACCATGTTGAGGATGGTACGGTTTTTACGTTCGGCAACCCCGTTTTGTTGCGGGGTATAAGCTGCTGTTAGTTGCCTTTTAATTCCTTCAAGTCTACAAAAATCAGTAAACTCTTTGGAGTTAAATTCCCCACCCCGATCTGTTCTCAGCCCACATATAGAAAACCCAGACTCCTTTTCAACCATATTTTTGAAACTCTTGAATGTAGTGAAAGCTTCACTTTTTTCATTCAAAAAATACACCCAAAGTTTACGACTATAATCATCGATAAAGGTTAACACATACCTTTTATTACTATGTGATTTTGGAGTTATAGGCCCACAAATATCAGAGCGTATCAGTTGCAGTTGCTTTGTTGCTCTCCAGTTACTTTTCTTCGGAATGATCTCCCGATGTTGTTTTCCTCTCATGCAGCTTGTACAAACTTTGGTTGATATCGTAAATTTCGGAAGCCCTCGAACAAGGTCCTTTTGTTGCAACAACTTGAGACTTGTGGTACTTAAATGGCCATATCTCTTGTGCCACAACTCACTAATTTCATCATAACATGTACTAAAACAGGTAGGTGATGAAGTATGCATAACAACGTTAGCTAATACGACAAACATTCTGTTAGTTGTCATATGTGTATGCATAATTAAACCTCTTCTAGGATTAAAAACTTTGCATTCTCCATTTTGTATCAAAAAGGCCAGCCCTTTTTCTTGAAATTGTCCAATACTCAACAAATTATTTTTCAACTGGGGAATATAATAAACATCTGAGATTATGTGAGTTATACCTTGTATGTCAAGCCTGATGTTACCCTTCCCATTTACATGCATTCTGAGATCATTCCCAAGCTTCACAGAGTGTCGAAATTGTTCATCAAACTCTATAAACCACTTCTTATCTCCTGTCATATGGTTGGAACAACCCGAATCAAGAAACCATGTCACCTCATCGGATGATGAGTTGACGTCAACATAGGACATCAAGAGTTTCTCATCACACCATGCTTCCTCTTCGGTTGATTTGTCGACTTCAACATAGGACATTAAGAGAAGTTCTTCTTTCTCATCAGATTCCACATAATGGACCTTCTTCTCCCAATCAGGACACTCATACTGATAATGCCCCAACTTATGACATTTGTAGCATTTCAATCATAGCCTTGTCTACAATGTGAGTGCCTCTGCCTTTGCCTCTACCTCGTCCTCCTCTATATGCGCCTCTACCTCTTCCTCTATCGTATGCTACTTTCAACACATGTTCTTCTTCCTGAATTCCTTGCATCCTTTGTTCATGGATAAGTAAACTTCCATGCAATTCATCAATACTCAAGACACTTAAATCATTTGACTCCTCTATGGAACAAACCACATAATTAAATTTGGATGTCAAAGATCTAAGTATCTTACTAACAACAGTGCTCTCATCCATCACCTCACCATTTGACTTCATCTTGTTAACCACAGTAAGTGTCCGCCCCAAGAACTTGTCTACGTTCTCTCCTTCTTTCATGGCAAGTAACTCAAACTCCTTCCTTAATGCTTGTAGTTGTGCCCGTTTCACCTTCGTGGACCCTTGGTACTTCTGACGCATTGAGTTCCATATTGCCTTCGACGTACCTTTGTCGAGAATTGTTTCAAGAATTTCTCTCTCAATTGCTTGAAACAAGTAGTTTTTAACCTTCAAATCCTTGAGCTTGGCTTCCTCGACACTTTTCCTTTGTGCCTCACTTGCTGCCGTGGTTCCGATCGCGGGTGCTGGAATCCCACCTTCCACCAGGTTCCATAACTCTTTGCTCCTCAAAAAGTTCTCCATCGTCATCGCCCAATAATCATAATGACCGTCGAACCTTGGAATGGCCGGCTGCACAAACTTTTCTGATGTTGACATGACTCACGCTTTTGCAACACTCAAACTCTCCTTTTTTGTTACACACACTCAAATCCCTTTTAAGAGCTCTGATACCAAATGTTCGAATCGAAACAAATAGTAAAGAGAACTCAAAGATTGATAATGATCTGATATTTTTATAAAAGGGAAATAATAGGCCTTTATATAGGCAGTACAATACAACTGAAAAGCAAAGATGAAACTAACCCACTTGCCATAAGATCAGGTCAAGCATGAACTAAACAATAGGAAGACTACACCCACGTGCCTACTATGTAGGACTTTTATTAAGTAAACCAAAGACTAAATCAGAAGGACTTATTATTCAATAGACCATTATCCATTAGTCCAACAATTATGTCTATAATCTATCATAACCATACATTGTAAACAATCACTTGTGAAACAATGCAAACATTCAAGATAGGCTATAAGATCTTCAACTTCGCTTGCATTAAGAGGGAACTCTAACTAGAATCAAACGTATGTAGCAACCTGGATAATGATATTCTCAGATAAGTTCCCAACCACTGTTATGAGTTACATTCGGTGTTCCTTAGCCAACCTTTTTGTTACCCCAAAATCCTCCTCCACTCGGCTTCAGAAGTTGTTTGAATAAAGCCATCTTTGGGACATTCCAATGCTCCACATGTCTGTAAAAAAATACAAGTAAATAAGAATCTGTATGGCTTTGGGTTGCCAGTTAATGTTTAGATATCACCTAATGAGTTGTGGAGACAGCAAAATGTCACCTCACTCGGATTTTCTAGTTATTTATACAAACAAAGAATCAATTGGAACAAAATGTTATCGACTACATTACCTGCATACTTTTCCTGATTTTTTGCTAAGATAGTACTCTGTATAACCTGTGGCTGCAATGTAATTTTATAGTCAAGGAAACAAGTAGATGACTATGGCTACTTAACACAATTGCCTTATAAATGCATGAATCGCAGCGGGCAGCATTTTTTGTGTAAGAATAATTTAGGTAAAAGACAACCGAATAATAAGATTCTAGGCGGAATGTACCTGATAGAATAGGTTTCCATGGGAACGACATGGTGCAACTAAAACGCCAGTGCCCAATTCCTTTGTCCTACAACACAAATGATTCAAAATCAAGACCTTTAGATTAGATATTTGAACCCAGACATGATCATGAAAGTGCTACTAAACTAGTAGTAACTAGGATACCCAAAATAACTTAAGTTGATTAGAAATCTCAGAACACGTTATTGAGCTGTTTAAGTGGTTAGAACAAATGTAAAAGTTATGTATAGGCGGCAAAAGAGTGATTATTGCAGAGTGGAAGTATTAAGATTTTAGGATTTAAAAGTGAGTATATGCTAATATGTACCTCAAGATCCTCCCATTTCATTAGCTTCATGTTTGACTTCTCAATTAGAGACCCAAAATTTGTACAGTTCCTTTTAAATCGACCTAGACCTTTAAATGAGCCTGCTGGATCAGCAAATTCACAGTCGTCTTCGTATGCATCAAGTGTGAGAGCACCTGAGATTCATCAGTTATGCATAAGGCCGTATACTTTTAGAACTAAAATGAGAAAAGGACAAGAACCAAACAGAAAAGTTTAGGGACCATTTCTTAAGCAAATGCAGATAATCAAATGTAACAAAAAGGCAATGCACGAGATAGCTTATCTGGATTTATTTTGCTGTATCAAATTCAATATTTCTAAAAAGGAATCACTTGAAGCAGAACATCAGTTTTAACAATAAGTGGTGTTAAAATACAAGTAAGTTCTATGTAAAAAAACCAAACTGGTCTAAACAGCTACACATGTGATAAATATTGAGAACGAAAAAAGGGTTTAAAAGCAAAGCTACATCTCTGGTAAATATATCGAACCAAAAAAGGTTAAGAAAGCATACAACTTATCTTGTATGCCGTCTTAGCCAAACTTTATGCAAGTTTGAATTAATAGGCACCAAAGATAATATGGTATTAATTTCAACTTGCAAAATCAATACATATCTCGTTATATAGGCTACCAAATTTTCTTTCATTGACCTATGTGGGATTAAAGCTAACATGGCTTAAACAATATGCAAGCCTCGATGTTTTAAGGCTGAATACAACTAAATTTACTAACTTGATAGTTTAGCAATTACGATTAACTCAATTGTAACAAAGAGCCGTTTTATTAAGCAAAATTTGGCATATATATGCAAATATTGGTGTTCAAGTCAAATTTACAACATATTTAGAATCTATACATAAACCATCGATATATGATTAAACGGACCGCGATATATTTATGCTATATACCTGTAACAAAATAAGATCTTTGGAAATCCTGCTTAATAGTTTCAACGATAACTGTTCTATCAATTACCCCAACTCCATTTACGCCAAGTTCGATACTCTCCTCGCCTCCTTTAACGACGTTCTCTCGTGGACGAAACAACGAGGCAGCGATTCCAAGAAGCTCGGAACCATACCAAGCAGTTTTAAGAAACAAGTTTTCAGACTCGGGTGAATTAGTACTTGTGGAGCTATCTTTTTGTACACTGCACCGGAATGTTGCGAAAATTGAGTTGCGGTTTGATGGGAGAATATGGAAGGGACGATGATTGTGGTGCAGAGTGAGGGAAGAAGTTGGAGAAAATGTGGTTGCCATTTTTAGCAAGAGGAAGTCTAGTCGACCGTTTTTATGGTTGTCATTATTTTGCTTAGAATATAATAATGTTTTGGATTTTTATTCTGTTACAAAAATTAACCTACTGATCATTTTTACTTTTTTTTTTCATATTTGATAACATTAAATAAATAATCAAAAGTATGTTAAACATAAATCAATGTTACAAATCACGTAAGGAGTACGAGTATATCATAAGAGAAGGTACAAAATGATTAATGAACAACCAAATATTTTAGATGTGATATTTTTATATGTGTTATAAAACTGTAAAACAGAAAGTGCGAAATAAAAAATATAAAGTTTAACATGTAAAAAGTATTAAATTGTGGAACATAAACTGAAAAAAACTATGTTATAATGTAACCGAGTTAAAATCCATGTAAACCTCTAAAATAGCATTAACCTAATCAACCAATAACAATCATCCATTTAAAAAAAACCACTTCTTACCGTTTTTTTTAAAATAAAATATCTCACAAATGGTAAATCGTCAAACAAAAAAAAATACACCATTGGAATGAGAATTAAATCGTCTTTCTATCCAGGGGTACATGTATATTTTCGACGAACTCTTTTTTTCGATTTTTTTTTCTTAAGTCACGTCTGAGAAAATAATATATGAATGAGTGGTCGTGATTGATTGGTTGACTCTATGCTAAAAAAAATTTATACTGAACTTTTTCCTAATGTAACCGGTAGGGAAAAAGAGGTATTGCAAATATTGTTTTTTACTTTTTGCCCTTATAGAAGTATTAATAACATAACTCATTTTAATGTATGTACTTTTCTTAATCTAGATTCTAGTATATATATTTTTTAATTTGGTGAATTAATAAAACTACATTCTTTTAGATAAATGATTATTTAAAACATTCATATGCGATATGCTAATTATGGAGTATTTAACTTAGAGTTTAGGTGTCACGACGAAATACACTCGCTAATCCCACCTAGCATCTCGCCAGGCTTCGCCACTATACCACGATGGCTCGTCAACACAGAGTTTCGTCGTCTACACGGCGAAGTAAGAGACAATATTAGTGGGCCCCATCTTTGTTTAACATTTTTTTTTATTTCGTTTTTTCGTTCTTGAAGATGATGTGGTTTACATACCTGATCAGCTGTTGTGGTATTTTTCTTTTCGGGGTGTTGTTGAAGACGACGAGGTAGGAGGAAGGATAAGAAGATGGTAAGTTTTTTGTTAGTAGCTAGGGGCTTTTGTTTGTGGGTATGGGCTTAGGTCCAATAAATTATTATATGTTTTTTTAATAATTTTTGTTTTTTGGTTTTATAAATTTTTAAAAAAAATTTATGTTTTTTTTAGTTTTATAAATTTTGTACGCTTTTTTATTTATTTTTATTGTATTATGTATTTTATTTAAATGAAATGAATTTATTTTGTTTGAAAATGATGAAAAATAAAATAAAATGGATTATGATGGGTCCAAATAAAGAAGGGTGGTTTGATATGATAAGAGGAGTTTTGGAAGTGGTAATGTCAGGTGACGCGTGATGAGACTCTTATTATACAGGTTTTCATACCCAAAACAGACTTAAAATACGGAAATGCCATCAAATGTGTGCAAAATACCCTTGTTTTCTCTATATGTGTGTTTGCAGGCACGGATATCGGAAATTTATTTGAAAGTCACAAAATCAAGCAAAACGAACGCGAGAAACGAAGTCGTACAAAAGAACCAAAGCCGGATATGAATTTACCATTTTAACCTTGAAGATATGAAGATTTACAAGAATGGTCCATCAACTTTCACACATTGTCACATTATACCTCTCAAATACCATAAATATCATTGGGGTCTCTAAAGTTTGAATTATAACTCAGACTGTGTTTTTACATTATTAATTTTCAAAAAAAAATTATTGGGCCTAAAAGCCCATTAATGTAGGCGGTTTTTGGATTTGGCCTATTTGAAACCCCAAAACAGGTTTTTTTTGTTTTTTATTTTATTTTTGAATTATTTAGGTTAAAATTAATTAGTTTTGAAGTTTTTAAAAAATTTCATTTTTTTGTATTATTTTAATATTATTTTTCGATTTGCATGCCCGCGTAATTCGATTTAGTTTTTAACCGTCGTACTATAGCTTTGTTTTTTACTTTTAATCCTTTGATTCCCAAGAACGTGACTAATCCAAATTTGTTTAATTGGCATAAACAACACACGCCGTTAGGAACGATCTCGACTTTCGGTTGACGTTTACGTTTCCTAACGTTTACGTTTAACTTAATACTTACCCAATACTTTCCTAAGTGTTGGAAAATACTACCAATCATGGCGCCGCTGCCAGGGACCCTTTCCATGCTAGATATTAAGCATTCGACTCTTCGTCTCTAGTATGAGGCTGTTTCACCCTTAGACTTTAAACATTGAGGACAATGTTTAGTTTTAGTATGAGGGTAAATAGATACTTGCTTTGCTAAGTCTTCACACTATCCATTTTTCATTCATTTTGTTACTAATAAGTGTCAAAAATGGCCAAATTTTTTAAAATTTTGTTTTTTTTTCATAAGGTTTTTAAACACGAATGTGGGTTTTCCATTGGTGAGAATAAGAGTAATTTTGACTCGCCGGACGTGTTGAGCCCTTAGCTTCGTTCCTTATCTATAATAGGGTAAGTCTCATTAAATTGAGGACGAGAAATAATATAGTTGATGCGTGTCCGGTAGTGGATTGGAAACAAGTTTTAAATTTATAAACACGAATTACCGGATTGACTAAAAACGCACGGGCAAGTATAACCCTTTCGTTTGTGTATAGCTTTTATGTGGTAATACCGAGATCGTTCACGGGGATTTGGAAAACCTATGATCATTCAAAAATTAAACTATAATCGTTGATTGTAGCAATTGTTGACAAACAAGTAACAAGTAATATGATGAGATGAATAATAAGATGAAAGGCAACACTTGGTAAATACTAGTTTGGGCATCCGTAGTGGTGTAATTGTGATGACACGTTTAACATATATGATTATGATAATTAGATGGATAATCCAATCTATTGTTTTCAAAAGCTTCAATCCTCGTCAAGACTTTGGTTAAAGAAAACAAGCATTAGACTCAATCACTCAATTCAAGACTTAATTCAATTTCAACACATTGGATTCACGGTCGTTTCACGAATTTTCTAACACTTATAATTATGTTTCAATAATCAAAACTTCTTAAGAAATGATCAATACAAAAGATAGCCAATCATAGACAAACCGGCTATGACTTGTTGATAGAAAATAACCCTTTCGACCTATGAAATATTTACCAACAAATTAAGTTTTGGTAACAATTGTCACATGAAACATAAGTACTAATGGTTCAAAGGAAAGCTTGACATTAAAATAAACATATATCACAATCACAACCACTACTTCATACTACAAACATCATCCTACCAAGTGTAGAATGAGATTTAGCTACTCATAACAAACAATGAAATAAACTCTGAAATAGTAGTCTTACAAGTCATAATCAAGAGCCTTACAAAGTGGAAATATGTTTCTAATGATTAGGGTAATGATCCCTAAGAGTTTCGTGATGTTAACTTTGCTTTCGGACTCCAAAAGTGACTTTTCTTCAACCATCTTGCTCAAATCCGGGAATGGAGGTTTGGACAAGGTTGAGAGAGTTATTTTGTGGTTATAAAAGATATTATGAGATGATATCAAAAGGTATGTTGTTACATGACCCTAAGGATCTTATTTATAAGCAAAATTAAAGGCATGGAGTGAATGCATGGCTTAGAGCCAAAGACAAATGCTTGGAGCCAAAGGAAGTCTAGAACTTTCTTGTATGATCTTGTGTGTTCTCCCTTGAGCTTGCATGAATGTAGACACAAATTTTTCCTACACAAATGTGGGTAGCAACTTGAATCCTGTTGGTGGCAAGTCGGGTGAGTTTTGCTGGTGGAGACTTCATTTTTGCTGGTGGTAACTTCATGCTGAGTGACTTGTATGCTCCTTGGAAATACTTGTTCTTGTACACGAAATTGATCTTCAAAGGTTTGTAACTTGTACACGGGTCTTAAACTTGACTAGGATTCTTCGTACTCGTACTAATCTCCATATTTGCGTTGTTTTACACTTTATTCATGCAATTGGCTACACAAAGACTTGCAAACACAATTGGGCACAAATATGCACAAAAGTATCATAGATATAACCAATATACATGTACAAAAGTACGGATAAAGCTTCCAAAAACATGTTGGATTTGGGCGTTATCAAGAGTCAATTATAAGTTACTATTTTAAACGTAAAGTATTCACATTCTTTCAAAAACTCATGCATCTTAATTGTTTGCTTATTCTCTCATCGCTTATATATAAATAAAATGTTAGTAAATATTGTTTTAGTGGTTTGATCATTATTGTTAGTTCTTAGCTAATTCTAATAGTTTCCATGTAATTAAATTGGGAATACATTTAAGAGTTCGCCAGCGTTGCGGATCCGAAGTATTGGCAACCCGAATAATCGAAAGCTTTCCAATTATAATTTTAAGTTCATCTCACCCATAATTAGCAAAAATTTGAAGCTCACAAGGATAAAATTCAATGCGAAATCAAAGTGAATGTCTTAAAACCTTAAAGCTTTAAAGATCCAAATTACCTTTCGAGGTTGAGGATATACGTCTTTGGACATAATAAAACCCATCCGGTTAGGTGGTCAATAAAAGGCAAGGCAAGACCGAAGCCCTAAAAAGCCGAGGTAAACCAAAGATAATAAAGCCCATCCGGTAGGGGGCATATAAAAGTCTGGTAATAAGTCAAATGTTCAAATCCGTTATAAAACCATGTTTATCGAAACTTTCTTGTCAATTTAACATAGTAACATCGTCACTATTAGGAAAGGTTACTGATTAATGGTTTTGCTTACACCGTTTTGACTTTATTTTTGGACCTTAATCTTTATTTACATACGTAAAAAATGAATCCTCGTGATCATTAAGACAAAAATATAATATAAGAGATACCCACTAAGAATAAGGGAGTCTAAGTACGTGATTAATACATATGAGTAGTTTTAGCATTACTAACTTATAAAAGACAATGATCTTCATTCACACTTAGCATGGAATTGACTGAAAATCGAGGATGACGAAATTATTTCTATGAAGCATTCACGTGTTCTTGTACTATGATCCTAAAAGTCACATTTACGTGATGAAAATCATACATTATGTCCATAACGCATCTAGTTAAGTTCAACTTCAATAAATGTCAAATAAAAATGAATTTTGGAAATACCGTGATACTTAATTCTAGCATTGCGTGAGGGAACGACAATGATTTAGTATGGTAGAATTGGTGGCAAGTCGGGTGAGTTTTACTAGTGGCGACTTCATTTCTGCTAGTGGCAACTTCAAGCTGAGTGACTTGTATGCTCCTTGGAAATACTTGTTCTTGCACCCGAAATTGATCTTCAAAGGCTTGTAACTTGTACATGGGTCTTGAACTTGACTACGATTCTTCGTACTCGTACTAATCTCCATATTTGCGTTGTTCTACACTCTATTCCTGCAATTGGCTACACAAAGACTTGCAAACACAATTGGGGACAAATATGCACAAAAGTATCATAGATATAACCAATATACATGTACAAAAGTACGGATAACGCTCCCAAAAACATGTTGGATTTGGGTGTTATCAAATCCCCTCACACTTAAGTTTTGCTTGCCCTCAAGCAAGAAGAAAAGAAAATTAAATCCAAAGGTACATGTATTTTATAAAAATTCGATGCAAGTCTACCAAGTACAAGTAAAAGATAAAACTCATCGACTTATGTTTTTAAGGTTGAAAATTTGAGATATAAAGTCAGTACCCATAAAAATCTAGAAAGTCTTTTATTTCTAACTACACTAAATAACATATGACTTGAAGCAACATGTATCACTGATAACTAAGGTTTTGCTAGGTTAAAAAGTTCGTTTTCTCGGTGTCTTAACGAATTGATTTCCGGTTCAAAGTGCGACTCAATTGTTTTTGGTTAAGAAAAAGGGAAGTTGATTATCTATAACTAATTAAAAAGTAAATGCGAAAAGTATTTAAAAACAAACTAAAGTCAAGTACAAATAATAAAAGTAAAACAAGGTGAATATTAAAAACTAAAAATTAAAACGATATTAAAACCAATATTAAAACAAATAATAAAACGAAGTTTAAAGCGAAACAATTAAAAAAATAAAACTAAAAGACGAAATTAACTACCGACTCGAAAATAAAGTTTACTTAATGAAAAAGGAGAGGATAAAACTAAGATGGTACTTTAAAGCTAAACGAGGAAAAACCTAAAGCGGGTACTAAAAAAAGATAAAACTTGAACTTTACGAAAAAAATATTAATTTTAAAATTAGACGAAAAATTCAACTAAAAATACGTAACTTTCAGAAATAAAATCGGAACAACTTTCAGATTAAACTAAACAATTACGGAACAAAATAATAAATAAACAAGCTAGCAGGCAGCTAGCTCAAGCTAGCAAGCTAGCTCAAGCTAGCAAGCTAGCTGCTCACTTTTGGCGCCAAAATAAATGGAAGCATGCAGGCGTGCTGGTCAAATCCATTGTAATGTAGTAGTAAAAAATCTATCGGAATAATTTTTAAAAAAGTATCTATCCAAATGTTGAAAAAGCAGTAAGAAATCTATCGGAATAATTTTTAAAAAAGTATCTATCGGAATGTTGAAAAAGCATCGGAATGTTTTATATTTTTTTTTCTTATTTTTAAAACTATCGGAATGTGAGCTAAAGAAATGTATCGGAATACTAATATAAAAAAGACTGTCGGAATGTTTTAAAAAAGAACTATCAGAATGTCTAAAAATAAAAATTGTCGGAATAATTAAAGTGCCAAATTCTATCGGAATATGTAAGTCAAAATTTGGGCAGCATTTCGTCGCAATATACCTTAAATCCCGATCGCAATCCCCGATGCCAGAGGTAATCGCAATTCTCGATCAGAATAAGGGGATATTACACTTAGATCGCAAAGTAGAACCCCTAGGGTTATTGCGATCACAATAAAGCTATCGGAAAAAGCTATCACAATGTCAAAACCCTATTGTGATGGAAAAATCGCAATATTTGGATGGAGTACAATAAACTAAAAATCAAATAAGCACTTCTAAAAAGGACACTTAACAAAAACTTAACCAACTCAATAGGCACAAATTTGAAAACTTTTAAAATACGAAATAAGCAAACTTTATGAACCAAAATTTAAAAAAGACTAAACTTTTTAAGTAAACCAAAAAAGTAAATAAGCTAAATACAAAATAAGCCAATAAGATTGAAAATCTCAAAGCTTAAGTTGTATAAAAACATAAAGATTGATAAAAAGATAATCTTTTTAATCAATCAAACATCAAGATTAAACAAAATTAATGATAATTTTCGGATCAAACAAGTAAAAATCAAGAAAGGTAGAAAGAGATTGAATATGAAAAACTTGAAATTAAAGATGAAGATTAAAGATTCAAATACAAGATTAAAGTGAAAAGCTTAAAACTTTAAAGAAAAACTAGAGAGAGAAAGTGAAAAACTAGAGAGAGAAAATAAAATTACACTGCTCCTAATCTAAACTAACTAATTCCTAAATGACTAACACCCTCCTAATGTGTCATTAGGAGGGTATATATAGGAAGTGAGGAGTGCATGTGTTGCTTCCTTCTTTCTTTCTCTTTCTCGTTCTCGTCTTTTAATTCTTTGTCTTTCTCAACGTCGTATCGGGATTTGTCGATATAAATTGAACTTGTCTTATAATTTTTTCAATAATTAGAATTGAGTTCTTCGACTTCATTAAACTTCCGTCTTTAGACTTTTTCTTCGATAAATCTTCAGAATAGGCCTTGGACTTCCGTTTTTTATGCACTCTTGATCTTTTGACTTCGTATTTTCTCGTTTTCTTCGATAACAGCCCGTGAAAGCCCGTGTTTTCTTCCTTTTTCATCTTTTGGTCCTAAAACACAATAAAAACACAAACCACGCATAATTCCGACATTTACGACATAAAATACACGTTTTGGCTTGTTATTATTATAATTAAGTGGTAAAAGGATGGGTGTTTTCACACCTATCAAATCCCCTACACTTGACCATTGCAGTGTCCTCATGCAATGCATTAATTACAAAGCAAGTGTAACATTTTTCATCACAATCAATCCACATTGGCCTTTATTAAAGAGACAAAATATTTAAAGGAAGAAAACAAGTAAAAAGATCAAAAACTTACCTTAGGGTTTTGGAATGTCATGAATGATTATCACCCTCAAGTTTCACGTTCCTCATACCAAGCTTAAAAACGAGATCATTGTTATTATAAGTTAGAAAACTAACACTGTAAAACCCGTATTTAAATCTAAGAATTTAAATACGCGGTTTAATCATTTAAACTATTACGTATAAATTTATGGACGAAAACAAACGCGGGAAATTATATACAAGTATAAAAAAAAGGAATAAAGAAAATAAAAGGGCCTTATGGCCGATTTAAGTTTAAAGAAAGGGAAGAAAAGAAAAATTTTGGGCCCAAGCCCATTGTAGAAAAAAAAAACACGGGACTTAAACCATCTCCCATAATCAGACGACATAAAGAAAAAGAAAAAAACAACGCCTAGGCTCTCTAGGGTTTGTGGCCGCCGGGTTTAGAAAAAAAAAGAAGATTTCAGACTTAATTCTTCATCACAAATTAGTGTTTAATCCTCCATCTTCCTTAATCATATCACGGTAATCACTCTCGTTTCCATTCCCATTGGTTATCACGTTTTATTTTGATTCTAGGGTTTATAAACGAAACTTCTGACGAATCTTAAATAAACATGATTAATGGGTGTCAGGGTGTTGTCTTCTCACAGAAACCGAGACCAAAGGGACTCGGTATATGTTGCCCTCGTGACAGCCATGACCACAGGCCACATGGTGGTGCTTCTTTTGGCCCAGCCGCGAGCAATACACACCCCAAACATGGGTTATAAGATTTAGGGGGTCGGGTCTTGGTGTGATCAGTGAAACCGAGACACCACCATGTCTTGGTGGTCCTTTCTCTGCCCAGCCGTGACCCACATAGGGGCGGTTCGGGCTGTAGTCGACCAATACATTCGAAACAAGCCCAAAAAGGCTGTTCTAGAAAATAAGGGTGCGTTTGGTTTATATAAACAGTGGGAAAACGTAACCTAGCAGTGGGAACTAAATATTTAATCAGTGGGAATAAATGGGACATAAAATCTGGATATATTGAATAACATTAGCGACAGTTTTCTGTCGCAGAACTGTTATATGTATGCAGTTTTAAAAGGACAGCTTTTAGCGACAGTTTTAGTGACTCAGATTCTGTCACAAATTCATATAAGCAGATTTAATCATAAATTGTTGATTTGTTTAGTGCGACCGAGATGGGGTATCTCGGTAGGCTCGGGACATAATTATAATAAATAATATGAATATTTTTATATTATACCTTTTTAAACTAATTGTTTTATAAAAGTTTAAAATATATTTTAAATGTATTAAATTAAAATAGATCTTTTAAAAGGGTATAATTTTATTAAATGAATTAAATTATTTTGGGAACTTTCTAATTTAAGAAACTTTCTATTTTTAGAGGGATACTTAATATAGTATTACTATAGCATCAGAAATACGTTTTTACCGTAACTAATAGTAGAACGATATTACATTAAAATGAATTATTATAAGATCAGATTTACCAGTTAATATACGTACATAATTTCAGAAATAAAATAAATAAATGAAAAGCCAATAAGAACATGGAATTAAATAAGCGAATATCAGTTTACTTATTCACGTCCCTTATTCATGTAGCTCGCGTGCAACCAGCGTAGACTTTCTGTCAGTTGATCTCGGTCGGTTACTGGACACGAGGTACGAATTTCTGTCCTTTCAGTAAGGACTTCCTTTCTATGCATGATTAGGAATTCCCGTCTGCAGCCAAATGTTTTCCCCGTATGTGTTTAAGCTTATCAGAAATCATGTTAAAAACGAAATAAGTTGCCTGAGCATTATATACAAGCACGACCAGTTTATGTACTAGTTACGGAGGTACCGTAACCACGACACTATAGGCACCGGTGTCGTGACTCACATGCAGGAGAGTGATATCTTGCATCGTCCCACTCATGTTCAGTTTGGCCATATTTATATGTATGTTTAGTGGGGTGTATGGATGCATCCTAGGCTTATCAGTTTACAAGTTATCATGGTGAATGTGGTGTGTGCTCTACATCCTTCACATTGGAGATGATCCCTCCACCCAGCACAGTATTTAGAGGTCACCCCTCTACAGCATGACGAGGTCAGCCCTCCAGTTATTCATGCACGGTTGTTACAGCACGTGACCTATATAAGCTCTGGCAATTAAAATACAGTAAATGCATGTTTTCAGATTTAATAGTTATAATTCAGTTTCAGTATGTATGAACCAGGTTTCTCAGATTTTATACAGAGTTCTACCACATGTTACATATCAGTCTCATAGCTTCATTTGCTGTCATCTATTCCATTACTATCGGTACATTCTTATCATGTTTTTTATCCGTTCACTGAGCGTTATGCTCAGCCGTAGTTTCCTTTCATGTTTCCAAACGACAGGTACACAGGGACGATCTTAGGACTTCTAAGAGAGTACATGCATTTGGATGGGAGCTATCCAGACTCCTTTATTTTTATGCACACATTACATTACTTTGGTTGTTTGGACACTGTTTCGTCCTTTTCTTTTAGTATTTAAATCTTTATATTTTGAGCTTATGTTTGGACTACCGATGTTTGATTCCGATATTTCCATATGGTCAGTAAATGTTTAATACATTGCCTTGCATGCTTTGATGACACGCCATAAATACATGTAACGGTCCATCTATCCAAGTGGGGTGTTACAATTATGGTATCAGAGCGCAAGGTTCGACCTGTAGGCTCTAAAACTTGACCTGTAACTAGTGGGTAGTCACCAAGAACTTCCTGTATTTTGGCGTCGTTATCTTCCATGCTACTCATATATTTTATCAGGCGGATTTTCAAAATTTTGATTAAGTAAACGGTTGGTACAGGACTGGCCATACTTAATCGCATGTGCTTTTCGGCGAACTTTTCGTTTTGGTGAACTGACCATAGGCGTTCACCCTTGCCCGTTTAAATTTTGTATAGATGAACTGACCATAGGCGTTCATCCTTACTCATGTCAGATTTATGTTTCAGTAAATTGTCATTTTGTGAACTGACCCTAGGCGTTCACCAGTATTCATGTCATATTTTGTTGGGTATGCCTTCATGAATTACACTATTCATATTCAAATTTATTACCTCAGGTTCTGACAGTTTTATCAACTTATCCTCTGTTATTTCAGATGCCACCTAGACGCGAAACCGAGAATGATCCTAACGCAGCTGCCATTGCTGCTGTTGTTCAGGCTGCTATACAAGCCATGTTACCCCAAATTCGTGATGAGATCCGAGCTGAATATCAAAATGGACCTCAGTAGAATAACAACCCTCCTGCTCCACCACTTGCCACTTTAGCCGCTTGGCTAGATTTGTTCAACAAACAGAAACCCCGACTTTTTGAGCAGACTGTAGCTCCAACTGACGCGGAATACTGGATCTATCATGTAGAGAAAATTTTTGGAGCTATGGGTTGTGGTGATGCTTTCAAGGTTAGGCTTGCAGTTTACAAATTGGAGGGTCCTGCTCTGCATTGATGGAGGTCTCAGAAACTATCTAATGGGGGAGATGCTTGGGAGCTTGCATTGACCTGGGCACGTTTCAAGACGATGTTCTATGACCAGTTTTTCCCGCATGCGGAGCAGGCTAAACTGAAGAGGGACTTCCACGTCATTCGTCAGAATCATGGCGAGAACAGTATAGAGTTCATGCACCGATACCTCAGGATGGCTGGATTCTTAGGGGAGGCTGCGGGTACCGCAGAGGAGAAAGCGAAGCAATTTCGCTGGGCTCTTCACTCTAGGACTGCAGATAGGCTGGTGAGTGCCACATTCACTAATGTGTCACAAGTAGCTAATGCATCTCGTGATATTGAGATGCTTTTCGAGAAGGATGAGCTCGAGAATGTAGAGCGTCTGGAGAAGAGGTACATCTCATCCAACAAACTTAAACAATTTAACTCCCATTATTACTTGTCAACTTATATGTTATGTCTTATCTAATTATAATCTTACAGACACAGAGGAGAAGACCGATCCCAATCGGCTACTCCACATCAGAACTACAGGAACCACGGTCAGTCATATGACTGTAATCGATCAGATAAGAGGAGCGGTGGTGATAACTACCACGGCAGCTCAAACTCATCTGGCAACTACAGGTGATTCTTTAAGCTCCAGAAATACTAGACTATCCCGTAAAACAGATCTTAAATCTTTTTGGAAATTCCAACAGAGATGCTGGACAGGGGCGTGACCAAAACAACAGAGGTCAGCAGTTTGCCCGACCGGCAAATTCTGGTAATTTTAAATTTCATCCAAACAGCCTTATTTCAGTTAAGTTATCAGAATCGTGACACGTGTTTATCCTCGTAAATCAGGTTCTCAGCAAACCAGAGCTGCTTCTACCGGGTATTCTTATCCCACTTGCATCACATGTGGGAAGAAACACACGGGACCTTGTCGTCGTGGTACGGGTAGTTGTTACAAGTGTGGTCAGCCGGGCCATTTGAAGAGGGATTGTAAGAGCGGGGATGTTGCCGGTACCTCAGGCTAGATTCCTCAGATTTTACCTCCACCACCACCAATACCACCAACCACTGGTCGTGTCTACACTACTACCCGTGAGCAAGAAAATAAGACCACAGGTACCATTACTGGCATTTTGTTTATACACGGACAGTCTGCCTGCGTGCTTTTCGATACATGCGCCACACACTCAGTTATATCTACTTTATATGTTGTTAGAATAAACATGACCCCTACGCTAATAGACAGTGTACTTAGTATATCTACCCTCATGCGAGACTCTGTACTCATTACCCAGGTGTATAAGGATCTCCCTCTTGAGTTTGATGATAAAATCCGTCCAGTCAGTGCCCTTCCTTTAGATATGTGTGAATTCGATATTATTTTGGGTATGGATTGGTTGTCGGTTCATCGTGCCACCATAGATTGTCATGCTCACCGGGTCATCTTTGGTGATGTCCAGACACCAGAGTATATTCATCGGGGCTTCCTACCAGGAAAACATGTTCAGATCATTTCAGATTTAGAGGCTCGTACCTTACTATACCATGGTTGTGAGGATTTCCTAGCTACGGTTCATGACACGACTTCTGAGGTACCTTCAATTCATGATCAGCCAGTGGTGTCAAATTTTCCAGATGTCTTTCCAGAGGAACTCCCAGGCTTACCTCCCATGTGAGAGGTAGAATTTGGTATCGATCTCATTCCAGGTGCAGAACCAGTATCTAAAGCTCCTTATCGTATGGCTCCTGTAGAGCTTAAGGAACTGAAAGATCAGCTTCAGGAACTTCTAGAAAGGGGTTTCATTCGTCCAAGCGTGTCACCTTGGGGCGCTCCAGTTTTGTTTGTCAAGAAGAAGGATGGTAGTATGCGATTGTGTATTGACTACCGTGAGTTGAATAAGCTCACTATTCGTAACCGTTATCCACTTCCTCGTATTGACAATTTATTCGATCAGCTTCAGGGTGCCAAGCACTTCTCAAAAATCGATCTACGATCAGGCTACCATCAGCTCCGTGTAAAAGAGCAGGATATATCCAAGACTGCTTTTCGTACGAGGTACGGTCATTACGAGTTTGTTGTTATGCCATTCGGTCTCACGAATGCGCCTGCAGTATTTATGGACTTGATGAACAGAGTCTTCCACGAATTTTTGGACAAGTTTGTGATCGTATTCATCAATGATATCCTTATTTTCTCCAAACCCAAAGAGGAACATGAGAATCATCTCCGTACAGTTTTGCAGATTCTCAGACGCGAAAAGCTATATGCTAAATTTTCGAAGTGCGAGTTTTGGCTGAATACAGTGGCGTTTCTAGGTCATATTGTTTCTGTAGAAGGAATCACAATGGATCCTGCAAAGGTGGAGGTATCACCAAATGGCCAAGACCGACATCTGTCACAGAGATACGTAGTTTTCTTGGGTTGGCGGGTTATTACCGCAGGTTTGTGGAAAACTTCTCACGTTTGGCGTTACCATTGACCCAACTTATGCGAAAAGGTGAGAAGTTTATATGGACAGAGGAGAGAGAAAAGAGTTTTGAGGAACTCAAGCATCGATTGATCTCAGCACCGATACTTACTCTTCCATCCGGTACAGGTGGTTATCAGATTTATAGTGACGCTTCAGGAAAGGGCTTAGGTTGTGTTCTTATGCAGCATGGGAAAGTCATTGCTTATGCTTCGCGTCAACTGAAGCCGTATGAGAAAAATTATCCTACTCATGATCTAGAGCTCGCAGCAGTCGTTTTCGCCCTTAAAATCTGGAGGCATTATTTATACGGTGAGTTGTGTGATATCTTCACCGATCACAAAAGTCTCAAGTATATATTTACCCAGCGAGAGCTGAACATGAGACAGAGGCGATGGTTAGAACTGCTGAAATACTATGACACTAATATTCAGTATCACCCAGGTAAAGCAAATGTGGTAGCAGATGCCCTTAGCAGAAAGTCAGGAATGATAAATGGCATCAAAGTTCAGGAAGAAATTATTCGGGACTTAGAGAGGTATGATATTGAGCTCTTAGTACGCGGACAGAGGGGATACTGGGCTAGTCTGAGGGTAGAACCAGATTTACTCTCTATGATTAAAGCCGCACAAAAGGATGATGGTGAAATCTGGGCGATTGTCCAGAACATTGAACAGCAGACCGAATTTCGCATCGATGACGATGGTATCGTATGGCAGGGTACCAAACTCTACGTTCCAGAAGACCCTGCTCTCAGAGAAGCCTTAATGACTGAGGCTCACAGCTCTCCAGTCTCTATCCATCCAGGTTCCACTAAAATGTACCACGATCTTAAGCAGCATTTCTGGTGGAGTGGCATGAAACAGGATGTCACAACTTTTGTGTCTAAATGCTTAACCTACCAGCAGGTTAAGATAGAGCATCAGCGTACCAGTGGTCTTCTTCAGCCGTTAGACATTCCAATGTGGAAATGGGACAAGATCTCTATGGATTTTTTCACGGGACTACCACAAAACTCAGCGGAGACATGATGCAATCTGGGTTGTTGTCGATCGTTTGACCAAGTCGGCACATTTCATTCCTATCCGTAAAGATTTTGCAGTCAGTAAATTAGCAGAACTATTCACCAAGGAAATTGTACGGTTACATGGTACACCTTCAGAAATTATATCAGATAGGGACCCACGTTTCACTTCTCATTTCTGGGAAGGTTTGCATAAAGCTTGGGGAACTAGGCTCAAGCTCAACACAGCTTTCCATCCGCAGACGGCGGTCAGTCAGAGCGTACCATCCAGACCTTGGAGGACATGCTACGCGCCTGTGCATTAGAATGGACAGGACACTGGGATGACTATATTAGCTTGGTTGAGTTTGCCTACAACAACAGTTGGCATGCTAGTATCAAGCGTGCTCCATTCGAGATGTTATACGACAGGAAATGTCGTGCTCCTATTTGTTGGGATCAAGTAGGAGAACGGTTGATTGAAGGACCAGAATTAATAGAACTGACCAATGAAAAGGTCGCCATTGCTAGGGCAAAACTGCAAGAAGCGTGTACTCGCCAGAATAGTTACGCCGAAAAGCATCGCAGAGATCTATCATTTCAGACTGGGGATCGTGTGTTCCTCAAAGTATCACCCGCACGCGGCGTCAGACGTTTTGGCCTCAAAGGCAAGCTCAGCCCTCGTTACATCGGACCGTTCGAAATCCTTGAACGTATCGGTGAAGTGTCATATCGGTTGGCGTTACCACCTCAGCTTTCACACGTCCACAACGTGTTTCATGTATCATTACTCAGAGGGTACAACTATCATGAGCTTCACAAAGTGAATTATCCACTCGATCAGATTCGGGAGGATCTATCTTATATTGAGGAACCCGAAGCAGTTTTAGATCGCCAGGATCGAGTTATGAGAAGGAAGACCATTCCTTTCGTCAAAATCTTGTGGAGGAACCATACCGAGCGGGAAGCCACTTGGGAAACAGAGGAGTCTATACGGACTTCTTATCCTCACTTTCAGTTTTGATTCGGGTATGTCTTTTCAGCTTTTATGTCTTCCAGCTTATTAGCATTTTCGGCTTTTACTCCAGTCAGCTTAAATACCTTATAATTCAGGGACGAATTATTTTTAGAGGGGAAGAATTGTAAAACCCGGTATGGCTGTATCCTTAATTCGGGGTCGAATTATTCTTTTTAGATGGGAAGAATTGTAAAACCCGTATTTAAATCTGAGAATGTAAATACGCGGTTTAATCATTTAAACTATTACGTATAAATTTATGGACGAAAACAAACGCGGTAAATTATATACAAGTATAAAAAAAAGGAATAAAGAAAAAAAAAGGCCTTATGGCCGATTTTAGTTTAAAGAAAGGGAAGAAAAGAAAAATTTTGGGCCCAAGCCCATTGTAAAAAAAACACGGGACTTAAACCCTCTCCCATAATCAGACGACACAAAGAAAAAGAAAAAGAAAAAAAAAACGCCTAGGTTCTCTAGGGTTTGTGGCCGCCGGGTTTAGAAAAAAAAAAGAAGATTTTAGACTTAATTCTTCATCACAAATCAGTGTTTAATCCTCCATCTTCCTTAATCATATCACGGTAATCACTCTCGTTTCCATTCCCATTGGTTATCACGTTTTATTTTGATTTTAGGGTTTATAAACGAAACTTATGACGAATCTTGAATAAACATGATTAATGGGTGTCGGGGTGTTGTCTTCTCACAGAAACCGAGACCAAAGGGTCTCGGTATATGCTGCCCTCGTGAAAGCCATGACCACAGGCCACATGGTGGTGCTTCTTTTGGCCCAGCCGCAAGCAAAACGCACCCCAAACAGGGGTTATAAGATTTAGGGGGTCGGGTCTTGGTGTGATCAGTGAAACCGAGACACCACCATGTCTTGGTGGTCCTTTCTCTGCCCAGCCGTGACCCACACAGGGGCGGTTTGGGCTGTAGTCGACCAATACATTCGAAACAAGCCCAAACGGGTTGTTCCAGAAAATAAAGGTGCGTTTGGTTTATATAAACAGTGGGAAAACGTAACCTAGCAGTGGGAACTAAATATTTAATCAGTGGGAATAAATGGGACATAAAATCTGGATATATTGAATAACATTAGCGACAGTTTTGCGACAGTTTTTCTGTCGCAGAACTGTTATATGTATGCAGTTTTAAAAGGACAGCTTTTAGCGACAGTTTTAGTGACTCAGATTCTGTCGCAAATTCATATAGGCAGATTTAATCATAAATTGTTGATTTGTTTAGTGCGACCGAGATGGGGTATCTCGGTAGGCTCGGGACATAATTATAATAAATAATATGAATATTTTTATATTATACCTTTTTAAACTAATTGTTTTATAAATGTTTAAAATATATTTTAAATGTATTAAATTAAAATAGATCTTTTAAAAAGGTATAATTTTATTAAATGAATTAAATTATTTTGGGAACTTTCTAATTTAAGAAACTTTCTATTTTTAGAGGGATACTTAATATAGTATTACTATAGCGTCAGAAATACGTTTTTTACCGTAACTAATAGTAGAACGATATTACATTAAAATGAATTATTATAAGATCAGATTTATCAGTTAATATACGTACATAATTTCAGAAATAAAATAAATAAATGAAAAGCCAATAAGAACATGTAATTAAATAAGCGAATATCAGTTTACTTATTCACGTCCCTTATTCATGTAGCTCGCGTGAAACCAGAGTAGACTTTATGTCAATTGATCTCGGTCGGTTACTTGACACGAGATACGGATTTCCATCCTTTCAGTAAGGACTTCCTTTCTATGCATGATTAGGAATTCCCATCTGCAGCCAAATGTTTTTCCCGTATGTGTTTAAGCTTATCAGAAATCATGTTAAAACGAAATAAGTTGCTTGAGCATTATATACAAGCACGACCAGTTTATGTACTAGTTACGGAGGTACCGTAACCACGGCACTAGAGGCACCGGTGTCGTGACTCACATGCAGGAGAGTGATATCCTGCATCGTCCCACTCATGTTCAGTTTGGCCATTTTTATATGTATGTTTAGTGGGGCGTATGGATGCATCCTAGGCTTATTAGTTTACAAGTTATCAGGGTGAATGTGGTGTGTGCTCTACATCCTTCACATTGGAGCTGATCCCTCCACCCAGCACAGTATTTAGAGGTCACCCCTCTACAGCATGACGAGGTCACCCCTCCAGTTATTCATGCACGGTTGTTACAACACGTGACCTATATAAGCTCTGGCAATTAAAATACAGTAAATGCATGTTTTTAGATTTAATAGTTATAATTCAGTTTCAGTATGTATGAATCGGGTTTTTCAGATTTTATACAGAGTTCTACCACATGTTACATATCAGTCTCATAGCTTCATTTGTTGTCATCTATTCCAGTACTATCTATACATTCTTATCATGTTTTTTATCCGTTCACTGAGCGTTATGCTCAGCCGTAGTTTCCTTTCATGTTTCCAAACAGCAGGTACACAGGAACGATCTTAGGACTTCTAAGAGAGTACGTGCATTTGGATGGGAGCTATCCAGACTCCTTTATTTTTATGCACACATTACATTACTTTGGTTGTTTGGACACTGTTTCGTCCTTTTCTTTCAATATTTAAATCTTTATATTTTGAGCTTATGTTTGGACTACCGATGTTTGATTCCGGTATTTCCATATGGTCAGTAAATGTTTAATACATTGCCTTGCATGCTTTGATGACACGCCATAAATACATGTAACGGTCCATCTAACCAAGTGGGGTGTTACAAACACAAATTCATGTTGCCCAATTATTCACTTAGACTCCCTTATTCCTAGGTGTATCTCTTATATTTTATTATTGTCTTGAATGATCACGAGGATTCATTGTTGACTTATTTCGATAGTTATTTAGGCTGAAAATAAAGTAGGACGATTTAATCAATAGTTAGCTAAAGGACAAAATCTTTTAAAACTGCTTCTCGGGACCTTATAAAGTTCATATCTTGGCATAACTTGCTTCACGATTTGAGACCTTTCTCGGACCGATATATGGCAGCGACTTCATACTTAGAATCTTTGAGAGACGTTCACGAAATAATGGTCTTCTCTTCATAATAGGAATTTCTTTACTTGAAGTTTTGAGAGATTCTTCATACTTGGACCACGACTTCTTCATTTTTCTCCAATCTTTATTTTGGACTTTGATATACAACGATCCGCCTCCTTTTAGGACTTGGATCTATTTATCCTCATACCTTGCTAGGGTCTTTTTGGATAGACTTCTCCTTGATCTTTAGGGGAGTATTGCTTTTCGTCGTGTGTCTCAATCCTTCATATTGATTTTTGATAAATGATTCTTCACATCACTTTTGGATCTTTAGCAACAAAATGTAGCCCTCATGTCTTGTTAGGACCTTTTCAGACTCGCCAATCTTCGCATCCCGCTTCAATAAGTTATGCCTTGGCTATGAACTCTAATTAATACCGAGCAACTTTTAAACGATCTTGTGCTAGAAGCTAAGTAACTTTTTAAATCGTACAACCTTATTTATTGCAATTAAATTTATTAACAAGCGATGGGAGAAAAAGCTCATAATCAACTCACATAAATTCATGAAAGAATACCAAACTTATAATTGACTCTATCATCTCTCGTTCTCCACAATTTAAAATCTCAAGGAATGAGACTCGTGGATGCTTAGCCAATCAAATCAAAGTTTTGGGTTTTCAAGTCATCTATAGGATCTTGCAAACTCTTAGACTCTTTCAAGTCTAGAATTCGCATTTTAAAGTTCCCTTGATAAACCTACTTTCTAGAATCAATTATAGGAACTTGCGAAAAGTTCTTGTTCTTAACCTGTGAGAGTTAAGACTTTCGCGTTTTAAAGTTCCCTACATAAAAGCCTAGCAAAACTTGACTTAAACACGTTAAGGATACTAGCTAGAATAAACTTGGATAAGTAAACTCGGGTTGAGTCAAAAGATTCATGACATTTGAAAATTAAAACCACTTTATTAAAATTTTTATTTTAGCAAGGAAAGTAAATAACGATAACAAAGGAAAATACTACTATACTACTAGGCCAAAATAGATTAAAAATTTTGAAAAATGGATTTCCCGGTTAAAATGAGGACAAATACAAGGAAAAGCCCACTTAACTTCGATAGAAGTCCCCTACACTAAATATAAACATTGTCCTAAATGTTTAAGCATGTGGGAGTAAACTCCCCTACACTTAGGACATTGTGCACGTTGTTTAAATCTTGCTAAGGAAGAGACAACTAAAGTGATTCCTATTTTAATATTGAAAAATATAAAATAGTGAATCAAAAGAGTTTAGGATAGAACCGGAAAGACGGGTACACGGAATCACGGGTCGTCAAAAGTCATCAAGAATGCATCTTTGAAAGCTCAAATCCCTGCACATGATAAGAAAGAAAACAACAAACACATACTAGGGTCTCCCCCTACACTTATTAGAAAAACAGAATAAAAGGATAGATAATTGGGTTGCCTCCCAAAAAGCGCTTGTTTTTGTTAACCGAGTCACGAGCCTGACTCGTCCCCGAATTAAATGGTCCATGGGGAAGCCTCAAATGTAATACCGGGATCAAAGACCTTGTCCTCGTTCCCGGAGGACATTAATAAAGGAGAGGCCGGAGGATAAGTCTTAAAAGGTAGAAAAGTCCTCTCAACATATGAAAAGTATGTGAGATCAAGATCCACGGGAGGTGGGGTGGGTAAAGTAAGCAAATTGTCATCCCTCAAAGACAATTGATGCTCAGAAAGTGACAAAGCCGTAAAGGTGTCAATCATGGAATGGTCAATGTCACCCCGCGGGTCAAAGCACTCATCCTCGGTAATGGTTTCTAATAGTTGGGATAAAAGGTGCTTGGGAGGGGGACTTGGGACAATATCTTCATGCAACAAATTATCAAAAAGAATATCCCCCTCCGTATCATCATCATCAATACCCGGAGGTATTGAGAAAATGTCGATTTCCTCCATAGTTGATCATTATTCTCAACTGAAGTAATAGACGGAGGTAAAAACTCAGAAATAGGAGCAGAATTCAACGCTTCAATTTTAGCAATAAGAAGATGAACTTTCAGTAATTTGTCGCGAAGAATAACGTCTTCCATCTCATCTACAAGACCAAGTTCAGTGGTGAACTTCTCGTAAGTCGGAGAGAATAAATCAACATCGCCGTCATCGCCCAGAGGAGAAGGAGAAATTTCAAAAGTGAAATTCTCATAGCATGGAGAAAAATCATCATCATTAAGAGCGACCTCGTCCGTAAGCTTAGCAAAAGTAGGGACATCACAAAACTCATCAAAGAATTTATCAAGACCAAAATCACTAATCTCACTCGATGAATCACTATCCTTAGACGGATTAGGGATATCAAGAGCAGGATTAGTAATCTTAGAAGATGGGTTGAGATCATAGATATCATCCTCGTCATCATCATAATAGTAGTATGGACGCACAAGAGTAGGAGTATAATCACTAAGATTAGATACTTGTTCTTGTTGCTGTCGCTTTTCCTCCTCCCTTGCTTCGCGTATGCTAGCTAATTCTTGTTGAACGTATTGAAGTGTATTCAAAAAATTGGCTCGTTCTTCTTCACACATTCCAACAGAAGGTTGATGATCGAGGGTGTATTGTGGGGGCTCAAAATTTTGAAAACCGAAATTATAGCACGGATGTGGCTCATAGTAATTCATCGGTTGAGAAGAATTAGAACACGGATTTGGTTCATAATAATCTATCGGTGAAGAAGAATGAGGACACGGATTTGGCTCATAATAATTCATTGGCTGACAATAAGAAGTATCGTGAGGGCCCCCACAATTGTTGCAACATGGGTATTGAGAGAAACCCGGTGCATTTTGTTGATATGGATCGTCATGTATAGGAGAGGGTGAAATAGTTTCATTAGAAGAGAAGAATGAATTGAAGTATGAACTGATCGAATTGCACGATAGACAACGACCAAATTCGTAATTAGGGATATCCATTCCACACCGTTCGCATGAACACCATTGACAGGATTGACTACCAGAAGATGGTCTTCCACACCCTACACAGTCAACAAACGAATCCATTAAACACAATAGATAAGCAAGAAGAATATTTTTGGTGCAAAACTTTCGAAAAAGAAATGCTTTTTATGATTTTTCAAATGTGTTTTGGATTTTTGAATTTTTTTTTTTTGATTTTTGAAAATTTTTGACACGAAAAATAACGTTCACAAGTGAACAGATCCCAAAATCCAACGCGTCTCTCACATAAAACCGTTAATCTTCACGAAAAGAGCCGGCAGCGGCGCCATTTTATAACTAGGTTTTTGCTAAGTATGAAAATTTGTTCGTCTCGATTCAATTCGAATTGATTTCCGGTTCAAAGTGTGACTCAGTCGTTCTTGGTGGAAAATAAAATGGTTTGGTTATCTATTCTACTTAAAAGGTAAATGCGCAAAATAATAACAATAAGCTAAAAGCATTTAACTAATAAAAACAAAACAATATAAATAATAAAACGTGAAATTAAAACGAGACAATTAATAAAAATAAATCTAAAAGACGAAATTAACTATGGACTTGAAAACAAAGTTTACTTAATGAAAAAGGAGAGGATAAAACTAAGATGGTACTTTAAAGCTAAACGAGGAAAAACCTAAAGCGGGTACTAAAAAAGGATAAAACTTGAACTTTACGAAAAAATATTAATTTTAAAATTAGACGAAAAATTTAACTAAAAATACGTAACTTTCAGAAATAAAATCAGAACAACTTTCAGATTAAACTAAACAATTACGGAACAAAATAACAAATAAACAAGCTAGCAGGCAGCTAGCTCAAGCTAGCAAGCTAGCTGCTCACTTTTTGCGCCAAAATGAATGGAAGCATGCAGGCATGCTGGTCAAATCCATCGTAATGTAGTAGTAAAAAATCTATCGGAATAATTTTTAAAAATGTATCTATCGTAATGTTGAAAAAGCATCGAAATGTTTTATATTTTTTTTTCCTTTTTTTAAAACTATCGGAATGTGAACTAAAGAAATATATCGGAATACTAATATAAAAAAGACTGTCGGAATGTTTTAAAAAAGAACTATCGGAATGTCTAAAAATAAAAATTGTCGGAATAATTAAAGTGCCAAATTCTATCGAAATATGTAAGTCAAAATTTGGGCAGCATTTCGTCGCAATATACCTTAAATCCCGATCGCAATCCACGATGCCAGGGGCAATCGCAATTCTCGATCGGAATAAGGGGATATTACACTTAGATCGCAAAATAGAACCCCTAGGGTTATTGCGATCACAATAAAGCTATCGGAAAAAGCTATCACAATGTCAAAACCCTATTGTGATGGAAAATCACAATATTCGGATGGAGTACAATAAGCTAAAAATCAAATAAGCACTTCTAAAAAGGACACTTAACAAAAACTTAACCAACTCAATAAGCACAAATTTGGAAACTTTTAAAATACGAAATAAGCAAACTTTATGAACCAAACTTTAAAAAAGACTAAACTTTTTAAGAAAACTAAAAAAGTAAATAAGCTAAATACAAAATAAGCCAATAAGCATGAAAAGCTCAAAGCTTAAGTTGTATAAAAACTTAAAGATTGATAAAAAGATAAACTTTTTAATCAATCAAACATCAAGATTAAACAATGTGGATTTGCTATTTATGATCCGGTGGTCTAACATGGTGGTAAATGGTGGAAGTCATTGTTGAGAGAGAGAGAAGAGAGGTTGTGTGTGAAATGAATAAAAGATGTATTAAACAAGAAATGAACACAAGCAATACCCCTCCTTGGAAGCTAAGGAGGGGCATATATAGTCACACACGACCCTTAAACTATACATTGTACCTAGTCTAGTCTAAGCGTGTGTGACTATGATAACTAATGGGAATTCTTAAATGTCGTCACATAAAGTGAATTTCCAACAATCTTCCCCTATGGGACGACGTGTAGAATTCTTTACAATATTTTTCCTAACAAGTACATAATGATTAAGAACAAGAGCGTTCATGAAGCGTCCAATGTTGATGATGTCTTCTGAGGCCTTTGACTTCAAAACGACTCATCTTTAACTTGTAGTAGAAATACTGTAACGGCACGAGCTAAGTAATCCATATACTTCTGGTTAAGGAGAAGCTTCTGAATTAACTTCCCCCTATATCATGCCACATAAACTTGATGTGGAAGCTTTTGAATAGCTTCCCCCTAAACCGACAATCCTCGTAAGCAACTTCAAAGCTTTCAATAAAGCTTAGAATGATTAAGCGCACAGCGGAATCTAACAAGCAAATTCCATCATATAACATGATAACGTTGCTAAGAGGGATTGAAAATTTGGGGCACACCAAGTAGATCAACAACTTCTCTTCTCACGCTTGAATAATTCTTTTGAATTTTTCTTCCCCTGAGAGTTCAAGTTATGCATACAAGAAAGAATCAAGACATTTCTTCCCCCACATAGTTGAAGAAAGTAAATCAATCCCAAGTATGAAGCTCAAATACTGAAGTAGACACTTTATCCCATTCATGAAGTTGACATCGTAACACCAGAGTCAATTAAGTCCCGGAAATGCACATATCTTCTTCCGGAGATGCACTAGAGTCAGTTAAGTCCCGGGAATGCATATAGGATAATGATGATGAATAATTGCAACAACCAAACAATTAAACATCGAATCAGTAGTGTACCGTTTAGAGATTGATAACGCCACGAGTTAAAACACTGATTTTCTCTGCGGCTATGACAAATGTCATCCCGGAATGTCTTCAAATCAAAAGAAGGTATGAAGTTCATCACGTGTACTCGTTGTGCGTTCAATGTGTCTTCTTCTTCCCCCTTGATGGTTTCGAAACTCGGAACCATCAAAAAATCGTACGCACATGTACCTGAAATCTCGTGAGAATAATAAATAAGCTGAATTATATATTTTGTGAGAATCAGCTGCTGATCGAAAATCTCTACTCATAAACTCTCCATGGCCATCTTTACCAACCCACGTGAAAGCAATTTGAAGTGACCGCTGATTGAATGAGACAGATACATCAAACGTGAAACTGAATAAGAATCCTTCGATCTTGTGACTTAAGCTTGCACTATTGTTGAATGAAGAACGGTGGAGAAATCTCTAAGTACTCAATGCATCACTGAAGAAGTCTATAAGCACAACACCTCTTGAAATTATCCACGCCGACTAAGCGCGTGACACTGAGTACAACAATGTAACCCCTTTAAGTGATAGTTATCTGAGTCATCAACCAACCACCCCGAACCCGGACACTAGATAACCAAGTCGTCATTCTAAGATTAAGCACGAGCAAGTTATCGTTGAATGATAAAATAAATACACGCCTTCGAAAAATCCTTCTCCAACTTCATATAATTTATACCCGATCAAACGAATCCGTAGCCACTAAAAATCGCCAATTTTTCATGGTCTCGTCAAATAATTTCTCGTCACTTTGTCACGTCACTTCGTCCCGAAAATATCCAAGGTATATCAAAATACACCAAATTTTATTCCAAATGAATAATTTAAAAAAATCGTGTATAGAGAGTATGCCATTTGCAACAACCAAACAATTTTGGCCCAAAAATACTTAATTTCGTCCATGCACACAGCCCAACATTTGAAAAGGCACTCGGCCCATATAGCTAACACAGTCCAACTCAGTTGGGTCTCTTTGTCACTCAGCCCATGTTAAAAAATCACAGCCCATTTCAAGTGTATTATACCCGAATCAGAGATATAGATAACAACAACCTAAACCTTAGGTCACATTACCCTAATCTCATTCTTAGTACAATCCGCCCCTCACCAAACTCCATCTCCTCCCAGCCTTGTTACATCCGCCCCATCATCTACCTAATCACTTTCATGAAAATAACTAGATCCAACATCAAAACAAATACATCTCTTCAGCCACCAAATCCTAAACTCGAATTTATCAAATCCAAGCAAAAAATCATCATCTCATCTCACACAAATCATACACGAACAAGACCATAAAAACTTCATCTATCTTTAACTCAACCACAAATCACACATCTTTAATTCGTAGCAACAAAAAAATGGTGATGAGTCAATTCGTAACTGAATGAAACGGTAAGCTTAAAGATTTGGCTTCAAGATCAATAAATTTGGTCTCGGGTAGGTTGTGTAATAATTACACTGCATGTCGTTTTCCTCTGTCAAACGAAACGAAGAAAGATCGCAACATAGTTGTTAGTGATCTTCTTTTCATTCGAATATAACATACATATCTATGATGATATTTGATTTTGTGTCAAACGAAATAAAGATTCGAATATAAAAGGTTTGTTATCATTCAATCTTTAATATTCGAATATAAAAGGGTAAAGCCCACAAGGATCGATGATGATGTTCTATTTTGTGGATCTTAACTGTCTCGGTTTGCATGTTAAGACACAAAAATGAATCTGAGATCGTATTTTAATTGTTTCGAGTCAATGGAGTCTAGATTTGATGGGGGAATAGGTGTCGACGGGAATAGGATTAGATTTAGAGTTGTGGAGTTATAAGGTTGGATGTGTTAAAATGTTAAAGTGGTGGATCTGGTCAAGTGTCAATTAGATAAAAAAACAGTCGCAATGTATAGACTGTTTTTCCATCGCAATGTTTTTCTAAAAAAAACCATCGCAATAAAAAAAGATCATGCATCGCAATGTTTAAATCTGAATAAGTCCATCGCAATGTATTCTCTTCTACACACCGTCGGAATGCGTTCCATCGGAAGCGTTCCATCGGCAGCGTTCCATCGGAATGTGTTCCATCGGAATGCGTTCCATCGGAAAGCGTTCCATCGGAATGCGTTCCATCGGAAAGCGTTCCATCGGAATGCGTTCCATCGGAATGCACTGAAAGTGTTCCATCGGAATATTCGATCGCAATGTAGAAACCAATGGTTTTTGTGATCGTAATATTCCGATCTGAATGTTACCATCTCAAAAAGCTTATCCAAAAGTACTTTATCCGATTTTTCAGGATCATGTGAATCTGACCACTTTTCTGGGTAACTACATCTTCATAAAGAACAATAAAAACCTAGAAAAAATGATATCATATAAAAGATAAGTCCAGAAACAGTAAACATTTGACTCAATGTAAAACCATAAAAGCAGGGACATAAAGTGATAACATTTGACTAGTGGGTTGTGAAAATCAGATATGGATTGTGAGACAAATATAAAGTGACTATAAAACTGTGACAGAAGAAACACTATGACAAAAATATTATCATACGTGACAAAAAATTGACAAGTTGGACAAAAAAATGATATAACGAGATAAAAAAAATTTAGACCACCATATCGAAACCAAAAACACGACGATCCAAGGAATGAACCGAGGCTCTGATGCCAATTGTGGATTTGCTATTTATGATCCGGTGGTCTAACATGGTGGTAAATGGTGGAAGCCATTGTTGAGAGAGAGGGAAGAGAGGTTTTGTGTGAAATGAATAAAAGATGTATTAAACAAGAAATGAACACAAGCAACACCTCTCCTTGGAAGCTACGGAGGGGTATATATAGTCACACACGACCCTTAAACTATACATTGTACCTAGTCTAGTCTAAGCGTGTGTGACTATGATAACTAATGGGAATTCTTAAATGTCGTCACATAAAGTGAATTTCCAACAAACAAAAATAAAGATAATTTTCGGATCAAACAAGTAAAAATCAAGAAAGGTAGAAAGAGATTGAATATGAAAAACTTGAAATTAAAGATGAAGATTAAAGATTCAAATACAAGCTTAAAGTGAAAAGCTTAAAACTTTAAAGAAAAACTAGAGAGAGAAAGTGAAAAACTAGAGAGAGAAAATAAAATTACACTACTCCTAATCTAAACTAACTAATTCCTAAATGACTAACACCCTCCTAATGTGCCATTAGGAGGGTATATATAGGAAGTGAGGAGTGCATGTGTTGCTTCCTTCTTTCTTTCTCTTTCTCATTCTCGTCTTTTATTACTTTGTCTTTCTCGACGTCGTCTCGGGATTTGTCGATATAAATTGAACTTGTCTTATATTTTCTTCAATAATTAGACTTGAGTTCTTCGACTTCATTAAACTTCCGTCTTTAGACTTTTTCTTCGATAAATCTTCAGAATAGGCCTTGGACTTCTGTTCTTTTTGCACTCTTGATCTTTTGACTTCGTCTTTTCTCGTTTTCTTCGATAAAAGCCCGTGAAAGCCCGTGTTTTCTTCCTTTTTCATCTTTTGGTCCTAAAACACAATAAAAACACAAACCACGCATAATTCCGACATTTACGACATAAAATACACGTTTTGGCTTGGTTATTATTATAATAAAGTGGTAAAAGGATGGGTTTTTTCACACCTATCAATCACGACTTAGCACATTGGCTAATCGATACCTTTTATTTCTTCTTCTTCCTTCAACTTCATAACATTATAGCTCATTGGCAATTTATTTATCTTTTTGACTTTTTTCTTTCTTTTTTTTGGCTAAAACTCCTAGCCATGGATCAACATACTTGCAAAGTTCATGTTGTATTGACAAACATGGAACTTGCAACTTTCTCCTAGTTTTTTTCGATTTTTCTTCTACTATTATATGATTTGACTTGGGTGAGCTTGACACAAAATTATATCTCAAATTTTCAAAAATTACCGATTGGATAATTTCTTAATTATTTATATACATTCGCTTGAAACTTTTTATTTACGAGGGCAAAACATAAAAAAATTTTAAATTAGCCCAAAAATATGGCAATTAAGCATCTTTTTTCTCGACTTCCCTACAACCCCCTCACACTTAAGTTTAGAATTGTCCTCAATGTGATGAAACTGAACAAAAGTTAGAGAATAAGAGAAAAACCAGAATCACGGGCATATCATGTATCATACAAGAGTCTTATCTTCACTTTCAACTTGCGGTGCCTACAAAACGGATAAAACACACAAAAATACGAAAACACTCTATTTTTGGTTTTTATAAGTTTTTATAAAAGCGACACATGCTAAACCCCCTCACACTTAAGCAAAACATTGGTTAAAAATTGTGGGGTGTAAGCATGAATTTATTTTAAAAAGGAAAATCACACTTAAAAATTTTAAAAACACACGGGTTGCCTCCCGAGAAGCGCTTATTTTATTATTGAGTCATCAGCCTGACTCGTACTTCTTTTTGGTTCTCTTTATTTTTATCGAGTGGAAAATGTTCACTCCACTCATCATGGTATAGTTTAACACGGTGTCCATTAACAATGAAGCTTCCTCCATTCTTGTCATACAATTCAACATAACCGGACGGGTATCCATGTTTTACTATAAAAGGACCGTACCACTTTTGTTTAAGCTTTGGAGCTTTAAATTTATATCGCATATTAAACAAGAGAACTTTGTCTCCCTTCTTGAATTCTTTTCGGATGCGAAGTTTCTTGTCATGATAAGCTTTGGTACGTGCTTTGTATAATTTAGAATTCTCATAAGCTTGGAGTTTTAATTCATCGAGTTCATGCAATTGCAAGAATCGGTTTTCTCTAGCGATTTTGAGATCGGGATTACAGCTTCTCAATGCCCAATAAGCACGGTGTTCAATTTTAAAGGGCAAGTGACACATTTTACCGTACAATAAACGATAAGGTTTTGTGCCAATTGGTGTCTTATAAGCTGTTCTGAATGCCCACGGAGCGTCGTCAACTTTCCTTGACCAAATGGAAGGATTGTCCTTAATCGTTTTTTCGAGTATTCATTTTAAGGCTCTGTTAGTGTTCTCAACTTGTCCACTCATTTGTGGATGATATGTGGTGGCAAAGCTATGGGTGACTCCATAACGCTTTAAGATTTTCTCCATTTGTTTGTTACAAAAATGGGAATCTCGATCGCTAATTAAAGCTTTCGGGATTCCATAACGAGGGAAAAGCTTTTTTAGAAAATTGATTACGCCTCGTGAATTGTTCGTGGGTAAAGCCTCATCTTCGGCCCATTTGGACACGTAATCAATAGCGACTAAGATATATTCTAACTTATGGGATTTGGGAAAGGGTCCCATGAAATCAATTCCCCATACGTCAAATATTTCGCTAACTTGGATGCTGTTTTGAGGCATCTCATCTCTTCGTGAGAGGCTACCTGTACGTTGGCAAGCATCACAATTTTTAACTAGAGTATAGGCCTCCTTAAAAATTGTTGGCCAATGAAAACCATCATCAAATACTTTTTTCGCGGTGGTGGAAGGACCATAATGTCCCCCAGTAGGGCCATGATGACATTCATCAAGGATCTTTCATGGTTCCGCACCATAAACACATCTCCTAATCATGCCATCGGGGCATACCTTGAAAATATAGGGGTCTTCCTAGAAATAGTGTTTTAGGTCGGAAAAGAATTTACATCATTGGTGATAGGTTAAACCTTTTCTTAGAATTCTTCCAACGAGGTAATTTGCAAAATCTGCAAACCACGGAGATTCGTTCGTAGAGATTTGCATAAAAGTTTCATCGGGAAAATGGTAATCAATATCTTCTTCCCTTAACACTTCCATGTTTGGATTTTCAAGTCGCGATAAATGATCAGCTGCGACGTTTTCAGCTCCTTTCTTATTTTGAATTTTGTTGTCAAACTCTTGGAGTAGTAAAATCCATCTAATAAGACGCGGCTTAGCATCTTGTTTAGAAAATATGTATTTCAACGCGGAATGATCGGTGAATACAATCGTTTTTTACAACACGAGATAGGATCAAATTTTGTCAAAAGAAAAAACTTCGACAAGTAGTTCTTTCTCGGTGATCGTGTAGTTGAGTTGCGTGCTATTTATAGTTTTGCTCGCAAAATGTATAGGACAGAAATGTTTTCCTTCGCGTTGTCCTAATACAGCTCCTACAGCAAAATCGCTTGCATCACACATAAGTTCAAACGGTCGCGACAAATCCGGTGAAACCATGATCGGTGCATTCGTTAACTTGTCTTTAAGCTTGTCGAATGCATTTATGCATTCTTCGTTGAAATCAAAGACTATGTGTTTTTCAAGGAGTTTGGTCATCGGTCTAGCGATTTTGGAAAAGTGTTTATGAATCGACGGTAGAATCTCGCATGACCTAGAAAACTTCTAACGCCTTTAACGTTAGTTGGTGGTGGTAATTTGGATATCACTTCGATCTTGGCCTTGTCTACTTCTAATCCGGCTCTGGAGACTTTGTGTCCAAGCACAATTCCTTCAGTCACCATAAAGTGACATTTCTCCCAATTGAGCACGAGATGAGCTTGTTTGCATCAGATGAGCATGTGCTCTAGATTAAAAAGGCAAGACTGGAATGAGTTTCCAAAGACTGAGAAATCATCTGTGAAAACTTCCATGGATACTTTGATCATGTCTTGAAAGATCGCGATCATACAACTTTGAAAAGTCGCAGGTGCATTGTAAAGACCAAAAGGCATACACCTTTAAGCAAACGTTCCAAAAGGACACGTAAAAGTGGTCTTGTCTTGATCGGATGGTTCGATAGGTATTTGGAAATATCCGGAAAAGCCATCGAGAAAACAAAAGAATTTGTTCCCCGCTAGTCTTTCCAACATTTGGTCCATGAATGGTAGAGGAAAATTGTAAAACCCGCATAAAAAACCTATGAACAGTACATGTGAACAGTAACTTACGAAAACACGGTAAAATTTAAACTTTCCATTTATAATATTAATACACGTGTCACGACAATGAAAAACGAACAATCATGACTATTATAAATGTGACACAATCACGAATACCAAAATCACGAATAATAAATCACGAATAATAAATCACGAACACACACGTTAATTAATTAACACATGAAAAGTTACGGGTTTACCCCATGGGCTCCCTTGATGTCGCGGCTACAAAAGAAAGAAGGAAGGGATGGGCTTTGGCCCATGACCCAAATTAAATACATGTTAAGAAAAACTCCAGGAAACCTTTTCATAATTTTAGGTTTAACAAAAAGTTTCTCCTTGCCCCCTTCTTGCTATTGCCGCCGACCACGCTAAACCACAAGGACGATTCGGAAAATTTTGATCTTCGATTTTGGAGTCTACGTGTTCGTGATCTTTAATTCTTTTCTTTCCACATGTTCAATCATAACACTTCCTTTTCTTTTATATTCCTTATATTAATTTAATTAATCAATAAAACAAGTAAATAAAACATGTAGATTAATTAAATCATGTAAAAAGGGGGTGTTTGGTGTTGGTTTTGTTCGGCCGAGACAACCGAGACAACCGAGAGCCCAAAGGTGTGATCGGCTTGTCTTCATCACCACCACCGAGACCACAAGGGGTCTCGACTGGGCTTGGTTGTGGCTCGGACGCAGCAAGAACCCCGACCAAAGGGTCGGGGTGTGTTTGTTTTCGTTTTGTGTGGAGCCGAGGCACCACCGAGACCCCCAAGGGGCTTGGTTGGTTTTGTTTGATCGGTCCCGAGACCAAAGAAACCCCGACACTAGGTCGGGGTATGTTTACATGTTTAGTTGATTAAGTAGTGTCAACGGAGATTCCTCCAAGGTCTCGGTGGGACTTTGTTTATAGCTTATTTGGTTCGGCTTAATTACAACACGGGCTCGGGATTAGGGTTTTTATAAAAACTAATTTTATAAGCCATGTTAAATTTTAGGTTAATTAATTTATTAAAATTAATTCATGTATAACCTAGGTATTTATACTTAGTCATTTTAATTAAACATGTATTTTAATTAAAATCATATAACGTATAGTTTAATTAAACTAACCAGTTATTTAATTAACCAAATATAATCATGACTTGTATTGTATTAATTTAGCCTCACATATTAATTATAATTCAGCTTAATTCTAATTATGGAAACTTACTATTTTTGGAAACTTTCTATTTTTGGAAACTTTCTATTTTTGAAAACTTACTATTTATGGAAACCTGCTATTTTTAGAAAGTTACTTAGTATTACAATACAAGTATTATAATACACTAATACATGAATAATACACAACAGAACATCAGAATAATACAGTTAACACAGTAAACACTAAAACATGACAGAATACGTATAACAAGCAAATAACACACGGAACCAGTAAAACACATGTAATTCAAACAACTCATACGCGTCCATATTTCTTATGTAGTGTTATCCGTCAAGTCGGATTAGTCTTCATCATTTCCGTTAGCTTCTACTGGACATAAGGTACGGATTTCCCGTCCTTCAGTAAGGACAATCTCTTCCTTCATTAGGATTTCCCGTATGCAGCCAACTGTTTTCCCCAGTAGTTACAGATTAAATGCTTATGTTTATTAGTTACCTTAGCCATATACATACATGACCAGTTTCACCTAGTTATGTAGGTACCATAACCATAAGACTAGAGGCACTAGTGTTATGACTTCACCACGGTGGAGTGATAGCTCGTGGCGTCCCTTTTCAGTTATTTGGCCATTTTATTATTATATTATCATGTGGGGCGTATGGGTGCATCCTAGTTACATGTTTCAGTCAGGATTTCACGGTGAATGTGGTGTGTGCCTTGTATCCTTCACAAGGAGCTAATCCCTCTTACCCACTTACCAGTTAATTAGAGGCAACCCCTCTAATAGCATGATGAGGTCTCCCCTCCAAGTATTCATGTACGTTGTTGACCTCATGACCTATATTGGCTATAATGGTACATTAACTAATACAGATTTTCATAAGTAACATAAGCTATGTTTTCAGAACTAAAACCAGTTAACATGACAGACAACTAGGTTTTCCAGGACTTATTCATTTTCCGCTGCCATTCATGCTATATAATCTTTATATGCTTCTATACTCTATGTTTTCCATGCTTTATTGTATGTCCGTGCACTGTGGGTTATGCTCAGCCGTCTACTTTTCCATGTTCCCAAACGGTAGGTAACCAAGGACGCAAGTAGGAACTCCAGAGTATGTGCATTCGGATTGGAAGCTATCCGGCCTCTTTTACCTTATGCATTTATTCCTACTTTATCATACTTTACATCTTTTGGACATTTTTTAGTCCTTTCCATTTACAGTACTTATATTGCTTGTTTGTGAGTTACTAGACTACCGATGTTTGATTTCGGTATGTCTATTTTTGGTCATGAATGTTTAGACATTTACCTTGCATGCTTTGATGATACGCCATAATTTACTGTAGCACTCTATCCTATTAAATAGGGTGTTACAATTATGGTATCAGAGCCAAGGTTTCGACCTGTAGCTCTGTAAAAATGACCTGTGACTTACGGGTAGTCACCAGTGTCTTCCTAGAACTGACAGTTGGTTTTCATGCATTCATTCATTTTCATTTTCATTTCATGCATTCATATCATTGTAGCAGGTTTATGACTAAGTAATGGTTGGTGCAGGACTGACCTTATTTAGTCACATGTGCTTTTATCGAAACTTTTAATTTTGGGACCGACCCGTTGGCGTCCCTGTGCCATGTTTTTTGTTTTGAGTGAACTGACCATAGGCGTTCACTCTCGTTCATATAAAAGTTTTATAAAATGCATCATGCATTTTCACATTGTTTCATGCATTATAAACTGCTTCTTTGTGTTAATCATAAGATTCAAAGCTATTTAGGGGTGATCCAGAGGTCGAGGAGGATAAAGTAAGTGTTTAGACATTTTAGAGAGAGAAATATACAAGGTGAAAGGAGTGTGTTTATTTTAGAGAGAGAAGTGAAAATAAAACAAATAGGAATCCTCACCCCTCCATGGAAGTATGGAGGGGTATATATAGCCTAGACACACATGAACTATTCTAACTTAACAAAACTAGTCCCTACGTGTGTGGCTATATTAAACTAATGTAATTCCGTAATTGGCTCTCACATTTTAGGGCTAACAATTTTCCCCCAATGTGGAGACATACGTAATTACTTACAATGTTCCTAACAAGTAAAAATACAACAAAATAAAGTCTTCCAAGGCACTTCCAATGCTGAGGATGTATTTTAATTCTTCTTGTCTTCAAAACTTGTACCTCAGCTTGAATCATCTATGTCTTTGCTTTATGTGGAAGAATTGTAATATGCATGATTTGGATTAACTTCCCCCCAATTCATGCAACATGTATTAAAAAACTTTATCCATAGACTTTTTTTTGACGAAGTTTCTGATCAGCTTCCCCCGAAACCAATATCTGTATCTAAGCAGATTCTGACACTTTGATGTAGTTTGAACAATCTTCTAGCTCATCGGTTTAAGTGCACAGCGGAAATTTGTAGAAGAACCACACCAAATAACACTGCTTCTATACTGTTTCATGTCGTTTAGTTTTTGGTGATAATCCGTTTGGGTAACATGCAAGAAATCATCAACAATTCTTCTCACGCCTGTAGAATACTTCATAAAAATCATATAAAGTGAAGTAGATACCATTCCATGTACACTACTTCCTCCTGGAAGTTGATCTGATTACTTCAAAGTACACGATCTTCCCCAATGATGATTTCGAACTCACGGAAGCATCATTATCGTGGACGTCCATATACTCGAGAAGTTCTTAGTCTTAAGCAAATGTCTTGAAAAGTTTTGAAAGTCGTTGAGAAACTTTGAAATATTTTTTCTTAGACTATGAAGTACCATCGTCGTTATGAGGCTCATACATATCCCGTGAGAATTGATTGTTGATTCCATCTCTCTCTGTCTAACTTACCAACCTCGAATTCATTCGGCTATTTGTTGTGACCACATGTGAAGTAAACCCGATATTCCAAACTTGAAACTGGAGTACAATCCCCCAAATTTGTTACTTAAGCTTGCACTTATGCCGATTGAAGAACGATGCAGAAACAAGTCTCTTATACCTCTTGAAGTTATCCACACGAGCAACTGCGTGTGACACTGAGAACTGCAACAAAGCTCCCAAAAATGATAGTAATCCATGTCGTCGACCATCCACCCCTTGACAGTGGAAACTAGATAATTCAAGTCTCAATCATAAATTTTATCCCCCAAGCAAGTCATCAATCGATAGACTGGGTTTGAAGAAAAGGGGTAGAAAAATAGAAGGAAGGCTCGATGATGAAATAAGTAGCCGCCTTCGTGAAATCCCACGTCAACTTCAAATAAAGAATACCAAATCCACTTCGTGATCACTTGTCTTTGTAGAATTAAAACTAGCCGTTGTCGTTTAAGTGAATCTTATATCGGATCGTTTTAGCGTTAAGTGTTTTGTTTGCATTGGTGTTGTGTGTTGTGAATGTCAAACAAATTATGAAATGAATTGTCTTTGAGGGATAAAATTTGTCTAGATAACTTGTCATTTAAGCCCAACGTCAGTCACATGCCCAACTGATGCGCAGATCGACCTCCGCGCTGAGGTCGTCGAAATTTTTCCGAAAATATTAGGTTTAAACCTATGATTTTCTTTGTCGTTGAAGTACTTTCGATCGAGACATAGCGAATACCCAGCATAAAAAATAATGTCATCATAGCCAGATAAATGAACCCGGTTCACTATCATCATTATCTGGCCCACGAGAGATAATAACAAAAACCAAATGATCATCCCAAAACTTTTGGTAAGAGAAACTAAAAAACTAGTCCAATCACACATCATTATGCCCATTGAAGCGTGATCCCATGTCCATGTCATACATGTGGGCCGGTTTAAGTCCTTAGGATATATAACACCATTTATACCCTAATAAGTCACATAGTAAACCTCAATCTCAAGTTTATCAGCCTCCTTTTCTTTCGATGCTTCCAAAGTAGTCACCAACTACATAACCCTGATCTCACACATAGAGATCTCCGCATCTCTTTTCAATCCCATTACGAAATTATCAATCTAATCTCAGTTCTCAAACCATCATATATGAATCAATCTCATGAGATCCCCCATTGTAAGATATTGTAAATCTTGCTTATGTTTTAGAGAGAGAAAGATAGATGATTTCACACTTCTAGAGAGAGAAAGTTTAAGAACTATGTGTTATTTGAAATGAAATCACCACCCTCTTCAACTAAGGAGAGGGTTTATATACCCAAGCCCATGAGATGGGCTTGGGTTTACATTAGGCTGCCGGCCCATACATTTCATGGGCTCGGTTTTTGGCTTTGTTTAATATATGTAAATAACTAAAGTACGAGCTATTACATGGACTATTGTTGGAGTGACCGATACTTTCTAATACGTAAAACGTATTTCCAACAATCTCCCCCTAAGGGAGGTCACTCCAAACAAGGGCGTTACCCGAGTTACAATAATAAAATAAACCTAGCATACTATGCTTGTCTTGAGCTCGTAGTCTTCGTCTTTCTTTTCTTTTTCTTTTCGGGTAAACATGTTGATGTGATATTAGATATCAAACTTGAACATTAATCTCTTGCCTAGATCTCGTGCATCCTTCACTTGTGATCTTCGCCTCTTCGTGACACCATGTCCCACATACATATACCTTCGTAGTTCTTGAAAGCTTCAGAGTTCGATACAGCGGAAGACTTAACTTTTAGGCTTTCTTGGATTAGATGAGGTATTAAGTGCATAAAGCATAAGCATGCGAGGACGACTTCTTCTCGGATTCCGCAACGCCACCGTCTTCAAATGCCGCAACTTAAGTAGACACGAACGAAATGGCTTTGAACATTTCATTCTAATTCGGTAGCATTTTACCTCCGGTCGGTGAAGACCGTTGGACGATATAAAATATCGTACTTGTGGCAGGTAGATTTAATTAAAAATCTACTTGACAATATTTCGCGGGTAAACCCGTTCTCTTTACTCGACCGTCCAAAGCTGACTGCGAACGTAAAGAGTGAATCATTTGGATAAAATTATCCGCATGATTGAAGCCATCAATTCTGATTCCTGGAACAAGTTTGATTCATTAAAGAATCGCACCATCGTTGCTTTCCAGTTGTCACGAGCTTGATTCATATTGAATCTTGCAAGTTACCTACCAAGTGTTGTTTACGGTTAACACTAGAAGGATTTCCACTCATCACTGTGAACACTAAGGTATCACTCTGAGTGTTCTGGCAAGATCACTAAGATATTGCGTAGAGGCCTAGAACGTGTTTAAATTCAGTTAAGAATTAAACCACTGTTGCTTTCCGGTTATCACAAGCTTGATTCATAAAGAATCACACAAGTCACCTACCAAGAGCTTTTTGATATTCGCTCAAGAAGGATTTCCATCTTCATTGTAAGTACTTTTGTACTACTCGGATGTTCAGGCAAGATCACGAAGATTTTGCGTAGGACTCTTAAGATCTTTCTTACTTTTCACAGTGTGTGAAGAAGCAAGGAAATATGCAAGTGTGTCCTAATGAGATATTTGATGATCTCAAATGGCTCTAGACTCGATCATGCATTTTGGATTTTAGTGATCGGAGGCTGGAGAGGAGTGCCACCATTTCAATACCAATTTATTTGGAGTGAATAAATTGATAGATAACGTGTTGTCTCCGTGTGATTAAAACAAATACCTTTTGAGAGATATCTGAGTTAGCTGGAATGGGTTGTGCATTGCATCACTGGGTCCATGATGTCTATCTTCAATATCGAGCGTCATTAAAATGATCTCAATAGCATATGTGTTGACCCGGTTTCTGCCTAAAGTTGTAAGGATGGCTTCTTTCTTTACACCCTTTATATTTACAGTTCTTTTTCATTCTTCAACTCCTTCAATGCTTACCAATACGTCATAACTAGCACCTTGTTGTGATTGTTCCAGTGCTAACTCAAGTACTTGGTCGGCATTCAACTACGTTCACAATCTTTCTCCATCTTTCCTAAGGACTACTATTTCTAGGTATGGAATGTCCTTGGGAAGATTCCTCCGGTTCTGGAAGAGTCATAGGACTTAACCTATCCTACCATCCTTATGTCACCACAATCTTCATCGTCGTGAAATAAATGGGTTTTGGGTAAGTATATGTCACCATGAAAATCTTTTTTGATATGCAAATCCGTTTTGCTCCCCTTAACATATGCCACGATATTCGAAAATATTGCGCATATGTCGGGATGAGCCAGCACTTTAAGTCAAATCATTTGTGATAATTTCCCATATTAAATCACATTTTCTCCCCCATATTAAAAATATTAACCCAATCGATGTTTTTAATATCAATTGATTTAATGAAGTTTTAACAAAGGTTTTGGGAAGAAAAATGCAAGTCCGTTCTATCTTCATGATACCGAATGTATGAGATATGATACTGATTTGTAACATGATCACATATTCACCATATTAGAAGAAATTGACAAGGTTGGACCTGATTGAGGAGAACATCATATGATAAGATCAAATGGTTCTTGTCGTCAAATGTTGGTCGCCTCGTCACGTCTGAAGTCATCTCTTGACACCACATGTACGATTGGTATTGTTGTCTTGACACCAACTTGTGAACTTGGCACGTTCGGTATCGAAGATCTGAATGCTTGACAATTGCTCCCCCTCAATTGTTGACCCGTGTTCTATTGAAAGAGTTGTAGTCGCCATTTGAGTAGTCGCATCGTCGAGTATGTAGATACCAAATGTAGATAGCTATGGTTGTAGAGATGATAACTTCATAAAAACAAGACTTCTCTTGTTTTAACAAATAAATGCAATGAAACGTACATAGATTTGTGTTAGACCAAGTTATAAAGTAAACTTGATCCTTTACAAGGTTTTAAAGTAAACCTTGCCCGAGAAAATTAATTCCCGTTGTGAGCCAAAGCTTTCATAAGAAATACTTGACTTTAATATGAAAACTGGGTTGCAGTCAGAAATAACTACAAGCCATTTAGGCATGTTTTATGAAATATTTACAACTTTTGTATGAACTCTATTTATGGCACCGTGTCAATATTAATCAACATTTCTAAGGCCGTAAATATTATCGTACCAAAAGACATGCCTTTGAAAAATAAAGTAAAAATATTTTTGGATTCTTATGAATTTTTCAATTTTTATGGTTTTTATATGGTTTTATATTTTTATATTTTGCTTTTGTGGATAAAGATATTAAAAAATATATACAAATGATCACCAAGGATACAGAGAATAGTTTACCACCACTATTCTTTCGCTTTATCTTCCAGTTCCTTTAGAGTCTCAGGCGAAAAAGTTCTCATTCCTAGCTTGTCGGCCAAATATTCCATTCGAGCGCGATCTAAAGCCTGCATGAAAATATCCGCCAATTGATACTTAGATCGGACAAAGTAAAGCTCGATCACTCCATTTTCCACTTTCTCCTTGATGAAGTGGTAGCGAATGTCAATATGCTTCGACCGGGAGAATTGAACATTGTTGCAGCATAAGGCAATTGCACTTTTGTTGTCGCAGTACATCGGAATTTTGTTGAAACCTAGACCATAGTCGGTTAATTGCGATCTCATCCAAAGAATTTGAGCACAGCAACCGGACATAGCTATGTATTCTGCTTCCGTACTTGAAATTGTAGCGCTTTTCTGCCTTTTCGATGGCCAACTGATTAGTCGATCTCCTAGTAGTTGCAAAGTTCCACTCGTGCTACGCCTTGTATCTTGACAACCCGCATGATCCGCATCTGCATATGCCATAAGTGCAATCGAAGAGTCCTTCGAATACCAAAGTCCCCGATTAATGGTTCCTTTAAGATATCGGAAGATCCGTTTCATAGTGGCCAAGTGTAACTCAGTAGGTCGAGTTGGATACCGAGCACACATACATATAGCAAACTGAAGATCAGGTCGACTAGCTGTGATATATAGAAGAGTACCGATCATTCCACGGTAAAGTGTCGGATCAACGGCAACTCCATGTGGATCTGCATCAAGCTTTGTTCGTTCCACCATTGGAGTATCCACGGGGTCGCAAGATTTCATCTTATATTTCTTAAGAGATTCAAGGGCATACTTGGATTGATTGATAAAGATGCCTCTAGGACTCTTAGATATCTGAAGACCTAAGAAGAATGATACCTTGCCCATCATTGACATCTTAAACTTGGAAGACATGAGTTTCACAAACTCGTCGGATAAGGTTTGGGTCGTGGCTACAAATATAATATCATCAACATATATTTGTACCATAATCATATCTTTACCTCGTTTCTGAATGAACAACGTGGGATCCACCTTGCCTTTAGCGAAGCCTTGCATAATGAGGAATTGTGACAATAGATCATACCATGCGCGAGGAGCTTGCTTCAACCCATAGAGAGCCTTCTTAAGCTTGTACACATGATTAGGATAATTAGGATTCACAAAACCATCCGGTTGTTGAACATAGACCTCTTCCTTGATTTCACCATTAAGAAATGTCGTCTTCACATCCATCTGATAGACGATCATATTCATGTGGGCTGCATAAGTGAGGAATAGTCTAATAGCTTCCAAATGGGCAACAGGTGCAAAGGATTCCATAAAGTCGATGCCCAATAATTGCTTGTATCCACGAGCTACTAGGCGAGCTTTGTTCTTCAATATTCCGCCTAACTCATCAAGTTTCACCTTGTAAACCCATTTCAAAGTGAGTAATTGCACTTGATCCGGGCATGGGACAAGTTCCCATACTTCAAGACGTATAAATTCATTAAGTTCTTCTTGCATAGCTTCTATCCAACAGGATTGAGTAAAATATTCTTGCCATGTCTTAGGTTCAACTTTAGTGAGAAAAGCATCAAAAAGACAAAACATTGCATTTTCTTGTAACTAACTTCGTGTGGATTACGGACGATTAGGGTCACCAATAATAGAATCTATAGGATGATCCTTTGTCCACTTGCTGTCATGTTTACGAATCCATGGATTGGAGTAATCGTAGTAGGAGCTTCCTCTGAGGTGGACGACCCGGCTTGATTAGAGTTGGGAATAGGTACACCAAAGAATGGAAGTTCACGCATTTGAGCGAATTCCAAATCGTGATCATCATCATCCTCTTCATCATCAATAGGCATGACATGGGTAGTTAAAACATGTGTTGGTTGAGAATTACTCTTTGAAGGTATAGCTTGACCAATTGTAGGTGCAGATGTGTCTGATTATGCTTCGGTTGCTGGAGCGACAATTTCGGTTACCGGAGCTATTACCTTAGGTTCTGGAGCAACAATACTTGGAGGAGTAAATAATTCATCAAAGAACGGTTGAAACAACGTATCCCATTCAGTCCTAGAAGGTGGTGTAAATGATGATGAAGTAGGGTTGTTTGGGACAAGACGAGAACTAATGTTACTGGGTCCCATTTCATGAAGTGCGGGTTCAGAGCTGCTTTGCTCAGAAGCCATTGCTGCCAGCTCATCAAAATCAACATTCATAATTTCGAGGATCTTACGAGACTTATGATTGTAGATTCGGTATGCCTTCTCTGCGGGTGCGTAACCAACGAAAATACCAATATCAGCCTTTGGTTGAAGTTTTCCCAAATTGTCACCATCATTATTTGAATAGCAAAGAGAACCAAATACATGAAGATATGATAAATCTGGTACTTTTCCATGGAGAAGCTCATAAGGTGTTTTACCATGGCGTTTACGAATTAGTGACCGGTTTTGGGTGTAAACTGCTATAGATACTGCTTCTGCCCATAAAAACAATGGAGCCTTTGCGTAAATTAACATCGTTCAAGCAGCTTCCATAAGTGTGCGATTTCGCCTTTCAACGACACCATTTTGTTGTGGAGTGCGTGCAACGGATGTTTCATGAGATACGCCAACTTCTTCATAATAATCATGCAAGATTTGATTAATAAATTCGGTTCCATTATCTGTACGAATGCGTCAGACGGTAGTGTTGAGACGCACTTGAATCATCTTGAGAAATCCGGATGATGAATTTCGGTGCCTCATTTTTTGTTGTAAGAAATTCCACCCATGTAAACCGAGAGTAATCATCCACAATGACGAGGATGTGCCTTTTACCACTAAGACTTTCAACACGCATTGGCCCACAAAGATCCATATGCAACAGATAAAGTTTCTCTTGGTTGGTGTCTTCAGTCTTGGGTTTGTATGATTTCTTAGTGATTCTCCCCATTGTACACGCGGAACACAAATGATCCTTGTGAAATGAAAGTTTAGGAAGACCACGAACAAGTTCGTTTTTCACCAAATGATTAATAGCGTCACAGTTAAGATGAGATAACCGTCGATGCCATAACCATGACTTAGTCTTCGATGCTTTGGAGAGAAGACATACGGGAGAAGCGGCCATCATGTCTTGTAAAGACAAAGTATAGAAATTATTCCCTCGAGTACCTTTTAATAAATCAACCACTTCCAAATTACGAATGAAGCAGGTATGCTCTCGAAAAGCAACTTCTAGGTTTGCATCACAAAATTGTCCCACAGAAAATAAGCTGTGACTGAGACCTTCCACATAATATACTCTTGAATTTATAACATTCCCAATATGATATTCACAATAACCCATTATCTTTGCAATATGATCATTTCCAAATCGAACCGTACCAAGAAACTTGCTGACGAAATTTCTGAGCTGAGAGCAATCTCCGGTCATATGCTTGGAGAAACCAGAGCCCAAATACCAGAGAACAATTTTGACCACCTGTTTTCAACAACAACAGTAGACAATGCATTGGAAACTATTGGTTCTGGAGTATTAGCAGATACAGATAAAATATTATCAGAATTGCTAACATGTTTGTGACCCTTAGATTTCCTGCGTTTTCTAATGTGAGTTTTAGCACTAACAGGTTTTAATGTTCCAACTTTCTTAGGTTTTGGATTATTCGCGGGTACTACAGTGGGAGTAGACCTATTTAAAGGGCACTTGATTCCTTCAGTAGTGTCGGTGTTCCTAGTTAAAGGACACGTTTGTGTTTTGGTAGCCTTGGTACTCCTAGTTAAAGGGCACACTTTCTTCGCTTTAGTGGGAGTCATCCTAGTTAAAGGGCACATATTTCCTACTATAGTGAAAGTTCTACTAGTGGGTCTCCACAACCAACCAACTTGGGTTAACACTTTCCCAGTCGGTTTCCATTCTATTCCATTTTTCCGGGCATTCATCTCATTCACATGGTCAATAAGGCAATAATCATGACGACTAGAAAACATACATTCATTGCAATTCCAACATTTCAAATTATAATTCACAGTAGGCTTAGAACGCTGCACAACCGCAGAGCCTTTAGGTTTAGCTACATGATTCTTTTTATTCAAAATAGAAATAACATTCCTAGGATGGGCTTCTACTTTCTTCTTCTCTTGACTACTAGATGGGGGCAAGATCCTATCATTCATCTTGTTTCTTTTAAGCTTAGATCTTGGAGCCTTAGTAGTGGTGATTACTCCTGTAGAAGGCAACACGAGAATATTAGAATATGGTTTTGATTTTGCCGTATCTTTAGTGACTAATGTTTGAGATGGTTTAGTCCTAGGGCCCTTATTAAATGGTGTGACTGCTATAAGGTTCCTTTTGATTGCACTAGAGGACGATGCTGAGACAGTGGCTGCGTTATCCATAACATTCTTACTTTTTAGAGTACGAAGTGTTTCCTTTAACTCAGCCAAGGCTAGATTTTTATCACAAATTTTTTCCCTCAAATCAGATATTTCCACCGACTTTCGATTCAATAGTTTAATCAATGATTGATTATGTGCAGTGGTATTAGCACATGCGGGCTTTACTGAATCAAAGAGTCGTGTATCTTTCTGTTTTAAGTTATCAACTTTGGACAAAATCTTGGAAACTCGATTATCTAGATCAAGTTTAAAATTCTCAGCGGCCTCAAGTACGTTCACACAATTATGCTCCTTAGACTTCTCTATGTCTATCGGCAATGATTTAGCAACCTTGTCACTTGGCTGACGCTGTTTTGATTGTAAGTTCAATCGAAAATTCTTTTCAAAGTTTGCATCATCGATATTAACACCTTCGAATGACGTTTCAAAGATTTCTTGAATAAATTGTTGCTTGCATTCAAGCGAAATACAATGTGTTTGAATCTCATCAAAACGTTTTGAAAGCGAAGAATATGAATCTTGAAGCTTTAAAATTCAGCGTCAGATTCGTGACAAGTACTATCTACCATATTATCCACAGATTCAACATTATGCACAATAGAATCATTATCAACACTTTTATTCACACAGACGGAAACTATATCATGAGACATCACTTGCTGCAGAAGCTGATCATTTTGGCGTGAAACCCGTTCTATTTCAAGTAAACTGTTTTCATAAGCATCATCCATTTCATTGAAAACACGTCTAACTTCTTCTATTTCCAAAAGCAAATCTTGATCAAGATTACTAAGACAAGCTTTAACATTCTTTACAAACGGAACAATTTCGTCTCGGAACGCAGCTCTAGTGTGCTCAAAGTTCCAATCACCTTCCGTTATGGTCGTGGCCGTCGTACGTTCCAAAATGACCTTGTCAAAATCGGCTAAGTGTTGGTGTACCACATTTAAGTTAACGGACGCCTTACTTACCGGTGCAATTAACTTCGTTAAATCCGTTTTGATAAGTGTAGGAGACGTACTAGGAGGGTTTTCATTTGACAAACTTTGGGGCACAAGAACTGTCAATTCAGCTAATTCCTTTTGTAAGCGAATACGTGTCTTTTTAGATAATTGGTCTTTATTATGCTTATCATAATCAATCTTATGGAATTTTGAAAGCATTTTAGAATGAGTTTCTTCCGCAAGTGATTGTGTCTCCTCAGTACTACGAACAAATGGTGCTTCTTTCGATTTGCCAATTAGGGTCATATCATAAAGACACGGAATATATTCCTGAGCTTGTTTTGCATAACCGGGATTAGTTGGTAAATCTTGAAGACGCTTAAGTTCGAGTTCTTTAAACGATTTAGTTAAAAGATGAACCTTTTATGTGGAAGCGTATTGTTTTAAAAGTTCTTGTTCTTTGAATTTAAGAAGTTTGGTAGCATTAATTTCCGATTCAAACTTTTTAGACTCGGGAGTTTCGAAATCCATTTTAAGTTTCTGAAAATCATTGACAACCGACTCTTTTGCTTTTAATTCATTGGAAAGATTAGCTTTTAATGATTCTATTTCTTTCAAGTGTTCAATCTTTTCAAAACGAAATTGGTCAAATTCAGAACATGTTATTTTCTCTGCTTGAGGGACCATTTCAAAAGTTTTGACCTTTTCTTTATGCAACGTAAGCTCAGCAGTTAGGGTGGAATTGGTATTTACGGATTTTCTGAGAGCCATATGCATTTGATCAATAATATGTTTAGGCACCATGACCAAATCATGTTGAGCATAAGATTCCATACCCGTCGTAGCATTTGGTTGAGGTTCACTTAAATGTGTAGGATTGGGTACCACATCATTTGAGTTACTAGTTCCCGAATGCTGTTCGAGGTTGTCATTTTCATGCCCAACTTGATGTGGGTTATCATCATTAACAAGATTGGTTGTGGTGGGTACCTCACTGATGACATCAGAACCGTAGTGAGAGAGATTAGCAACGAGAGCAGCTTGGGCAGAGTGAATGTCATCACAATCCGTCAAGATCATCTACTTGATAAGCTGCATTAGAAGTGGAAACGACTGCAATGCCTTCAGTATCTGCTGCCCCTGGGTCTGCAAGAAATGCTAACTCCTCTGAATCCAAAATCTTTCCCTTAGACTAAGCATCGACCAAATACATTTTCTCCCGAGACCACGCTTCATCCCTTCTCCTTTTTGGCTGAGTGCATTGCCTAGCCATATGACCTTGTCCTCGGCAATTGTAGCAAGTCACAACCTTTTGAGGACCAATAGGGCTTCCATTTCCATTAGCTTGAGAATTCATAACTTGAGCATTCACGGTCCTTGTAGGAGGTCCATATGAATTTTGACTTCCCTGAATAGGTTGCACTATTACTTGACCATCTTGAACAGTAGCTTGTTGTCGAGGATTTGAAGAGGTGCAGAGCTGATTGCTTGTTGGTGGAAATCCTCTAGTTGCAACAAGTTCTGAAAAGTAGGCAGTAAGATGGTTTAGAACATCAGCTGGCGTATCATTTGGAGTAAAGACCGGTGCTTAGATTAGTGGAAGTTCATTAGAGTAGAAGGCTTGTGCTGGTTGTGCTTCAATTGGAAAGTATCCTTGCTGAGGAGTATAGCCCATTGGAGAAGTGTTGGCTTGTGATGGTGATGTCTGATATGGTGGTTGCTGTAGAAAAGATTGTTGATGAACACCTTGTTGAAATGCTTGCTGTGGCATCATTGGTGGTTGATAAGATGGTTGTTGTGGTTGCTGATAGGTGTATGGTGGTGGCTGCTGCAAGTATGATGGTTGTTGATAAGTATAAGCCATGTTTTGTTGAGAAGCATACATGGCAAGTGGATCATGAAGTTGAGGTTTAGACAACCGAGCCTCGATCACGTGGCATTCGTGTTGTTGAAGAAAAGCTTGAAGTTGATCCACATTGGTGTTATGCAAGTCCTTAGCCAATTTAACATTCGTCACGTACTTTTTCCATTCTGAAGGAAGAGTGTTCAAATACTTGGTGTTTAATTGAAACGCAGGAATTGCCATGCCATAGATATTCAGTTCATTTAACAATAGGGTAAATCTCAAATAGTAGTCATTGAGAGTTTCCCCGGGAACATAGGCAAACTTATCAAAAGTATCATAAAGCTTACACTATCGTTCTTGTTTAGTTAACGAGGTGCCTTGCATTAGAATACGAATTCTATCCCATAACTCTTTGGCAACTTTATGTTTGCTGACGAGTTTGTAGACATCTAGATGAAGGGCTTAGAGAATGATGTTTGTAGCATACTTATCACATTTGTCTTGAATCTTCATATCTCCAGTCATTTCACCCGTTATGCGAGGACAAGTAGCTGTACCTTCCGTCACTGTACCATAATCTAATGGTCCATTGAGCATCGATGCCCAAATGATATGTCCATTCTCTTTGTTCAACATGTAAAGTTCCATTCGGGAAGTCCAATCCTCGTACATAGATTTTTCCAACATTGGTGGACGATTATCTGTACCCGAGAGGATGGACTTATCCGTAAGAGATGTGTACTCCATTTCGATAAGTTAAGATTTACAAATATTGATCGAACAATGAGAGAAAGTAAATGTATTTGTTGTTATGTGTTAAATCCGAGAAATAATGTTGAAATCCCCTAAATTATGTTCTCGATAAACCAAAAATTCCAAGTCAAACTTGCACACGATTGTTCGAAATTTTTTAAGGAATAATTTTCGGGTTGTCGGAATATTGATCGGAATAAAGGATCGGAAAACTGTCGGAATATCAGTCGGAAAACCCCTGTCGGAATGTCCCAAATAGGAATGTCCCTAATCGGAATGTCCCTAATCATAATGTCCCAAATCGGAATGTCCCAAATCGGAATGTCCCAAATCGGAATGTCCCAAATCGGAATGTCCCAAATCAGAATGTCCCAAATCGGAATGTCCCAAATCGGAATGTCCCTAATCGGAATGTCCCAAATCGGAATACTATCGGAATCCCCTCGTCGGAATAGTGGTCGGAATGAGAAACCCTTTTCCGATGGAAGTTATCGGAATACTTAACCTCTTTTTGATGGTTTCTGTCGGAATATATCCCACTTTTCTCGGACAAAACTCAAACAATTCGAGATTTTAAGCCAAAAATGATCAAAACACCCAAAAAATTTGTGTTTTTAGCCAAAGTAAATATACCAAATCTCTACCACAACTATGTAGAAGATTTGTATCAAGAAAAAACCATAAAAACACAAAAAAAAATTGGTTCGTGTAAAATGGATCAAAATAGGCGTATGAATAAAAAAAACAAACACATAAACAATACAATCATCCCATGGCTCTTGATACCATTTGTAAGATATTGTAAATCTTGCTTATATTTTAGAGAGAGAAAGATAGATGATTTCACACTTCTAGAGAGAGAAAGTTTAAGAACTATGTGTTATTTGAAATGAAATCGCCACCCTCTCCAACTAAGGAGAGGGTTTATATACCCAAGCCCATGAGATGGGCTTGGGTTTACATTAGGCCGTCGGCCCATACATTTCATGGACTCGGTTTTGGGCTTTGTTTAATAAATGTAAATAACTAAACTACAAGCTATTACATGGACTATTGTTGGAGTGATCGATCCTTTCTAATACGTAAAACGTATTTCCAACACCCATCTTATCATAATCCACAAACTGGTGATGCAAACAACCCAAACCCCTTCAACCAACCAGTTTTTCTGATTTTATCCAAGTTTATTTTTCGATGTCCAAAGGGCTTCAAGATCATTCAACTGGCTGCGGGTAGGTTTTAATTTTTGTATGTGGTTGATTAAACGAAACTAAGTTAGTTCGTAACAGAGTTGTTATGAAACTAGCTTTATGTTCGAAAATAAATGAGGCTTTGCCTACACTGATCTATGATGACATCTCTTCTCGTGTTGGATCTAAAAAAAATCTTGACATGCATGTGTGTATATCACGAGATGAGTCTGAGATCATTTTTTTCTGTTTAGTTTCTATTTGATTCGAGTCATGATGATTTTATGAGATGGAGGTGGTTATGTGTGACGATGGGTTTACGTTAGATATGGTTTACATGATGTATGAGAAGAAGTGAGTATATTGAGTCGGTATTGATTGGATGTTGGATTGAGTGTTGGTGTTGTCGTGATTTTGTGGTCTCGAAATGTTTTTGATAGGTCATGGTATCTTGCAATGTTTTTATACATGATTTTTTTGAACAAGATACATGATTCAAATGGCAATGTTTTCAAAAAAAATATGCACCATCGGAATGTTTATAACACTCCATCGAAATAAGCATCGGAATAAGCATCATCGGAATAAGCATCAGAATAAGCATCGGAATAAGCATCGTAAAAGGATTTTGACCTTTTCTTGATATCAGCGAAGATGGTGGATCTGGTGATTTTTTCAGATCAGTTTTATCCAACTCAAATTCTGACCAATAAAACATAAAATAAGTTCAAAAATAAGCTTAACATGAAAAAATATATCAGACATAGAAGCATAGTCGAGACTTTTGGACATATATCAGTTCGAGACAAAGAAAAGATACCCATATTGAACTTTTTATACAAAGGATTAAGCAAGATATGTGACTTTTGGACTTTTTTGGACGAAAACCAAATATACAACACCAAAAAAAGAAATTCGTGACTTATAATAACTTAAAAAATAAGCTGAAAAAGCCACAAATCAACAAATGTAAAACACAAAACATCCCTGGTTAGCTCTGATACCAATTGTTAATCATAAGATTCAAAGCTATTTAGGGGTGATCCGGAGGTCGGAGAGGATAAAATAAGTGTTTAGACAATTTAGAGAGAGAAATATAACAAGGTGAAAGGAGTGTGTTTATTTTAGAGAGAGAAGTGAATATAAAACAAATGGGAATCATCACCCCTCCATAGAAGTATGGAGGGGTATATATAGCCTAGATACACATGAACTATTCTATCTTAACAAAACTAGTCCCTGCGTGTGTAGCTATATTAAACTAATGTAATTCCGTAAATGGCGCTCACATTTTAGGGCTAACACTTTGATTTATACATTGTTCATGCATTCTTATGTTACCTCATTTCAGATTTATAATTTATGTTGCATTTTGTTGTTTTAAACTGTCAGATGGTGAACAATCGCAGTAATCCAAATTTGACAGCAGCTGTCAATGCAGCTCTGCAAGCCCTCCTTCCCCAACTCCGCAATGAAATCAGGGATGAACTTCAGGCAGAATTCCAGGCTCATGGTAATCACAACAACCCTCCTCTTCCTCCACCGGTTACTCTTATGACTTGGTTGGAGAGATTTAACAAACAGCGACCCCGTTCGTTTGAGCAGACTGACAGCCCCAACGAGGCTGACGCTTGGATTTCTCACATCGAGAAGATTTTTGATGCAATGGGTTGTGATGGTATTTACAAGGAAAGACCGGCTTGCTATAACTTTGAAGGTGATGTGCTGCAGTGGTGGAAATCAGTCAAGCAGTCCAACGGTGGTGACAATTGGGTTGCACAGCTGACATGGGACCGGTTTAAGGAGCTATTCCTTAATTATTAATTTCCACATGTTGAGCAAGAGAAGCTCAAGAGGGACTACCACAACATTCGGCAAATTGCTGGTGAAAACAGCAATAAATTCATGCAAATATTTCTCCGATTAGTAGGTTTTCTGGGTCCAGCCGCAGGAACTGCTGCGGAGCAGGCTGAGAAGTTTCGTTGGGAACTTCGCACTACGGTTGCCAACAACCTGGTATGTGCTACTTTCACTACAGTGGCACAGGTGGCCGATGCATCCCGTAAGCTCGAGATGCTTCAAGAACGAGAGGAGTTCGGTGATGACAGAGCAGTGAAGAGGTATCTTCAATCACCAACTGTAAACAATTCATTTCCATCAGTATTATTCATTTCATATAAACCTTTGTTCAACAATATATATATTCCAGGCAGAAGACTGACGACCGTAAGCCTGCGGCCGCTCAGCAGCAAGCATCCAAGGGAAACGATCAGACTAACGACCGTTATGGTTCTGAGAGGCGTGGCGGTAACGATAGTTACCGTAAAAACGCTAACAACTCGAACAAAAGCAGGTCCCTACATTAACCTTCTTTCATGTTCAACTATCTTATGTTATGGTATTCTGACACTCCAATAATTGTTAATTCAGGAACAATGGTAACAGCAAGGATCAGGACCATAGGGGTTCACAGCCTAACCGTTCTACCTCATCTGGTAAATTTTATACCTTTTATGTAATTATGTTTATGTTCCTCGATCATGTCTCATGCATGTAATCCTTAAACAGGCTCTCAGATAACTAGGAAGCCTGCTGGAGGATTCACGCATCCTTCCTGTCCTACTTATTCGCGTAGACACTCTGGTATTTGTCGCCGAGGTACTGGTGGTTGTTTCAATTGTGGCCAACAAGGCCATCAGTAGAAGGACTGTCGCCAGGGTGAGATAGAAGGAACCTCTAGACACGCCGACACCAAGCCACCTCCTACTTCTGGTCGCGTGTTCACTACTACTCGGGATCAGGCGAATAAGACTTCAGGTACCATCACCGGAAATCTCTTTATGAATGGTTTGGCAGCATGTGTTCTATTTGATACTGGAGCGAAGCATTCAGTCGTATCCACTACTTTTGCCGTACGTGTTAGGATTTCTCTGATTCTATTAGATAATGCTTATGCATTTCCATGCCACTTAGGGACTCTGTGCGAATCACTCAAGTATACAGAGATTTTCCCCTAGAATTTGATGATAAGATCCGTAGAGTTGACGCACTTTCTTTGGACATGTGCGATTTTGACTTGATTTTGGGCATGGACTGGTTATCCAAACACCAGGCCACGATTGACTGCCACACATATCGGGTTATCTTCGATGATGTTAAATCTCCAGAGTACATACACCATGGTTTTCTACCAGGGAGGTCAGTACAGATTATTTCATTAATGGAGGCGCGTGCATTGCTATCGCACGGCTGTCAGGGCTTCATAGCCAATATTCATGACATTACTGCCGAGTCTCCATCGATCCAAGATCAGCCTATTGTGTCAGAGTTTCCTGACGTATTTCCAGATGAACTTCCGGGCATACCACCTGTTCGTAAAGTCGAGTTTGGAATCGAGCTCATACTAGGTGCAGAGCCAATTTCCAAAGCTCCTTAACGTATGGCTCCTATAGAGCTTAAGGAACTAAAAGATCAGCTATAGGAACTTCTGGAACGAGGTTTCATCCGTCCCAGTGCATCGCCATGGGGTGCACCGGTACTGTTCGTGAAGAAGAAAGACGGCAGCATGCGTTTACGTATAGACTATAGTGAGCTGAACAATATCACGATTAGGAATCGTTATCCTTTGCCGTGAACTGATGACCTATTCGATCAACTTCAGGGCGCCATGCATTTATCCTAGGTCGATATAAGGTCCAGCTACCATCAGTTACGGGTTAAAGAGCAGGATATCTCCAAGACTGCTTTCCGTACATGTTATGGGCACTACGAGTTCGTAGTCATGCCATTCGGACTCACTAATTCTCCACCTGTCTTCATGGATTTGATGAACCGTGTTTTCCATGAGGTTATGGACAAGTTCGTTATTGTGTTCATTGATGACATCCTGATATTCTCCAAATCCAAGGAGGAACATGAGGAACACCTTCGTACAATCTTACATATTCTTCGTCAGAAGCAGTTGTATGCCAAGTTCTCTAAGTGTGAGTTCTTGTTAACCAATGTGGCATTTCTGGGCCATATTGTATCTGCAGAGGGGATCACCATGGATCCTACCAAGGTTGAAGTTATCACTAAATGGCCGAGACCTACATCTGCAACAGAAGTTAGAAGTTTTCTGGGTTTAGCTGGCTATTACCGCAGGTTTGTCGAAAACTTTTCACGGTTAGCCTTACCTTTGACTAAGTTGATGAGGAAAGGAGAGAAATTCGTCTGGACGAAAGAGCGAGAGAAGAACTTCGAAGATCTGAAGTAGAAGTTAGTGACTGCACCTATTCTTACTCTCCCATTTGGCTCAGGTAGATTTCAGATTTATAGTGACGCTTCAGGAAAGGTTCTAGGTTGCGTTCTCATGCAACATGGGAAGGTTATTGCATACGCATCACGATAGTTGAAACCTTATGAAGAAAACTATCCTACTCACGATTTAGAGCTTGCAGCAGTTGTTTTCGTGTTGAAGATCTGGAGACATTATTTGTATGGTGAATCATGTGACATATTCACCGACCACAAGAGTCTCAAGTATATCTTCACCCAGAAGGAACTGAACATGAGACAGAGGAGATGGTTAGAGCTATTGAAGGACTACGACACCAACATTCAGTACCATCCTGGTAAGGCGAATGTGGTGGCAGATACTCTAAGCAGAAGGTCGGGTATGATTGCTGGCATTTGGATTGCGAAGGAGATTATTCGTGACCTATAGATGACTGACATTGAGTTTTGTGTACGAGGACAGCACGGCTACCGGGCTAATCTTAGAGTGGAACCATACTTACATTCTAGGATCAAGGAAGCTCAGAAGGAAGATGGTGAGATTTGGTCTATCATTCAAAACCTTGATCAGCAGATGGAGTTTCATGTTGACGATGACGGTATCTTATGGTAGGGCACTAGACTAGTGGTTCCTGATGACTCTACTCTCAGGGAAGTTGTTTTTACTGAGGCTCACGGTTCTCCATTTACCATACATCCTGGTTCTACCAAGATGTACCACGACATCAAGCAACACTTTTGGTGGAGTGGTATGAAGCAGGATGTGGCCACCTTCATTTCTAGGTGCATGATCTACCAGCAGGTGAAGATCGAGCATCAGCGAGCTAGTGGTTTACTACAACCATTAGATATTCCAGCGTGGAAGTGGAGCAAAATCTCCATGGATTTTGTTACTGGTCTTCCGGATACTCAGAAGAAGAATGACGCTATTTGGGTCATTGTGGATAGGTTGACTAAATCTGCTCATTTTCTGCCGATTCGCAAGGAGTATCCGGTCAGCAAATTATCAAACACATTCCAGCGGGAGATCATGAGACTGCATGGTATTCCATCAGAAATCATCTCTGACAGAGATCCCCGTTTCACATCACGTTTCTGGCAGAGTCTGCATAAAGCTTGGGGCACCATACTTAAGCTCAGCACTGCCTTTCATCCTTAGACCGACGAACAGTCGGAATGTACCATTCATACATTGGAGGACATGTTGCGATCGTGTGCTCGAGAATGGTCAGGAAGCTGGGATGATTATATATTTCTAGTAGAATTCGCATACAACAACAGCTGGCACGCTAGCATCAAGTGTGCTCCATATGAGATGTTGTATGGCAGAAAGTGTCGCGCCCCAATCTGCTGGGATCAAGTGGGCGAACGACTGCTTGAAGGTCCAGAGATGATTGAAGTGACCAATGAGAAGGTCGATGTCGCCAAGGCAAAACTTCAGGAAGCTCGTGCTCGTCAGAAGAGCTATACTGATAAACGTCGTAGAGATGTTTCTTTCAACGTAGGTGATCATGTTTTCCTCACGGTATCACCTGCATGAGGAGTTAGACGTTTTGGAATCAGAGGGAAGGTCAGTCCTCGCTTCATCGGACCGTTCGACATCATAGAACACGTTGGTGAAGTGTCATACTGTTTAGCGTTACCGCCTCAGCTATCACACGTTCACAACGTGTTCCATGTGTCCTTAATCAGAGGATACAACTATCATCCAGTTCATGTTGTCCAGTATCCACTTGATCAGATTCGAGAGGATCTTTCATATGTCGAAGAACCCGAGAGAGTTCTTGAGCGACAAGATCGTGTCATGCGGAGGAAGACGATCCCTTTCGTCAAAATCCTCTGGAGGGATCATCCTGAGCGGGAAGCCACTTGGGAGACGGAGGAGTCTATACGGACTTCTTACCCTCATTTCCAGTTCTAATTCGGGTATGTTTTCTTTCAGTTTATGTTTCTCCAATTCGAGGACGAATTGTTCTTTTAGAGGGGAAGAGTTGTAAAACCCGCATTAAAAACCTATGAAAAGTACACGTGAACAGTAACTTACAAAAACACGGTAAAATTTAAACTTTCCATTTATAATATTAATACACGTGTCACGAATATAAATAACGAACAATCATGAATATTATAAATTTGACACGATCACAAAACCAAAATCACGAATGATAAATCACGAACACACACGTTAATTAATTAACAAACAAAAAGTTACAGGTTTTGTAACACCCCACTTGGATAAGTGGACCGTTACGTTTATTTAGGACGTGTCATCAAAGCATAAGGTAAATGTCCTAAAACATTAAATGGCCATAAAGGAAATACCGGAATCAAACATCGGTAATCCAAACATAAGCTCAAAACATGAAAAGTAAATACTGAAGGGAAAGGACTAAACAATGTCCAAATAAGCATAATAATGTAAGAAGTGCATAAAGTAAGAAGTCTGGATAGCTTCCATCCAAATGCACATGCTCTCAGAATCCTAAGAGTGTCCTGGTGTACCTGCCGTTAGAACATGAAAGGAACTACGGCTGAGCATAACGCTCAGTGAACGGGTATAAAGCATGATAAGAAATACTGAAATGAAGCAGATGATAAAATACTGAAGCTGTAAGACTGATAAGTAAAGTTGTAGCGGAAATCTGTGCATAATCTATAAAGTCTGATTTATAAATATTAAAGCTGAACTGTTATCTGTTAAATCTGAAAACATGCATTTACTGTATTTTAATTGCCAAGAGCTTATATAGGTCATGTGCTGAAACAACTGTTGCATGAATAACTGGAGGGGTGACCTCGTCATGCTGTAGAGGGGTGACCTCTAAATAATGTGTTGAGTGGAGGGATCAGCTCCAATGTGAAGGATGTAGAGCACACACCACATTCACCTGATAACTGTAAACTGATAGCCTAGGATGCATCCATACGCCCTACTAATAATATACTGATAAAATGGCCAAGCTGAACTGAGTGGAACGCTGCGGGATATCACTCTCCCGCAGGTGAGTCATGACACTGGTGCCTCAAGTGTCATGTTTACGGTACCGCCATAATTAGTACTACTGGCTGGTCATGCTTGTATATAAGGCTCAGGGAATATCTTAGTTATTAAAATAATTTTAGATAATTTATAACATGTAGTGGGGAAAATATTTGGGTGCAGGCGGGAGATCCTAATCATGCATAGAAAGGAAGTCCGTACTGAAAGGACGGAAATCCGTACGATCAATCAAATAAATGAAAGAACAACGAATCATAATAGTAAAGAGATAGGGGTATCCGTACCTTAGCCAAACTTGTAACATAAAAACAAGATCTCGACTTAATTTTCCAAACGGTGATCTACACAATGATATAACTACTATTAATAATGAGCAAATTACTTATACCTATGGTTGTTTTAGTCTTGCTCGTGGCACTTATTTCCTTGTCTTGCCTTTGCTATTATGATTAACCATATACGTTTATACATATCTGAATGAATGAATGAGTTGAAAACTTGCATGTATGCTTCAAATAAATCATATGTATATTCACATTACTATGTGCTCATCTACGAAATAGATTTTATAAGTGTAACACCCCATTTTGGAAATGGAAATATCACAGTAATTATGACGTGTCACCAAAGCATACAAGGTAAAATGTCTAAACATTACTTGACCATATAAAGGAAAATACCGGAATCAAACATCGGTAGTCCAAAAGTAAAGCTCATCACACACAAACATAGTATAGTAAAAGAAAAGGACTAAACAATGTCCAAAGCATAAGTATCATAAAGAAAGGAAATGCATAATGTAAAGAAGGCTAGACAGCTTCCAGTCCATATGCACGTACTCTTAGTGTCTACGAGCGTCCATGAGTACCTGCCGTTTTGGGAACATAGAAAAGGAAAACGGCTGAGCAATACGCTCAGTGCACAGATGTACAATAAAGCATGAATAGGATAAGCATATAACATAATAACAGCGGAAGAAAACTAAGTCCCGAGTAACCTGGTTAAGTCTTAATAAAACTAGTTTTATAGTTTGAAAGTCTTATGTTTATCTTATAAAAACTGTTTGTCATATATTACCGTTAGCCAATATAGGTCATGAAAATCCACCATGCATGAATAATTGGAGGGGTGACCTCATCATGCAAATTAGAGGGGCTGCCTCTAATTTAATATACTGGTTTATGGGTAGGAGGGATCAGCTCCTTGTGAAGGATGCAAGGCACACACCACATTCACCATGTAATCCTGAATAAAAACATGTAACTAGGATGCACCCATACGCCCCACATGATAAATATAAATAAATGGCCAAAAGCTGAAGGGACGCCACGAGAAATCACTCCGCCGTGGTGAAGTCATAACATCATTGCCTCTAATATTATGGTTATGGTACCTCCATAACTAGGTGAAACTGTTCATGCATGTATATGGCTATAGGTAATCATATTTAAACATAAGCAATCAAACTCATACTTATACTACGGGAAAACAGTTGGTTGCATACGGGGAAATCCTAATAAGGAAAGAATGTCCATACTGAAAGGACGGGAATCCGTACCTTATGTCCAGTGAACGAGAAAGATGAACTGCGAGAATCCTACTTCTGAATCACTAGTGCTACATAAATACGTACATGAAATAAGTATCTGCCTACTAAATACATAGCTGGTTTATGTCATGTCTTAGCTTATTTTATGTGTTCTTACTATGTCTTATTGTTTAAAGCCTTAAACTGTAATAAATCTTATATTCTGTTTAATCTGATTACGTATTTCTAGTATTTCATGTGTTATTATACTTACTGTGTAATAACAAGTAACTTTTCAAAAATAGCAGGTTTCCTAAAATAGAATGTTTCCAAAAATAGAAAGTTTCCAAAAATAGAAAGTTACCAAAAATAGAAAGTTTCCAAAAATAGAAAGTTTCCAAAAATAGAAAGTTTCTAAAAATAGAATTACTGCTTAAAATAGATAAGTTTCTAAAAATAGAAAGTTTCCATAAATAGATTAGCTGCCTTAATTAAATAAGTTTCCATAAATAGATTACCTGCCTTAAATAAATAAGTTTCTAAAAATAGCTGGTTTCCATAAAAAAATTAACTGCCTTATTTAATTAAGTATCTAAAAATAGAAAGTTTCCATAATTAGAAATAAGCTGGTTAAATAAGCTAAGTATATAAGCCTAAGTGTTTTCATGATTATTTTCTAAGTCATATGATATATTGTATAGTTTAATAATTATTTCATGTAATTTAATTAAACTATAGGTTATAATATTTAATTAAAGTATAACATGTTTTTAATTAAATATATTAAATACTTAGGTTAAAATATGTATAATTAAATATTAATAATATAACCTAAGTCATGTTAATTAATTAATTATATCTATAGTTTTAAAATAATTAATTAATTATAAGTCTTAAATATATAAATACTTAGGTTAAAATAAATTCATGATTATTAATAATTAAATAACCTAATCATGTTATTAAATTAATTACATCATTTATTAATTTAATTTTTAACATAAGTTCATAACATAAAAAAAACTAACATAAACCATGAACCGGATCTAAGCTTAAAAACATGAACCGGACATGAATCGACACCGTACCCCGAACCAACTCGGCGTACCCCTTGCTGTCGTGGGACCCACACGCACCAACCAAGACCATATGGTCTTGGTGGTGGTCGGCTAAGCAAACCGAAACCCCCTTGGGGTCGGTTGCAGCCTGCGGCCAAAACAAAACACCCCTTAAAACGACCCTTTGATTTAATTAATCACCAAAACATGTTAGACCTATGATTAATTAATATGTTTTTATAAAAACATCACATGTTCATAATTAATAAAAAGATTAAATTAAAAGAAAAGGTTTAAAAAGGTTTTACCGTATTCGTGGATCAAGAGAACGAAGAACAAACACGAACAAACAACAAAACTTCAAGATCCAAGATCAAAGAATCACCTTGTATGGTGATGTATAGGTGGCGGCACAAAGAACAAGGGAGGAACGGGTTTTAGGTTTTTCTTAAAAATCTTCTATAACTTAATTTGAGTAGTGAAAACTTAATTAACCCCCTTTTAGTAAAAATTGATAATGGGCTTGGCCCATTACCCTTGTTTGGCCGCGGGTAGGGACCCCCCCCATGGGGTTCCCGTACCTCTTTTCGTGTCTCGTTATTTAGTTACTCGTTTGTGTTTATTTATGTTCGTGTTTTAAATGTTCTCGTTACGTAAATACCATAATCTAATATATTTAATTACGCTCGTAATAAATATATATACGTAATTAATAATAGCTCGTGTTTTAATTACGTCCGTGATTTCGTGATCGCATGTTCGTGATTAATTATTGTTAAATAATTATTACGTGATCGTGCATATAAAATACTTATCGTGTTCTAACACGTACGTAATACGTAAACTCCTAATACGTAATCGTAATCATGCTATATTAGGAAAGTTTTAACAAGTACGTACGATCCTAAGGGTACTATGCATGGTAAAAGCATGCGGGTTTTACAACTCTTCCCCCCTAAAAAGAATAATTCGTCCCCGAATTATAGATAAAGTAAACTGGAAAAGAAGAACATACCCGAATTCAAAATATGAAATGAGGGTAAGAAGCCCGGATAGACTCCTCCGTTTTCCAAGTGGCTTCCCGCTCGTTATGATCCCTCCATAGAATTTTGACGAATGGAATCGTCTTCTTTCTCATGACTCGTTCTTGCATGTCAAGAACTCGTTCGGGTTCTTCTATAAAAGTGAGATCTTCACGTATCTGTTCCAGTGGATACTGAACCATGTGAAGGGGATGATATTGGTACCCTTTGAGTAAGGACACATGAAACACATTGTGCACATGCGAAAGCTGCGGAGGTAACGCCAATCGGTAAGATACTTCACCGACTCGTTCAATGATATCAAACGGTGCGATGAAACGAGGACTGAGCTTCCCTTTAATCCCGAAGCGTCTAACACCACGTGCCGGTGAAACCTTAAGGAAGACGTGATCTCCTACGTTAAAGTGTAAATCCCTACGATGCTTATCGGCGTAACTCTTTTGACATGACCGTGCCTCCTGAATTTTCTGCCTAGCTACTGCAATCTTCTCATTTGTCATCTCTATGATTTCTGGTCCTTCGAGTGTTCGCTCGCCAACCTGATCCCAGCAGATTGGGGCGAGACACTTCCTGCCATACAACATCTCAAATGGAGCACACTTGATGCTTGCGTGCCAGCTGTTGTTGTATGCAAACTCCACCAAACAGATGTATTCGTCCCAATCACCCGTCCATTCCAACGCACATGACCTCAACATATCTTCCAATGTCTGAATGGTTCGCTCCGACTGTCCGTCCGTTTGAGGATGAAAAGCCGTGCTAAGCTTAAGTTGTGTACCCCAAGCTTTCTGCAGACTTTTCCAAAAGCGCGAAGTGAATCGAGGATCTCTGTCTGAGACGATGCTGGATGGTGCACCGTGGAGTCTCATGATCTCTCGTCTGTACGTATCTGCGAGTTTACTTACCGGATCTTCCTTGCGGATCGGTAAGAAATGAGCTGATTTGGTAAGTCGATCAACGATAACCCAAATTGCATCGTGCTTCCTTTTGGTAGGCGGAAGACCGGTAACAAAATCCATGGTGATTTTATCCCACTTCCACTCTGGAATGTCTAACGGTTGAAGGAGACCGCCAGATCGCTGATGCTCGATCTTAACCTGCTGGCAGGTAAGAAATTTGGAGACGTAAGTGGCCACATCCTGTTTCATACCACTCCACCAAAAGTACTGCTTGATGTCATGGTACATTTTGGTCGAACCAGGATGTATCGAGAATGGGGAGCTGTGAGCTTCAGCTAACAAAGCTTCCCGGAGTTCTTGGTCATTAGGAACACAAAGTCTAGTGCCCTGCCATACGATACCATCTGCATCTACTCTAAATTCTGTCTGCTTCTCCAAATTCTGTACTATCGCCCAGATTTCTCCGTCATCCTTCTGAGCTTCCTTGATCTTAGATAGCAACTCGGGTTCTACTCTAAGATTAGACCAGTAACCGTGCTGTCCACGTATCATGTACTCGATGTCTAGTCGCTCCAAGTCTCTTATGATTTCCTCTTCGATTTTAATGTCGTTGATCATTCCGGGCTTCCTGCTAAGAGCATCTGCTACTACATTTGCCTTTCTGGGATGATACTGTAGATTAATGTCATAATCCTTCAACAGCTCTAACCATCTCCTCTGCCTCATGTTCAATTCACGTTGAGTGAAGATATACTTCAAGCTCTTGTGGTCCGTGAAAATGTCACATGATTCTCCATATAAGTAGTGTCTCCATATCTTCAATGCAAACACGAGTGCAGCAAGTTCCAGATCGTGCGTGGGGTAATTTTCTTCATAAGGCTTAAGCTGTCGTGAAGCGTACGCGATCACTTTCCCATGTTGCATGAGAACACAGCCAAGTCCCTTCCCCGATGCATCGCTGTAGATTTGAAATCCACCCGTACCAGATGGTAGAGTAAGAATAGGTGCAGATACTAGCTTCTGCTTCAGGTCTTCAAAGCTCTTCTCTCGATCTTCAGTCCAGACGAATTTCTCCCCTTTCCGCATCAGTTCGGTCAATGGTAGTGTTAGGCGTGAAAAGTTCTCCACGAATCTACGGTAATAGCCAGCTAAGCCTAAGAAACTGCGGACTTCCGTCGCTGATGTCGGCCTTGGCCACTTAGTAATGGCCTCAACCTTCGCTAGATCCATAGTGATTCCTTCTGCTGATACAATGTGACCTAAGAATGCCACCTTGTCTAACCAGAACTCACACTTGGAGAATTTAGCATACAGCTGCTTCTGGCGAAGAATCTGTAGTACTGTACTAAGATGGTCTTCGTGTTCCTCCTTGGACTTTGAGAAAATCAGGATGTCATCGATGAAAACAATGACGAATTTGTCCAGAAATTCATTGAAGATTCTGTTCATCAGATCCATGAACACTGCTGGAGCATTTGTCAGGCCAAATGGCATAACTACAAACTCGTAGTGGCCATAACGAGTACGAAAGGCAGTCTTAGCTATATCATGCTCCTTGACCCGTAGCTGATGATAGCCTAACCAAAGATCAATCTTGGAGAAGTGTTTGGCCCCTTGAAGTTGGTCAAACAGATCATCAATGCGTGGCAGTGGATACCTATTCCGAATGGTAATCTTGTTGAGCTCGCGATAGTCTATGCAAAGACGCATACTGCCGTCCTTCTTCTTAACAAATAAGACCGGTGCGCCCCATAGAGATGCGCTCGGTCGAAAGAAACCTCGTTCAAGAAGTTCTTGCAGTTGATCCTTCAGCTCCATCAGCTCTATGGGAGCCATGCGATAAGGGGCCTTGGAGATTGGTTCAGCTCCTAGAACCAGCTCGATACTGAATTCCACTTCTCGTGCAGGTGGTATGCCTGGAAGTTCTGCTGGAAACACGTCTTAGAATTCCGACACTATTGGTTGATCCTGAATCGATGGAGATTCAGCATCCATGTCGTGAACCGTAGCTAGATAACCCTCGCAGCCATGTGATAGTAGTGCACGCGCTTGCAGGGTGGATATGACTTGTACAGACCGTCCGGGTATGAACCCATTATGAATGTACTCTGGTGCATTGACATCACCGAAGATAACTCGATACGAATGGCAGTCTATGGTAGCATGATACTTGGATAGCCAATCCATGCCTAAAATCATGTCGAAGTCATTCATGTCCAACGGAAGTGCGTCGACAGGTCGAACCTTATCATCAAATTCTAAGGGAAGACTCTTGTATAGATGGGTGATTAATACAGAGTCCCTCAAAGGCGTGGAAATAGTAAGCCTATTTTCTAGTGGCAAGGGAGGCATCCTAATGTTCTTAGCATAAGTAGTAAAAATAACCGAGTGAGTAGCACCCGTATCGAAAAGAACACATGCAGCGCGACCATACATATACAAGATTCCAGTGATGGTACCTGTAGACTTGTTGGCCTGGTCTCGAGATGTCGTGTAGACACGCCCGGCAGTAGGAGGCGGCTTGGTATCAGCATGTCCTGATGTACCCTCCATCTCGCCCTTACGGCAATCCTTCATAATATGGCCAGGGAGACCACACTTGAAGCACGCATCAGTATTATGGCGACATGGTCCTGGGTGCCTACGGTGGCAAGTAGAGCAAAGAGGATGAGTGTATCCTCCAGCAAGTGCTCTGGCTGGCTGAGGACCTGATAAAAACATTTCACATAAGACATGATAGTTGGGTACAAAGGACAAAGCGGATAATCGTAGGATTGAATACCAGTGATAGCTGGACGGCTAGGCTGCGAACCTCTCTGGTTCTGGTCCCTACCCTTTCCATGGTTCCTGGTAGAAGTTTGCTAAAGTGTCAGAATATGAGTTAAAACATAAAACATAAGGAATTTCGTAAGTATTAGGACCTGCTGTTGTTGGAGTGCCCGGCGTTGTTACGGTAATTGTCATTACCGCCACGCCTATCCGTAGCAGAACGGTCGTTAGTCTGACCGTTTCCCTTGGGCTGATTTGGCTGCTGCTGAGTAGCCGGCTGAGACTGGTCCCCAGTTTTCTGCCTGGAAGATACATTTAAGAGATGATTAATTGACATATGGAAAGTATACGGATTGGTCACCGCTTGAATACGAATGTTTACCTCTTGTCGGGTCTTTCAGCTTCCCCGAACTCATCCCTCTCCTGCAGCATCTCCAGTTTTCGTGCTGCATCGGCCACTTGTGCTACAGTGTTGAACGTAGCACACACCAGATTGTTTGCGACCGATGTGCGAAGAGCCCATCTAAAGTGATGTGCCTGCTCTTCAGGAGTACCTGTTGCCGCACCAAGGAAACCAGCCAAGCGAAGAAAGCGCTGCATAAACTCGTTGCTATTCTCCCCAGCTCTCTGTCGGATCCCATGGTACTCTCTCTTGAGCTTGTCCTGCTCAGCCTTGGGAAAGAACTGCTCCATCACCCTGTCCTTGAACTGAGCCCAAGTCAAACCAGCAACCCACTCATCACCACCTTCAGAATGCATCAATGCTAACCACCAGTTGAGTACATCGCCTTCGAACCGATAGCATGCCAACCTTGCCTTGTATGCGGGGTCACAGCCCATAGCGTTGAAAATCTTCTCGATGTGAGCCAACCAGCTTTCGGCATCGCTGGGGCTATCTGTCTTCTCAAAAGCTCGAGGGCGGAGCTTGTTGAATCTCTCCATCCATACTGCTAATGTCACTGGAGGAGGAGGAGGAGGTGGCTGATTGTGCTGTTGATTGTTGGCAGCTTGAACTTCAGCCCGGATGTCATTCCTCAGTTGAGGAAGCAAGGCTTGCATGGCAGCCTGAATTGCAGCATTGAGCTGCTCCTGTTCGCGTGTGAGAACCATCTGACAGTATAACATAAAACATATGATTAAACAGATCAAAACATAAAATATAAATATATACATGAAAAAAATTTATACTAAAATTTCACGAGAAAAATTTTATGCAAGAAAATTTGTGTAAGAATGCATGATGCAGTTTTATGAAAACTTTTGTATGCTCGAGAGTGAACGCCTTTGGTCAGTTCACCCAAAACAAAAGACATAGCGAGGGGACGCCTATGGGTCGGTCCCAATTCTAAAAGTTTCGATAAAACACATGCAACTAAATAGGGCCAGTCCTGTACCAACCATTACTTAGTCAAAAACCCTGCAACAATGACATGTATATGTATGCTTAAAAATGATGAATGCATGAAAACAACTGTCAGTTCTAGGAAGACCGTAGTGACTACCCACTAATCACAGGTCATTTTTGAGAGCCTACAGGTCGAAGCCTTGGCTCTGATACCATAATTGTAACACCCCATTTTGGAAATAGAAATATCACAGTAATTATGGCGTGTCATCAAAGCATACAAGGTAAAATGTCTAAACATTACTTGACCATATAAAGGAAAATACCGGAATCAAACATCGGTAGTCCAAAAGTAAAGCTCATCTCACACAAACATAATATAGTAAAAGAAAAGGACTAAACAATGTCCAAAGCATAAGTATCATAAAGAAAGGAAATGCATAATGTAAAGAAGGCTATACAGCTTCCAGTCCATATGCACGTACTCTTAGTGTCTATGAGCGTCCCTGAGTACCTGCCATTTTGGGAACATAGAAAAGGAAAATGGCTGAGCAATACGCTCAGTGCACGGATGTACAATAAAGCATGAATAGGATAAGCATATAACATAATAACAGCGGAAGAAAACTAAGTCCCGAGTAACCTGGTTAAGTCTTAATAAAACTGGTTTTATAGTTTGAAAGTCTTATGTTTATCTTATAAAAACTGTTTGTCATATTTTACCGTTAGCCAATATAGGTCATGAAAATCCACCGTGCATGAATAATTGGAGGGTTGACCTCATCATGTAAATTAGAGGGGCTGCCTCTAATTTAATATACTGTTTTATGGGTAGGAGGGATCAGCTCCTTGTGAAGGATGCAAGGCACACACCACATTCACCATGTAATCCTGAATAAAAACATGTAACTAGGATGCACCCATACGCCCCACATGATAAATATAAATAAATGGCCAAAAGCTGAAGGGACGCCACGAGCAATCACTCCGCCGTGGTGAAGTCATAACATCAGTGCCTCTAATGTTATGGTTATGGTACCTCCATAACTAGGTGAAACTGGTCATGCATGTATATGGCTATAGGTAATCATATTTAAACATAAGCAATCAAACTCATACTTATACTACGGGAAAACAGTTGGCTGCATACGGGGAAATCCTAATAAGGAAAGAATGTCCATACTGAAAGGACGGGAATCCGTACCTTATATCCAGTGAACGAGAAAGATGAACTGCGAGAATCCTACTTCTGAATCACTAGTGCTACATAAATACGTACATGAAATAAGTATCTTCCTACTAAATACATAGCTGGTTTATGTCATGTCTTAGCTTATTTTATGTGTTCTTACTATGTCTTACTGTTTAAAGCCTTAAACTGTATTAAATCTTATATTCTGTTTAATCTGATTACGTATTTCTGGTATTTCATGTGTTATTATACTTACTGTGTAATAATAAGTAACTTTCCAAAAATAGCAGGTTTCCTAAAATAGAAAGTTTCCAAAAATAGAAAGTTTCCAAAATTAGAAAGTTTCCAAAAATAGAAAGTTTCCAAAAATAGAAAGTTTCCAAAAATAGATTTACTGCTTAAAATAGATAAGTTTCTAAAAATAGAAATTTTCCATAAATAGATTAGCTGCCTTAATTAAATAAGTTTCCATAAATAGATTAGCTGCCTTAAATAAATAAGTTTCTAAAAATAGCTGGTTTCGATAAATAAATTAGCTGCCTTATTTAATTAAGTATCTAAAAATAGAAAGTTTCCATAATTAGAAATAAGCTGGTTAAATAAGCTAAGTATATAAGCCTAAGTGTTTTCATGATTATTTTCTAAGTCATATGATATATTGTATAGTTTAATAATTATTTCATGTAATTTAATTAAACTATAGGTTATAATATTTAATTAAAGTATAACATGTTTTTAATTAAATATATTAAATACTTAGGTTAAAATATGTATTATTAAATATTAATAATATAACCTAAGTCATGTTAATTAATTAATTATATCCATGGTTTTAAAATAATTAATTAATTATAAGTCTTAAATATATAAATACTTAGGTTAAAATAATTTCATGATTATTAATAATTAAATAACCTAAGTCATGTTATTAAATTAATTACATCATTTATTAATTTAATTTTTAACATAAGTTCATAACATAAAAAAAACTAACATAAACCATGAATCGGATCTAAGCTTAAAAACATGAACCGGACATGAATCGACACCGTACCCCGAACCAACTCGGGGTACCCCTTGCTGCCGTGGGACCCACACGCACCAACCAAGACCATATGGTCTTGATGGTGGTCGGCTAAGCAAACCGAAACCCCCCTTGGGGTCGGTTGCAGCCTGCGGCCAAAACAAAACACCCCTTAAAACGACCCTTTGATTTAATTAATCACCAAAACATGTTAGATCTATGATTAATTAATATGTTTTTATAAAAACATCACATGTTCATAATTAATAAAAAGATTAAATTAAAAGAAAAGGTTTAAAAAGGTTTTACCGTATTCGTGGATCAAGAGAACGAAGAACAAACACGAACAAACAACAAATCTTCAAGATACAAGATCAAAGAATCACCTTGTATGGTGATGTATAGGTGGCGGCACAAAGAACAAGGGAGGAAAGGGTTTTAGGTTTTTCTTAAAAATCTTCTGTAACTTAATTTGAGTAGTAAAAACTTAATTAACCCCCTTTTAGTAAAAATTGATAACGGGCTTGGCCCATTACCCTTGTTTGGCCGCGGGTAGGGAACCCCCCATGGGGTTCCCGTACCTCTTTTCGTGTCTCGTTATTTAGTTACTCGTTTGTGTTTATTTATGTTCGTGTTTTAAATGTTCTCGTTACGTAAATACCATAATCTAATATATTTAATTACGCTCGTAATAAATATATATACGTAATTAATAATAGCTCGTGTTTTAATTACGTCCGTGATTTCGTGATCGCATGTTCGTGATTAATTATTGTTAAATAATTATTACGTGATCGTGCATATAAAATACTTATCGTGTTCTAACACGTACGTAATACGTAAACTCCTAATACGTAATCGTAATCATGCTATATTAGGAAAGTTTTAACTAGTACGTACGATCCTAAGGGTACTATGCATGGTAAAAGCATGCGGGTTTTACAATAAGCTATCAGGATGTAAGCAAAAGTTTGCTTTTGATGAATATTGTTCTTTCAATTGTAACACTGTCTAAACTAAGAAGTACGAAGTCACGTGATGATTTTTGTTTTGTATCATGCGTAGCCAAGAAAGTGTGTATCGATGGATTCAAAAAGTTATTATTGGATCAGTATTGATGCAAAGGAACATTACTTTCCTGAATATTTCCAAATTGAGGGCATGGAACATTGCCAAATACTTGCACACCATTTTTAGTATTCCATATCGAAATTATAATTTTGCTTATTCAAAATCTTGATCATTTATAAGATTGCAAATCTTGATTCCATGCAATGCTTGCATAACACACTAACTGATATCAAGTGAACTTATATATATTTTGAAAAGTTTATAGTAGGCTAAAGTAGTCACTAACTCGGACAAGTGCATGACTTCTTCTTCTTTGAAAAGTGCATGACTTCTTCTTCTTCGAAAAGTGCATGACTTCTTCTTCATTAGATGAAACACATTTTGTTATTAATATCTTCAAGAACCATTTAAAGATTTCTTGCACCATGTTATTTTAAAACATTCACTTTGTGATATGAATTATTATGACACCATCTTATATTAGTAAAACTATGCGCGCATACAAGAGACATAAAAAATTAAGTTGCACACAAATTAGAAACTACATGCATAAGAATCATTAGATTGATGGTAAACATATACCTCAAGGCTGGACAAGGGCAGACCAAGAGAAAAACCAAACCGAATTCAAGGTCAAACACGTACACAAAGTATACATCTGCTCCGAATCACAACCGAATCGCCGACTATATCTATCTTTTGAAACCGAAATCAGTTATTGACAACACAGTTCTATCGAGCATACGCCATCCCAAAGGAAAACTCGAACTAGAATAAATGAAACCACAACTATGGAGACGTACTAAAATACACGTACAGAAACTCGAACAAGATTGGTATCAGCGTGAACTCGAACTGGGAATCTGCTACTCATCTAACGTTTGTTGATTATAAAAAAATGAATTATGGTTTGGAAGTAATCATGGCTTTTTGTCAAGACTTTTATGGAGAAAGATGAAGATTCATTTTATATAGTATGTGCAGAAACTCTTCGAAAAGATGGGATTTGAAGATAGTAATTTCTTGGAGAATAATTCTCATATTGATTAAGTCATTTACTATATTCTTAAAATATAAAATGCGTGTACATACTCTCTGTCTTCTTTCGTAACTGATTAGTATAGATGATAAATGCATGATGACCGAGATTCTTGTTATTGCCCATTTACTCGTTAACTGTTTTCATTTTTATTTTCATCATTGATATCACACAATGTTGACTCATTCTAGTTGACTAGTTTTACATTTAGATAATAAATAAAAAAGAAATTTCTTATGTTAAAAGTTAATAATACACAAATTATTTAATTCTCGTGCTTTATTTCTGACTAGATACCTATTTTTCGGAGTAATTAAATGAATAGCTTTTAATAAATTAAAACTGCGTATTTTAATATTCGACTATTTAAATACAGATTTTACAATTCTTCCCCTCTAAAAAGAATAATTTGTCCCCGAATTAAAGATACGACCATACTGGGTTTTACAATTCTTCCCCTCTAAAATTAACAATTCGTCCTCGAATTATAGGTAATTTAAGCTGATCGAAGTAAAAGCTGAAAGTAAGCTGAAAGACGTATAAGCTGAAAGGACATATATGTTGAACGAGCATGAAGGCTGAAAATGCATATAAGCTGAATGATCATTCGTCCTTGATTTAGAACATAATGCTGCTGAAAGGGTATAAACATGACATGACTGAAGTGAACATGGAACGCGACATGGCTGAAGGGGACCTGTAACATAACATGACTGAAAGAACTTAACTGGATTTATTGAAGGAAAAGTGATGAGAGGTCCGGATGGACTCCTCCGTTTCGAATGGCTTCCCGCTCGAAATGATTCCTTAAAAGGTTTAAACATAATGACAATCATGGTCCTGATGACCCTGTCCTGAGGATGCTGAATAGTTTCTGGTTCCATACTTAAGATGGATCTTCTGAATCAGATAGAATGAATAAGCTATAGCATGTAGGATACATGAAACGGTGGGTGTAAATATCCTGAAAGATAACATTTATATATCTGAGCAAGCTGCTGAAAATATATAGGGACGAACTACGTGAACAATTTTAAACGTGCTACGTGAGCAATTGTGAACGTGGTTCACGATTATATGAAGAATGCTGGGCATGGAATATATTGTGCACCATAATACATGAACATTCTGTGAACGTGATGCTAGGACATATCATGAACATATGCTGACTGAGGAAAGAATGCCAAATGATACGGCCTGATACGTGAAACGTCTACCTGGTTATGGAATAGCTGTGCTATACTTGGGTCTGGTTTCTCAAGCTGCCTGTAACCGTATTCGGTAATAAACTGTGAAACGTGTATCACGAAATGGCGCACGAGCTTGAACGTGAACAATGTTATGAACGCTAACGTGAGCTTAAATCGTGAGATAATACGAAACATGAACTAAAACAGCATCCTACTACAAATGAGACGTAAACGTGAAAGTGAAAGTAAACGTGAGCGTAAATGTGAACGTACATGTGATTATGAACATAAACGTGAGCGTGAATTCTATTATACATGATTATTTGTGGAATACCTTGAAATCGTACGATCTACTGCTGAATTGCCTATAGATCTACTACTCCGTATACCTTTCGGATGAAAAGTCATGTGTAGGCTAGTTAAATGGTCGATAATGACTTAGATCGTATTATACCACTTCTGAGTCTGTGATAACTGATAACAACCTCATGGAGTCTTGTCTTATTTTTGATTAGAAATTTCTAAGGGTTGTAGTAACTTACTAGCATGTCGGTGTTCTATATTGAACCTGTGGTATGTCAGGCATCTAGATATGAACATAGCTGCATCAATTGTGTTATACTGTTTCTATCAAAATTCTGTCTGGGATTGAGGAACATTCTGGTGGGATCTGGATGAATAGTCATGGAAGAATTTTAGTGAGAACTGTCAGTAATTTCTGTGGTAGCAGTCAACTGAGTTCTAGAAAATTTTGTACTCTAGTTACCGACGTCGGTCTTGACCATCTGGTGATGGCCTTTACCTTCGCAGTATCGTCTGAAATTTCTTTCCGCTGAAATAGGGTGGTTCAGAAATGTCACCTTGTTCGACGGAGATTCACATGGAAGCTGCTTATATAATTTTCTCCTATCGGAGATTATGTACAACTGTGAAAGTGATTCTCTTGTACTCCTCTAAAATTTAGGAGATCGCGATGTTATCAAATAACATAATGGCGATTTTTTTTGTGTGAAGTCATAAACAAAATTATTCATAAATTTTCATACTATAGCTTGAGCATTAGGGAGCTCAGAAGTATAAAAATCAAACTTTTAGAGACACTATAATATGTGTAACAACAGTCTGGAAAACATCATGTTCTTTCTCTCCCCACTGATGGGAGCATGATCAGAAATTGTTCTAGAAAATGTTTAAGACATCGTAGCAGGTCAAATGAACCTTATATTCGTGGAGTGAACATCGATTAAGAATGGTGATTTTGTAAAAAATTTTGATGGTCGATACATGATCTCATGTTACCGGCCTTCTTCCTGATAGACAGAGACGGTGCATCTCCTGACGGTGCGCTAGGGCGAATAAAGCCTCGTTTCGGTAATTCTTGCAGCAAATGCTGCAACTCTTTTAACTTAGTTGCAGCCCTACAACAAGGAGTTTTGAAAACAGGTTCTGTTCTTGAGACAAGCTCGATGTAGAATTCTGTCTAGTGGTTAGAAAAGAATTCCTGAAAAAGTTTCTGAAATTACATTTGGGAATTCTGGATTAATCTGCTGGTCACGAATTTAAGAAATTTTAGAAGTGAATTTATAACTGGTAGCTGAAAGGTCTTCGTAGTTTTGGAATAATAAGTCACTTGTTGTAAAGTATAACAACTTGTATTGATTTTCTGGCAGAAACTAAAATGACAATATTCGGGATTTAGAAAAACGGATCTCGTCGTTAACTGAAAGGAGAACTTTAATAAACATGGGTGGTACTGTGAAGTCTTTTCTAGCGGAGAGGTAGGTAAATACATGTTTTAAAATAAATCTGTCATAGGAATACGTGAAGTAAACATGGCGATTTTCACTGAATGTGTTCGTTTGTAACATCACAGAATGAATACTGCGTGTTTAACCTGAATCATATTCTAGTGGTGGTGACTGAATCTTTAATGGTCTGAAATATGTGTGGCATGACACAACGGGTATACCTCCCCTTGGAGGGTACTCTGAATTTCCGAGGGCCTGGTTTAGAAAACATATAGAGTTATGAGTTATAACTCGTACGTTGAGAAGATATTTGTATGACTTGTACCAGGACTGGTGTCCTGACATGTGTCTTCCGAATGATACTTGAGACCTGTGTCTTGACTGTTGTCTGGACATGTATTTTAATGGGTGAGTATGAATAAGGTTAAGAATCTCAGGTAACTGCTAGGGTTGGTGGACCGGTTAGACTGCTGACCTCTGTATTTCTAGTCACGTCTGTTCTGGATTTCCGATGGTTACTGACTAATTAATTATAAGCACGGTGGTTGTCATTACCGCCTTGTCTGTCAGTTTCCTGACGGTCGTTATCATGACCGTGATTCATGTAACTATTTTTGCTGAGTGACCGGATGGGTACCGATTCTCACTATTCCGACTGGAAGATTAGCTCAGTGACGTGTAACAACTAACTTAGGAAGTAAGGCATGAAATGGGGTGGTAGCGTCTGATGGTTGAATTATATTATTTTTTGGAATTTCGGATCTATAGATTTCGTCCTTGCTCTAAAGAGTCTTCATTATATAAACGACATCAGCATCTTGTGGAATCTCCAATGTGTCAGCAGCATCAACATTTGTGAGGTCTTCAAAGTGTTAGCAGCATCAGTATTTGGTAAAATCTTTAACTCACGAGCAACATCAACATCTGGTAGAATGTCGACAAGTGGAAACGCCTGAGATGATTGAGGATCGATTAGCAATATCCATAGGGTAGGGTACCTGGAGTACACTTGGACTAATGTACATGAAGTACAAAATGAATACTGCATGTGGAGCATATATGAGACACTGTACAAAGGGTACATATGGAATACTATACATGGCACTGGTGGAAACTTTATGGAATGATCAATACTGGTGTCACTTGTCTGACATGATCAATGATTAAATTTATTTAAACGTTAGTAAATTAAACTGAAATGGGTAACCTGATAGCCTGGTAATTCATGCATAGACTTAATGCTGGTGGAATAGAGGTTCAAAAATATGTTTAAACGGAATTTCAACAATGGTTAGCATGACGAAACGCCTGATGAAGATCAAACATGATTGATTATGAAACAAGATTTTACTGTAACTCTTCTGTATCTTAGCATGAAAACATCATCACCTTGCTGAAAATGAAATCCTCATAAGGAGACATGAACTTAATCAACATGAAAATGACATCTACTTGAGGGTATGAAACTTGATTGTTATCAAGAACATAAGGGTATAGTCAACTGAGGTTTAATATCAACTGGTATGGATGGCTATGGTTCAATCCACAAAATTTACAGGAGAAAGTATGTGACTAAGTATGGGCGATTCTAGTTCGATCCATACTTGTCAAATTTTCTTCGAACTGTCATGTATAGAAATTTACGATCTGGGACTAAATATGGGTGGTTGTAGTCCAATCCATACTTGTCAAAATTTGATGTAGTGTCCTGATATGACAAAGGTGAACTATGGATCGGTTCACAAAACAACATTCGACTGTAAAGCATGAAAAATTGATCTGGACATTGGTGAACGTACATGGGCTGATTCACCAAGTAATATTTGACTGAAAACATGAATCTGACATGAGTAAGGATGAATGCCTATGGTCAGTTCATCTATAAAAAAATCAGAACGGGCAAGGGTGAACGCCTATGGTCAGTTCACCAACACGAAAATTCACTAAAAATGCACATGCGACTAAATATGGCCAGTCATGTACCAACCTTTTACTTAGTCAAAACTTTAAGAAAAACTGACTGATAACTGAAGAAAACTGACTGATAAATGCATGAGAAACATGAAAGATAACAACGCCAAAATCTGGGAAGTTCCTGGTGACTACCCACTAGTCACAGGTCAAGTTTTAGAGCCTACAGGTCGAACCTACAGCTCTGATACCATAATTGTAACACCCCACTTGGGTAAGTGGACGATTACGTGTATTTATGGCGTGTCATCAAAGCATAAGGTAAATGTCCTAAAACATTAACTGACCATAAAGGAAATACCGGAATCAAACATTGGTAATCCAAACATAAGCTCAAAACATGAAAAGTAAATACTGAAGGGAAAGGACTAAACAATGTCCAAATAAGCATAATAATGTAAGAAGTGCATAAAGTAAGAAGTCTGGATAGCTTCCATCCAAATGCACATGCTCTCAGAATCCTAAGAGTGTCCTGGTGTACCTGCCGTTAGAACATGAAAGGAACTACGACTGAGCATAACGCTCAGTGAACGGGTATAAAGCATGATAAGAAATACTGAAATGAAGCAGATGATAAAATACTGAAGCTGTAAGACTGATAAGTAAAGTTGTAGCGGAAATCTGTGCATAATCTATAAAGTCTGATTTATAAATAATAAAGCTGAACTGTTATCTGTTAAATCTGAAAACATGCATTTACTGTATTTTAATTGCGAAGAGCTTATATAGGTCATGTGCTGAAACAATTGTTGCATGAATAACTGGAGGGGTGACCTCGTCATGCTGTAGAGGGGTGACCTCTAAATAATGTGCTGGGTGGAGGGATCAGCTCCAATGTGAAGGATGTAGAGTATACACCACATTCACCTGATAACTGTAAACTGATAGCCTAGGATGCATCCATACGCCCCACTAATAATATACTAATAAAATGGCCAAGCTGAACTGAGTGGAACGCTGCGGGATATCACTCTGTTGCAGGTGAGTCATGACACCGGTGCCTCAAGTGTCATGGTTACGGTACCTCCGCAACTAGTACTACTGACTGGTCATGCTTGTATATAAGGCTCAGGCAATATCTTAGTTATTAAAATAATTCTAGATAATTTATAACATGTACTGGGGGAAATATTTGGCTGCAGACGGGAGATCCTAATCATGCATAGAAAGGAAGTCCTTACTGAAAGGACAGGAAATCCGTCCGATCAATCAAATAAATGAAAGAACAACGAATCATAATAGTAAAGAGATAGGGGTATCCGTACCTTAGCCAAACTTGTAACATAAAAACAAGATCTCGACTTAATTTTCCGAACGGTGATCTACACAATGATATAACTACTATTAATAATGAGCAAATTACTTATACCTATGGTTGTTTTAGTCTTGATCATGGCACTTATTTCCTTGTCTTGCCTTTGCTATTATGATTAACCATATACGTTTATACATATCCGAATGAATGAATGAGTTGACAACTTGCATGTATGCTTCAAATAAATCATATGTATATTCACATTACTATGTGCTCATCTACGAAATAGATTTTATAAGCTATGACGATGTGGTCCAAAGTTTGCTTTTGATGAATATTGTTATGTCAATTGTAACACTATCCAAACTGAGAAGTACGAAGTCACGTGATGATTTTTGTTTTGTATCATGCGTAGCCAAGAACGTGTGTATCGATGGATACAAAAAAATATTATTGGATCAGTATTGATGCAAAGGAAGATTACTTTCCTGAATATTTCCAAATTGAGGGCATGGAACATTGCCAAATACTTGCACACCATTTTTAGTATTCCATATCGAAATTATAATTCTGCTTATTCAAAATCTTGATCATTTATAAGATTGATAATCTTGATTCCATGCAATGCTTGCATAACACACTAACTGATATCAAGCGAACTTATATATATTTCGAAAAGTTTATAGTAGGCTAAAGTAGTCACTAACTCGGACAAGTGCATGACTTATTCTTCTTTGAAAAGTGCATGACTTCTTCTACACATTTTGTTACTAATATCTTCAGGAACCATTTAAAGATTTCTTGCACAATGTTATTTTAAAACATTCACTTTGTGATATGAATTATTATGACACCATCTTATATTAGTAAAACTATGCGCACATAAAAGAGACATAAAAAAATTAAGTTGCACACAAATTAGAAACTACATGCATAAGAATCATTAGATTGATGGTAAACATATACCTCAAGGCTGGACAAGGGCAGACCAAGAGAAAAACCAAAACAAATTCAAGGTCAAACACGTACACCAAATATAAATCTGCTCTGAAGCACAACCGAATCGCCGACTATATCTACCTTTTGCTATCGAAATCAGTTATTGACAACACAGTTCTATCGAGCACACGCCATCCCAAAGGAAAACTCGAACTAGAATAAATGAAACCACAACTATGGAGACGTACTAAAATACACGTACAGAAACTCGAACAAGATTGGTATCAGCGTGAACTCGAACTAGGAATCTGCTACTCATCTAAAGTTTCTTGATTATAAAAAAATGAATTATGGTTTGGAAGTAATCATGGCTTTTTGTCAAGACTTTTATGGAGAAAGATGAAGATTCATTTTATATAGTATGTGCAGAAACTCTTCGAAAAGATGGGATTTGAAGATAGTAATTTCTTGGAGAATAATTCTCATATTGATTAAGTCATTTACTATATTCTTAAAATATAAAATGCGTGTACATACTCTCTGTCTTCTTTCATAACTGATTAGTATAGATGATAAATGCATGATGACCGAGATTCTTGTTATTGCCCATTTACTCGTTAACTGTTTTCATTTTTATTTTCATCATTGATATCACACAATGTTGACTCATTCTAGTTGAGTAGTTTTACATTTAGATAATAAATAAATAAATAATTTCTTATGTTAAAAATTAATAATACACAAATAATTTAATTCTCACGCTTTATTTCTTACTAATTAGTTATTTTTCGGAGTAATTAAATGAATAGCTTTTAATAAATTAAAACTGCGTATTTTAATATTCGACTATTTAAATATGGGTTTTACAGGTATACCCCATGGGCTCCCTTGATGCCACGGCTACAAAAGAAAGAAGGAAGGGATGGGCTTTGGCCCATGACCCAAATTAAATACATGTTAAGAAAAACTCGAGGAAACCTTTTCATAATTTTAGGTTTAACAAAAGTTTCTCCCTGCCTCCTTCTTGCTCTTGCCGCCGGCCACCCTAAACCACAAGGACGATTCGGACAATTTTGATCTTCGATTTTGGAGTCTACGTGTTCGTGATTTTTAATTCTTTTCTTTCCACGTGTTCGATAATCATAACACTTCCTTTTCTTTTATATTCCTTATGAATTCATGTTATTAATTTAATTAATCAATAAAACAAGTAAATAAAACAAGTAGATTAATTAAATCATGTAAAAAGGAGGTGATTGGTGTTGGTTTTGTTCGGCCGAGACAACCGAGACCCCAAAGGGGTGCTCGGCTTGTCTTCATCACCACCACCGAGACCACAAGGGGTCTCGACTGGGATTGGTTGTGGCTTGGACGCAGCAAGAACCCTGACCAAAGGGTCGGCGTGTGTTTGTTTTCGGTTTGTGTGGAGCCGAGGCACCAACGAGACCCCCAAGGGGCTCGGTTGGTTTTGTTTGATCGGACCTGAGAACAAAGAAACCCCGACACTAGGTCGGGGTATGTTTACATGTTTAGTTGATTAAGTAGTGTCAACCGAGATCCCTCCAAGGTCTTGGTTGGACTTTGTTTATAGCTTATTTGGTTCGGCTTAATTAAAACACGAGTTCGGGATTCGGGTTTTTATAAAAACTATTTTTATAAGTCATGTTATATTAAACTTTAGATTAATTAATTTATTAAAATTAATTCATGTATAACCTAAGGGGTATTTATACTTAGTCATTTTAATTAAACATGTATTTTAATTAAAATCATATAACGTATAGTTTAATTAAATTAACCAGTTATTTAATTAACCAACTATAACCATGACTTGTATTGTATTAATTTAGCCTCACTTATTAATTATAATTCAACTTAATTCTAATTATAGAAACTTACTATTTTTGGAAACTTTCTATTTTTGGAAACTTTCTATTTTTGGAAACTTACTATTTATGAAAACATGCTATTTTTAGAAAGTTACTTAGTACTACAATACAAGTATTATAATACACTAATACATGAATAATACACAACAGAACATCAGAATAACTACAGTTAACACAGTAAATAGTAAAACATGATAGAATACATATAACAAGCAAATAACACGCAGAACCAGTAAAACACATGTAATTCATACAACTCATACACGTCCATATTTCTTATGTAGTGTTATCCGTCAAGGCGGATTATTCTTCATCATTCCTGTTAGCTTCTACTAGACATAAGGTACGGATTTCCCGTCCTTCAGTATGGACAATCTCTTCCTTCATTAGGATTTCTCATATGCAACCAACTGTTTTCCCCAGTAGTTACAAGTTAAATGCTTATGTTTATTAGTTACCTTAGCTATATACATGCATGACCAGTTTCACCTAGTTATGGGGGTACCATAACCATAACACTAGAGGCACTAGTGTTATGACTTCACCACGGCGGAGTGATAGCTCGTGGCGTCCCTTTTCAGTTATTTAGCCATTTTATTATTATATTATCATGTAAGGTGTATGGGTGCATCCTAGTTACATGTTTCAGTCAGGATTTCATGGTAAATGTGGTGTGTGCCTTGTATCCTTCACAAGGAGCTGATCCCTCCTACCCACTTACCAGTTAATTAGAGGCAACCCCTCTAATTGCATGATGAGGTCTCCCCTCCAAGTATTCATACACGTTGTTGACCTCAAGACCTATATTGGCTATAATGGTACATTAACTAATACAGATTTTCATAAGTAACATAAGCTATGTTTTTAGAACTAAAACCAGTTAACATGACAGACAACTAGGTTTTCCAGGACTTATTCATTTTCCGTTGTCATTCATGCTATATACTCTTTATATGCTTCTATATTCTATGTTTTCCATGCTTTATTGTATATCCGTGCACTGAGCGTTATGCTCAGTCGTCTACTTTTCCATGTTCCCAAATGGCAGGTAATCAAGGATGCAAGTAGGAACTCCAGAGTATGTGCATTCGGATTAGAAGCTATCCGGCCTCTTTTACCTTATGCATTTATTCCTACTTTATCATACTTTACATCTTTTGGACATTGTTTAGTCCTTTCCATTTACATTACTTATATTGATTGTTTGTGAGTTACTAGACTACCGATGTTTGATTCTGGTATTTCTATTTATGGTCATGAATGTTTAGATATTTACCTTGCATGCTTTGATGATACGTCATAATTTACTATAGCACTCTATCCTATTAAACGGGGTGTTACAAAAATGATTATTTCGTGTGGCATCATTTAATTTTTGGTAATCAATACACACACGCTAAACCGGTAACAGTTCTTGTAGGAACAAGTTCGTTATGTTCGTTGGTCCCAACAGTCATTCCTCCTTTCTTAGGAACGCAGTGAATATGACTAACCCAAGGACTATCTTCTATGGAAAAGATGATTCCTGCTTCAAGGAGTTTGATTACTTCCGTTTTTAGAATTTCCTTCATGTTTGGGTTTAGTTGACGTTGCCTCTCAATAACGGGCTTGGCATCGTCTTCAAGATTGATCTTGTGTTTGCAAAATTACGAATCAATTCTTGGTATATCGGATGTTTTCCATGCAAATGCTTCTTTGTGGTTTTTGAGCATAGAAACAAGGCGTTTCTTCTCATCTTCCTCGAGTGAGGCTGAGATAATCACTGAAAGGAGTGAATCCTTCTCTAGATAAGCGTACTCGAGTTGCTCGGGAAGAGGTTTCAATTCAAGATCCGTTGGTGGATCATGAATAGATTTGGGAACTATAAAGTTCGACTTCGAAGGCAAAACTTCGAAGGGTTTTTTTCCACTTCTTCGAGAGTTACTTCAGAATCAAGGGCCATGAATTCTTCGAATTCATGATCATGATCGGTATCGCTAATCTTTTATGAAGTTGTTTGGAATGGTGCGTTGTCATCAAGCAATGCATCCAACTCTTCGTCCATTACTTCATCAATAACATCCACGCGGAAGCATGTGTCATCATTAGAATGAGAATGTTGCATAGCTTTATCGACTAAGAATGTGACTCGATCGTCACCAACTCCAAGGTTAAGTTCTTTATTCTTCACACGAATGATAGCATCGGCGGTGTGCAAGAATGGTCGTCCTAAAATAAGAGGGACGTGATGGTCTTCATCCATTTCAAGGATTACGAAGTCGGCGGGAAATATGAATTTTCCAACTTGAACAAGCACGTTCTCGGATATCCCAATTTTGATATTGGTACGTGTGGTTAGCCAAACGTATACCCATACTTGTAGGTTTCAAAGTATTGTTTGAAAGATTTTTGTATAATGAGTATGGCATAAGATTGATACTCGTGCCTAGATCGGCCAAGGCGTGACATTCAACATTGTTGGCTAGAGTGCATGGTATGAGAAAGCTTCCTAGATCTCCGAGATTTGGTGGAAGTTTGCTTTGCAAGTCTACAGAACATTCTTCATTCAGAAACGTAGCAGAGATTTGCTTCGTCTTACTATGGTTGCTCACAAGATCTTTGAGGAATTTCTCATAGTTTGGCATAACGGTTAAGATATCAACAAGGTAAACGTTGATCTTAACTTCTTTGATCATCTTAAGGAATTTGGCATTACGAGCCTCCATCTTTTCCTTTCATAGGCGTTGAGGATATGGAATTTTTGGTGTATACGCCTTTGGTGTTGGTGTTGGAATGGGTGTGTTTTGTTTTGGTTTGGGTTTGGAAGGAGGAACGGTTTCTTCCTTCTCGGGCTCATCGGCTTCATCTTCACTTTCATCGGCGAAAGTGGGAGAATTGGTGTTTGGGTTTTGTGGTGGATTATAACTCAGCCCACTTCTTGTGAATACGGCATTCACAAGTTCATTACGGGAGGAGGGTGGGAGGTATGGTTTATCCATAGATGGTTTTGGGTTTGTTTGAGTGTTACTTGGCAACAAACCACTTGGTCGATTAGCTAATTGGTCGGTGATTCGACCGATCTTGGTTTCGAGATCACTAATAGTGGCGGTGTGGTGTCTTTGTCCTCTTTCAACGTTGGCTTTGAGATCGAAGAATTGGTTCTTAATGAACGTGTTTGTTGATTTCTGAGATTCTATGAAAGCTAACAACGTTTTTTCTAAGTTCGATCCTACGGGTTTCTTCTCGTTTGATGGAACGGAATTATCGTTCTCACGAGGGTGTGAGTTACGATTTTCGTTTTTAGGGTACTCACGCCAAGTGTCGGGGTTTCTACCGTAGTAGTTACCTTGATAACCACCTCCTCGGTATCCTTAGGCGTATTTTGCTTCTTGTGGTGGTTCTCTAATTGGTGTGTCATCACACTCCGTAGATGGGTGTGGTCCTTCACAAAGAGTACATTCGCCTCGCATCTCTTTCATTTCGTCTTTGATAGTTTTTAGTTGCGAGTCGAATTTAGATGTGAGAGCGTCCATCTTTTCCATGAGTTTAGAATTTTCGCTACTTTCAACGAAAGCAACGGTTTTCTTGAAAGGTTTGGGACGGTTATCTTTGGACCAATCAAGTTTTAAGAGAACTCGGTCCTCGAGCAATTGATATGCTTCGTTGGGAGTCTTATAGAGAAAGAGTCCACCGGCGTCAAGGATTGCTTGCGTCAGTTCATTGAGACCATGATAACAGATTTGGATGATGGTTCCTTTTGATAAACCATGTCCATGACAACTACGAAGTAGGTCTTTCATTCGGTTCCACACATCAATGAGTGTTTCTTGTGGAAGTTGGGCGAAACCTCGGATTTCTCCCATGAGTCTTTCGTACATGGCTTGTGGATCAGCTAACAAAAGCAGTTCTCATTTGTTCCCATGTTGCAATGGTACAGGGCGTCAACTCATTATACCAAACTCTTGCATCTCCGGATAGAGATGATGGGAAGAGTTCGAGTTTTATAGCGTCTACATTGACGTCTGTTCCATATCGGAACATGCCACATATTTCTATGAATTCTTTGTGCTTATGCGGATCGGCCGTGTACGGCCGTCAAATTGGCGGTCTTTGATCATTGAAAGGTGATGACCTTTCACGGTAAAGTTTTCTCCAAGCTCAACTTGAACAATAGCAGCCTCGGGGTAGGTGCTACTACTCGGTTGGCTGCCCATATGGATTGATCGTCGGCCATTGGGAATGGTAGATCGTTAAATGGGTTATAGACGACAAATACGTCTAAGAGATTATCAAATGGTGGGTTTTTGGTTGTTGGAATTTGGTTTTCAAAAGAAACAAAGGGTTGCTTCTTGCGGTTTTTCTTTCAATATTGACGAATATAACGTTCAGGATCGGTGTATGGACTAAGCAATTCTTGACCGGAAGAACGTATGTTCATTCAAGTCTTTTAGAACTTTTGAAAAAGACTACAAGTAAAAAAAATAAAAACAAACAAATACTACTAATAGGAAAATAAGTAGATAAGAAATTAAATAAACCAAACAAAATAAAAACATAAAAAAAATTTAAGGTTGCCGGCAGCAGAAAGGGGGTGTCGGCCGACAAAATGTAATCTGTGAAAAAAAGAGAAAAGTTGTCGGTGGCAAGAATCCTTGCTGGTCGGAAAAATGGGACCTGTGGTGGTGTTGTCGGGCGGCAAAATCGCTTATGTGATGAATTTGCCGGCGGCAAAATTGAATTTGCTGCAAAAAAAAATTATTTTTTTTTACTTTTTGATTTTTGGATCTTTTGGCAACAAGCACGCTACAATGGGTTTGATTATAGGATGATTTTGGAACTAAGAGCACAATCAAATCCCCGGCAGCGGCGCTAAAAACTTGATGCGTGTCTGGTGTATTGGATTGGAAACAAGTTTTAAATTTATAAACACGAATTACGGGATTGACTAAAAACGCACGGGCAAGTATAACCCTTTCGTTTGTGTATAGATTTTATGTGGTAATACCGAGATCATTCACGGGGATTTGGAAAACCTATGATCATTAAAAAATTAAACTATAATCGTTGATTGTAGCAATTGTAGACAAACAAGTAACAAGTAATATGATGAGATGAATAATAAGATTTAAGGCAACACTTGGTAAAGACTAGTTTGGGCATCCGTAGTGGTATAATTGTGATGACACGTTTAACATATATGATTATGATAATTAGATGGATAATCCAATCTATTGTTTTCAAAAGCTTCAATCCTCGTCAAGACTTTGGTTAAAGAAAACAAGCATTAGACTCAATCACTCAATTCAAGACTTAATCCAATTTCAACACATTTGATTCACGGTCATTTCAAAAATTTGCTAACACTTATAATTATGTTTCTTGATAATCAAAACTTCTTAATAAATGATCAATTCAAAAGATAGCCAATCATAGACAAACCGGCTATGACTTGTTGATAGAAAATAACCCTTTCGACCTATGAAATCTTTACCAACAAATTAAGTTTTGATAACAATTGTCACATGAAACATAAGTACTAATCGTTAAAAGGAAAGCTTCACATTGAAATAAACATAAATCACAATCACAACCACTACTTCATACCACAAACATCATCCTACCAAGTGTAGAATGAGATTTAGCTACTCATAACAAATAATGAAATAAACTCTGAAATAGTAGTCTTACAAGTCATAATCAAGAGCCTTACAAAGTGGAAATATGTTGCTAATGATTAGGGTAATGATCCCTAAGAGTTTTGTGATGTTAACTTTGCTTTTCGGACTCCAAAAGTGACTTTTCTTGCACCACCTTGCTCAAATCTGGGAATGGAGGTTTGGACAAGGTTGAGAGAGTTATTTTGTGGTTATGAAAGATATTATGAGATGATATTAAAAGTTATGTTGTTACATGACCCTAAGGGTCTTATTTATAAGTAAAATTGAATGCATGGAGTGAATGCATGGCTTGGAGCCAAAGACAAATGCTTGGAGCCAAAGGAAGTCTAAAACTTTTTTGTATGATCTTGTGTGTTCTCCCTTGAGCTTGCATGAATGTAGACACAAATTTTGCCTACACAAATGTGGGTGGCAACTTGAATCCTGTTGGTGGCAAGTCGGGTGAGTTTTGCTGGTGGCGAATTCATTTCTGCTGGTGGCAACTTCATGCTGAGTGACTTGTATGCTCCTTGGAAATACTTGTTCCTACACCCGAAATTGATCTTCAAAGGCTTATAACTTGTGCACGGGTCTTAAACTTGACTAGGATTCTTCGTACTCGTACTAATCTCCATATTTGCGTTGTTTTACACTCTATTCCTACAATTGGCTACACAAAGACTTGCTAACACAATTGGGTACAAATATGCACAAAAGTATCATAGATATAACCAATATACATGTACAAAAGTACGGATAACACTCCCAAAAACATGGTGGATTTGGGCGTTATCAAGAGTCAATTATAAGTTACTATGTTAAACGTAGAGTATTCGCATTCTTTCAAAAACTCATGCGTCTTAATTGTTTGCTTATTCTCTCATCGCTTGTATATAAATAAAATGTTAATAAATATTGTTTTAGTGGTTTGATCATTATTGTTAGTTCTTAGCTAATTCTAATAGTTTCCATGTAATTAAATTGGGAAGACATTTAAGAGTTCGCCAGCGTTGTGGATCTGAAGTATTAGCAACCCGAATAATCGAAAGCTTTCCAATAATAATTTGAAGTTCATCTCACCTAAAATTAGAAAAAATTTGAAGCTCACAAGGCTAAAATTCAATGCGAAATCAAAGTGAATGTCTTAAAACCTTAAAGCTTTAAAGATCCAAATTACCTTTCGAGGTTGAGGATATACGTCTTTGGACATAATAAAACTCATCCGGTTAGGGGGTCAATAAAAGGCAAGGCAAGACCGAAGCCCTAAAAAGCCGAGGTAAACCAAAGATAATAAAGCCCATCCGGTAGGGGGCATATAAAAGTCTGGTAATAAGTCAAATGTTCAAATCCGTTATAAAACCATGTTTATCGAAACTTTCTTGTCAATTTAACATAGTAACATCGTCATTATTAGGGAAGGTTACTGATTAATGGTTTTGCTTACACCGTTTTGACTCTATTTTTGGACCTTAATCTTTATTTACATACGTAAAAAATGAATCCTCGTGATCATTAAGACAAAAATATAATATAAGAGATACCCATTAGGAATAAGGGAGTCTAAGTACGTGATTAATACATATGAGTAGTGTTAGCATTACTAACTTATAAAATACGATGATCTTCATTCACACTTAGCATGAAATTGACTGAAAATCGAGGATCACGAAATTATTTCTATGAAGCATTCACTTGTTCTTGTACTATGATCCTAACATTTACGTGATGAAAATCATTCATTATGTCCATAACGCATCTAGTTAAGTTAAACTTCAATAAATGTCAAATAAAAATGAATTTTGGAAATACTGTGATATTTAATTCTAGCATTGCGTGAGAGAACGACGATGATTTAGTATGGTAGAATTGATGAGACTATAATTATACATGTTTCATACCCCAAAACGGAATTAAAATACGCAAAATATCATCAAATGTGTGCCAAATACCCTTGTTTTCTCCATTTGTGTGTTTGTAGACATGGATATCGGGAATTCATTTGGAAATCACAAAATCAAGCAAAAATGAACACAGGAAACGAAGTCATACAAAAGAACCAAAGCCGGATGTGAAATTACCATTTTACCCTTAAAGATATGAAGATTTACAAGAATGGTCCCTCAACTTTCACACATTGTAACTTTATACCCCTCAAATACCACAAATATCATCGGGGTCCCTAAAGTTTGAAGATTGTACAAGTTTATGTAACACCCCCATAATGGTCAAATGCAGCAGAATAGTACGTGCGGTGTTACTTTGGTGGATCGATAGCACACACTATATAAAGAAATGATCATCAAATGTCATTAAAACATATCACATGAATTTAATTGTGAAAATTAAGTAAATTGTCTTGAAATCAACATTTATTATTATTTGTAGAAATATCCCAGCCCGATGGTAAAATGATGCTTCCTATGATGTTGGAATCCAATGCACATGAACCTGCTTACTTTCCTGAGAAAACATATAAATAAAATGTGGGGTTAACACGAGGTTGGTGAACTCACAGGTTTAGTTTATAAAAAAAATGTACTGATATGCAGAACACCACGAAGATAGTAGAGCACCAAGCTACATACTCTAGTAGTTCCTATTGCCCTGTAATAGAAGCGAGACAATGTTTCTCAGGAGCCTATGTGGATAATCCCTAATGTGCGACCCTCGGTCCGACAATGAAATAAACATGTTGCTTGTCCTAAGCGTTTCGTGAGTGCGACTCACGCAGGCTGGGTGTTGTCAATACCCAAATAGATCTATTTATAACATTTCGCGTTACACTGTTAACTATTATAGTCCACGGGAATAATGGGGCAAATAATAGGCAGTAAATTTGTTGTTGTCTGTAAGTGTTTGCATACACAATAATTTAGTATGTTTTCTACCCCAGTTATAAAATAGTAAAAGATGGGGCCATGAACTCACCTCAATGATAAGGCAGTAGTAGTATGTCACTGGATATGCTGGTATGGTATGATCACGGAGCAGTAAAACTACCTAAGTAATTTATGTGACTTAGTAAATGGATAATAAAAAGCACAGATAAATGTAACTGATGAAAATGCATGATCACAATTTAATAAGTTATTACTATTGTTTAAACGTTAAACTTATAGTAAGTTATCGATGAATGTACATTTTTAGTTTCTAAAAATGTATTTAAATTGTTTGTATGTCAACAGTGTAATTAATTAAATAAATAAAATTTTATTTAATTAAGAGTTGTAAAAATCTAATGTTTCTCCAAAATCCTTATAGTTTTAGATGTACAAACTTTAGTCCGTAAGTTTCCTAATATATCCTTTTAGTTTATTAAAATAAACTTATTTTAATTTATTTTCAAAACAATATTATTAGTATTTGAATCAAATTGTACTATGGTCCTTGTAAAAATAATAGTTTCCAAAACAACCCCTAGGGTTTCGTTCGTTTAGTTTGATATGCATCGTTAGTCCCTAACCGTTATGTTTAAATTTCAAAACAGCCCCTAGGGCTCATATAAGTTTTGGTGTATGGCAAAGTTGGTCTAGGGTTTATAAATTTCGGGTAAGCGGCAAAACGAGTCCCTAGGGATCGTTTGGAGTTTGTGAAATGACATATCTATTCCCTTAAGTCTCGAAATTCATTGAAAGGCACAAAATTAACATCTAGGGCTCGTTTCATGGTTGTAAAATGGCAAATATGACCCTTGTGGTTTAATTAATGTTTCAGCTACAATTAAATACACCCCTTTACTTTTAGAAATATACAATATAGCACCTAGACTTTACAAGATTCTCGAAATGTATATAGTAGTTTTATAGTTTTACCATTTAGACTTATACTTTCACCCAATGACAATTTTCGCACAAAAAATCTAATAATAGTATTTAGAAAATTAAATGGGCTTTTCAAGCCCAATAGTGGTTCGGCTTAGTTTTGGGCCTAGTGGTTTAGTATTTTGGGCTTGTTTAAAGTTTGTAAACATTTACTAATCACTTAATTAACCTTAATTAATTGGATTATACTAAATGGGCCTATTTGGCTAGTTTTATACTCGCCTTAATATTATGCCGAGATTTATGGGCTTATTCGTTTGGGCTTATTCGTTTGGGCTTATTCGTAGCTTATGGGAATGGGCTTATATACACGGCTTATAAATAGCCCGTGTATTATGGGCTTATTTATTCGGCAACTTGCTTATCAATCCTAAGATATTTAGCTTATTAGGAATTAAGGCACTTATCTTTCTAGTTTTACTAAGGTAAGACTTAGGTTTAGACAATATTAATCATAGTGTTTCTAGGTTCACATTTTAGGCACGTTAACTAGGGAAACAATATCAAGCCGTGGGTTTGGTTTTCAAGTGGTTCGAATCTATCATGAGTTTTATGTGTGCATGTTCTCTAGTCAAGTTTTTCTTCCCTAGTTTACAAGTCTAAGAATACATGTTTATAAGTTCATGATGTGTAATAAGGAATGAATATGGAAATGGTGGTGAGTAACTTACTTGTATATGAAGGTGATGACAATAAGTGAGTAGTGGCTAGGATCCACACGTCTAGTGTTTTTAGCCGAGAGTTATGGTGACCTTGCTTGCCTTGATAGTCAAGAATTGGATAGTGGTAGTGAATGCTCACACTAAATGCTTCTTGACAAAGATTTGGGTAGTAAATGTTATATGAGTGTGTTTTTCGTGTGTGTGTGTTTATATGGTCCGAAAATAGTGAGATTATGAATGAGATTTGGGTGTGTTGTGTTAGTTTTAATCTTGCTAAGTGAGGTCTTGTGTGGTTCTGTAAAACCCTGGTTTTATCATGAATAGTACCCTTATGATCGTACGTACATGATTAGAACTTTCCTTATTTAGCACGTTTACGTTTCACAAATAGGAATTTTCAAGTATTACGTACGTGTTATTACACGATAAGTATTTATTACGTATTAAGACACGATTATTATTATCAACAATAATTATAATCACGAATATGAAAATCATGACCGTAAATAATCATGAACCTAATATTATGTATTTATGTATATTTATTACGACTACAAATAAATATATTTTACGACACGAACGAACAATAATTAAATCACGTAAACACGACACGATAACACGTAAATAAATCGAACACGGGAAAACAACGTGTTTCCCCATGTGGGGCCCATATAGCCGCGGCATAGACACCAAGGTGGGCCAAGCCCACTTAAAAATTTAACAAAAAGGAAAAAGAAGGAAATAAATTTTCATAAAACAGAATAATTAGAAAATCAAAAACCCTGCTCCTGCTCCTCCTCCTTTTCCCTTGTAGCTGCCGCATACAAACACCACAAAGGAGGTGTTTGTTGATTTTGGTAGATCCAATTTATTGCAAGGTTGTTCGTGTTAGTAATTTCCTTTTGATCCACGAATCGGTAATCTTCTTAAACCTTTTATTTTTAATTGTTTATTAGATCTAAACACATGAAATCATAGGATTATTAAAAACAAGTTAATAAACATCTAGATCTAATCATGGGGTATTAAATATATAAGGTTTAAGGGGTGTTTGGTTCGGCTAATGGGTAGAACCGAGAGCAAGGGATCTCGGTGGTTGTGTGATCACCACCAACCGAGACCACAAGGTCTCGGTTTGGTTGGGGTGTTTCGGTCGCAAGCAACCAAGGGACCCCGACGCATGTCGGGGTTAGCCTTGGTAGTCAAGGGGGTCTCGGCTTAAAACCACACACACCACTAGTTTAAGCCGGTGGCGGTTTGCCATGGTTAAGGGTTGTAGATCCGGTTCAAGGGTTCACGGACCGGATCATGACATGTTTAGATTTAAAACACGGGTTCGGTTCATGGTTTATTTTTACAAGTTAATTATTTATTTTTACAAGTTAAATAATTACAAGGTTTAATTAAATTAATTTAACATGCTATGTAATTAATTTAATTTGGAACATGACTTATATTAATTATTAGTAATAATAATACATGATTCTAACCTAAGTATTTTATGATTTAATTAACTAATTATTAAAACATGGCATATAATTAATTAATTTCCATGACTTAGGTTATATTAATAATAAATATTAATACATGTTTTAACCTAAGTAGTATTACCTTTTATTTAATTAAATCATGTTATATTTAATTAAATCTTATAACCTATAGTTTATTTAATTTACATGTAATAATTAATAAACTATACTATTAAACCACATGACTTAGAATATTAATCAGTAAAACTTAAGCTTATATTATTAGCTTAATAATCCAGCTTATTTCTAATTATGGAAACTTTCTATTTTTAGAAACTTATTTAATTAAGGCATCTAATCTATTTATGGAAAATTTCTATTTTTAGAAACTTATTTATTTAAGGCAGCTATTCTATTTTTGAAACTTTCTATTTTTGTAAACTTTCTATTTTTGGAAACTTTCTATTTTTGGAAACTATCTATTTTTGGAAACTTTCTATTTTTGGAAACTTTCTATTTTTGGAAACTTTCTATTTTAGGAAACCTACTATTTTTAGAAAGTTACTTATTATTACACAACAAGTATAATAAAATACAAGAAATACAAGTAATAGTTAATCAGAATACATGATAAACACAGCATAACGATAAAATCAGTTGAACATGACATGAACATATAAAACAAGCTAAGACATGATATAAAACCAGTTACGTATACAGTAATCAGATTACTTATACACGTATATTATTTATGTAGCATTAGTGATATCGAAGTAGGACTCTCTTCCGTTCGTCTTCTTCGTTCACTGGACACAAGGTACGGATTCTCCGTCCTTTCAGTATGGACATTCTTTCCTTATTAGGATTCCCCATATGCAGCCAACTGTTTTCCCAGTATATGTTTTATATGTTTTGATTGCTTATGTTTAATTTAATGCCTAAAGCAATATACATGCATGACCAGTTTCACCTAGTTATGGAGGTACCATAACCATAACACTGGAGGCACCAGTGTTATGACTTCACCATGGCGAAGTGATAGCTCGTGACGTCCCTTCAGCTTTTGGCCATTTTATTATTATCATGTGGGGCGTATGGGTGCATCCTAGGTTACATGTTTTTACAGATTATTCAGGTGAATGCGATGTGTGCCTTACATCCTTCACAAGGAGCTGATCCCTCCTACCCAAAAACTTATATTAATTAGAGGCAGCCCCTCTAATTGCATGACGAGGTCACCCCTCCAAGTATTCATGTATGTTGATATTTCATGACCTATATTGGCTAATGGTGAACATGTTAAACAATTTTTATAAAATAAACATAAGGCTTTTCAAACTATAAAACCAGTGTTACTAAGTTATACCGGTTTTCCAGGACGGCTGCTATATGTTGTATATGCTTATGTTATTCATTCTATGCTTGTATATGTGTTTACTGTGTGTTATGCTCAGCCGTTTTTCCATTCATGTTCCCAAAACAGCAGGTACTCAGGGACGCTCGTAGACTTTAAGCATACGTGCATATGTCCTAGAAGCTTCCTAGCCTTCATTACTTTATGCATTTCTTCATACTTTAATACTAATTTCTATGGACATTGTTTAGTCCTTTTCATTTACAGTACTTATGTTTGTGTGTGATGAGTTCTACTTATGGGGTACCGATGTTTGTTTTTGGTATTTCCTTTATGGTCATGTAATGTTTAATACATTATCCTTGTATGCTTTGATGACACGCCATAATCACGCGTAACATTCCATTTACCAAAATGGGGTGTTACATTATGGTATCAGAGCCAAGGCATCGACCTGTATGCTCTCAAAATACGACCTATGATTAGTGGGTAGTACTATGGTCTTCCTAGAACTGACAGTCGGTTTTCATGCATTCATCATTTTCATGCATATATATATATATATATATATATGTCATTGTCACAGGTTTATGACTAAGTAATGGTTGGTACAGGACTGGCCCTATTTAGTCGCATGTGTTTTATCGAAACTTTTAACTTTGGGACCGACCCATTGGCGTCCCCTCCCCATGTCTTTTGTTTTGAGTGAACTGACCATAGGCGTTCACTCTCGCGCATATAAAAGTTTTCATAAAACTGCATCATGCATTCATGTACTAGTTTTCTTGCATAACATTTTTCTCATGATTTATTGGTATAAAAAAAATTTCATGTATATAGTTTATGTTTTGATCAGTTAATCATGTATTTTTATGTTATACTGTCATATGGTAAACACACATAATATCCGAGAGATGGTTGCAGCTGCCAATGCAGATTTGCAGGACATCCTTCATCGGAACGACAATTATCCTCCCCCACCTCATATCTTTCTCACAGAGGGAAGAAATACGCTCATGAGAGAATACTACGCTATTAGGCAGCGAGCTGAGGAAAACAGCAATGATTTCATGCAGCTTTTCCTTCGGTTTGCTGGTGTCCTGAGAGCAACCGCGGGCACTGCTGAAGAGCAGGCACAACATTTTCGTTGGGCCCTTTCTCTAATGATTGCCAATAACTTGGAGGGCACTACCTTCAACACGGCGGCATAAGTGGCCGATGCAGCACGTAAGCTGGAGATGCTGCAAGAAAGGGACGAGTTAGGGGAAGCAGAGAGACCCGAGAAGAGGTAAACATTCGTTATTCAGCGGTGACCAAACCGTATTCTTACAGCATATGTCAATATTTACATCTCTTAAACTGTATCTTCCAGGCAGAAGACTGGGGACCGGTCTCAGTCGGCTACTCAGCAACAGCCTACTCAGCCCAAGGGAAACGGTCAGACTCATGACCGTTCTGCTACAGATAGGTATGGCGGTAATGATAATTACCGTAACAACGCTGGAAACTCCAACAGCAGCAGGTCCTTATACTTACTCATTTTCTTATGATTACATGCTATAGTTCTTATTTCTGACACATTAGAGAATCTTCTACCAGGAATCATGGTAACGGGAGGGACCAGAACCAGAGAGGTTCACAGCCTAACCGTCCAGCTATCACTGGTATTCCATCTTACGAATTATCCGCATTGTCCTTTGTACCTATTATCATGTCTCATGTATATTGTTCTTATCAGGCTCTCAGCCAGCAAGGACACCTGCTGGAGGATATACTCATCCTCTTTTCACTACCTGCAACCGTAGGCACCCAGGGCCATGTCGCCGCGACAGCGACGCATGATTCAAGTGTGGTCTTCCTGGCCATCGCATGAAGGACTACCGCAAGGGCGAGATGGAGGGCACATCGGGACATGCTAATACCAAGCCGCCTCCTACTAGTGGACGCGTTTACACGACATCTCGCGATCAAGCCAACAAGTCTATAGGTACTATCACTAGAATCTTGTATATGTATGGTCAAGCTGCATGTGTTCTATTTGACACGGGTGCTACTCACTCGGTCATTTCTACTGATTATGCTAAGAATGTTAGGATACTCCCCATGCCACTAGAGAATATACTGAATATTTCCACGCCTTTAAGAGACTCCGTACGCATAACCCATGTATACAAGAGCTTTCCCCTAGAGTTTGATGACAAGATTCGTCCTGTTGACGCACTTCCGCTGGACATGAATGATTTTGACATGATATTAGGCATGGATTGGCTATCCTAGCATCATGCTACCATAGACTGCCATTCATATCGAGTCATCTTCGGTGATGTTAAAGCACCAGAGTACATACCCGGAAGGTTTGTACAAATCATATCAACCCTGCAAGCACGTGGATTATTGTCACATGGTTGCGAGGGCTACCTAGCTACTGTTCATGACATGGATGCTGAATCCCCATCAATTCAGAATCAGCCGATAGTGTCAGAATTCCCAGATGTATTTCCAGAAGAACTTCCGAGCATACCACCTGCACGTAAAGTAGACTTTAATATCGAGCTCATCCCATGAGCTGCCGATTTCCAAGGCTCCTTATCGCATGGCTCTCATAGAGTTGAAGGAGCTGAAGGATCAATTTCAAGAACTTCTGGAGTGAGGCTTCATCGACCAAGCGCATCTCCATGGGGCGCATCGGTCTTATTCGTGAAGAAGAAGGACGGCAGTATGTGTCGTTGCATAGACTATCGCGAGCTCAATAAGATTACCATCAGGAATAGGTATCCTCTACCACGTATAGATGATCTGTTTGACCAACTCCAAGGGGCCAAACATTTCTCCAAGATTGATCTAAGGTCGGGCTATCATCAGCTACGGGTTAAAGAGCAGGACATCGCTAAGACTGGTTTTCCGTACACGTTATGGCCACTACGAATTTGTAGTCATGCCATTTGGCCTTACCAATGCTCCAGTAGTGTTCATGGATTTGATGAACAAAATCTTCCATGAATTTCTGGACAAGTTCGTCATTGTCTTCCTTGACGACATCCTGATATTCTCTAAGTCCAAGGAGGAACACGAAGACCATCTTCGTACAGTATTACAGATTCTTCGCCAGAAGCAGCTGGATGCTAAATTCTCCAAGTGTGAGTTCTGGTTAGACAAGGTGGTGTTCTTAGGTCACATTGTAACAGCAGAAGGAATCACTATGGATCCAGCAAAGGTTGAGGCTATTACCAAGTGGCCAAGACCGACATCAGCGACTGAAGTTCGCAGTTTCCTAGGCTTAGCTGGTTACTATCGTAGGTTCGTGAAAAAATTTTCCCGTTTAGCACTACCACTGACCAAACTGATGCGAAAAGGGGAGAAATTCGTCTGGACTGAAGAAAGAGATAAGAGCTTTGAAGACCTAAAGCAGAAGTTAGTATCTGTTGAAGGATTTCAGATCTGGTATAGGTGGATTTCAGATCTACAGTGATGCATCGGGGAAGGGACTTGGCTGTGTTCTCATGCAACATGGGAAAGTGATCGCGTACGCTTCACGGCAGCTTAAGCCTTATGAGGAAAATTACCCTACGCATGAATTAGAACTTGCTGCAGTCATGTTTGCATTGAAGATATGGAGGCACTACTTGTATGGAGAATCATGTGACATATTCACGAATCACAAGAGCTTGAAGTACATCTTCACTCAGCGTGAATTGAACATGAGACCGAGGAGATGGTTAGAGCTGTTGAAGGATTATGAAATTAATCTGTAGTATCATCCCGGCAAGGCGAATGTAGTGGCAGATACACTTAGCAGAAAGTCCAGAATGATAAACAGCATTAAAATTGAGGAGGAAATTATAAGAGACTTGGAGCGACTAGACATTGAGATCATGGTACGATGACAGCACGGTTACTGGGCTAATCTCATAGTGGAACCTGAGTTACTCTCTATGATCAAAGAAGCTCAGAAGGATGATGGTGAAATCTGGGCGATAATTCAGAATTTGGAGAAGCAGACAGAATTTCGAGTAGACGCAGATGGTATCTTATGGCAGGGCACGAGACTTTGTGTTCCTGATGATTAAGAACTCCGGGAAGCATTGTTAGCTGAGGCTCATAGATCCCCATTCTCTATTCATACTGGTTCGACCAAGATGTACCATGACATCAAGCAATACTTTTGGTAGAGTGGTATGAAACAGGATGTTGCGAATTACGTCTCCAAATGTCTTACCTGCCAGCAGGTTAAGATCGAGCATCAGCGATCTGGCGGTCTTCTTCAACCGTTAGATACTCCAGAGTGGAAGTGGGACAAAATCACCATGGATTTTGTTACCGGTCTTCCATAGACAAAGAGGAAGCACGATTCGTTGATCGACTTACCAAGTCAGCTCATTTCTTACCGATCCGCAAGCAAGATTCGGTCAGTAAACTCACCAAAAGGAGATCATGAGACTTCATGGTGCTCCATCCAGCCTCGTCTCAGACAGAGATCCTCTTTTTACTTCGCGATTTTAGAGAAGTCTGTAGAAAGCTTGGGCTACAAAACTTAAGCTTAGCACGACTTTTCATCCTCAAACAGACGGGCAATCGGAGCGAACGATTCAGACATTAGAAGACATGTTGAGGTCATGTGCGTTGGAATGGATGGGAGATTGGGACGATTACATCTGTTTGGTAGAGTTTGCACACAATAACAGTTGACACGCAAGTATCAAGTATGCTCCGTTCGAGATGTTGTATGGCAGAAAGTGTCGCGCCCCAATATGTTGGGATCAGGTTGGTGAGCGAACACTTGAAGGACCAGAAATGATTGAGTTGAACAACAAGAAGGTCGTAGTAGCTAAGCAGAAATTGCAAGAAGCACGGTCACGTCAGAAGAGTTATGCCGACAAGCATCGTAGGGACTTACATTTTAACGTAGGAGATCACATCTTCCTTAAGGTATCACCGGCACGTGGTGTTAGACGTTTTGGAATCAAAGGGAAGCTCAGTCCTCGATTCATCGGACCGTTTGATGTCATTGAGCGAGTCGGTGAGTATCTTATCGTTTAGCGTTACCTCTGCAGCTTTCTCATGTTCATGATATTTTCCATGTGTCGTTACTCAGAGGGTACAAGTATCATCCCCTTCACATGGTTCAGTATCCACTAGAACAGATTCGTGAAGATCTTACTTTCATAGAAGAACCCGAACGAGTTCTTGACAGATAAGAACCAGTCATGAGAAGGAAGACGATTCCATTCGTAAAAATCCTTTGGAGGGATCATACCGAGCGGGAAGCTACTTGGGAAACAGAGGAGTCTATCCGGGCTTCTTACCCTCATTTCATATTTTAAATTCGAGTATGTTCTTCTTTTCCAGTTTACATATCTATAATTTGGGGATGAATTATTCTTTTTAGGGGGGAAGAGTTGTAAAACCCGCATGCTTTTACCATGAATAGTACCCTTATGATCGTACGTACATGATTAGACCTTTCCTTATTTAGCACATTTACGTTTCACAAATAGGAATTTACAAGTATTACGTACGTGTTATTACACGATAAGTATTTATTACGTATTAAGACACGATAATTATTATCAACAATAATTATAATCACGAACATGAAAATCATGAACGTAAATAATAACGAACCTAATATTATGTATTTACGTATATAAATTACGATTACGAATAAATATATTTTACGACACGAACAAACAACAATTAAATCACGTAAACACGACACGATAACACGTAAACAAATAGAACACAGGAAAACAACGGGTTTCCCCATGTGGGGCCCACATAGCCGCGGCATAGACACCAAGGTGGGCCAAGCCCACTTAAAAATTTAACAAAAAGGAAAAAGAAGGAAATAGATTTTCATAGTACAAAATAATTAGAAAATCAAAAACCCTGCTCCTCCTCCTTTTCCCTTGTAGCCGCTGCATACAAACACCACAAAGGAGGTGTTTGTTGATTTTTGTAGATCCAATTTATTTCAAGGTTGTTCGTGTTAGTAATTTCCTTTTGATTCACGAATCGGTAATCTTCTTAAACCTTTTCTTTTTAATTTTTTATTAGATATAAACACATGAAATCATGGGATTATTAAAAACAAGTTAATAAACATCTAGATCTAATCATGGGGTATTAAATATATAAGGTTTAATGGGTGTTTGGTTCGGCTAATGGGTAGAACCGAGAGCAAGGGCTCTCGGTGGTTGTGTGATCACCACCAACCGAGACCACAAGGTCTCGGTTTGGTTGGGGTGTTTCGGCCGCAAGCAACCAAGGGACCCCGACGCATGTCAGGGTTAGCCTTGGTAGTCAAGGGGGTCTCGGCTGAAAACCACACGCACCACCGGTTTAAGCCGGTGGCGGTTTTCCATGGTTAAGGGTTGTAGATCCGGTTCAAGGGTTCACGGACCGGATCATGACATGTTTAGATTTAAAACACGGGTTCGGTTCATGGTTTATTTTTATAAGTTAATTATGTATTTTTACAAGTTAAATAATTACAAGGTTTAATTAAATTAATATAACATGCTATTAATTAATTTAATTTGGAACATGACTTAGGTTAATTATTAGTAATAATAATACTTGATTCTAACCTAAGTGTTTTATGATTTAATTAATTAATTATTAAAACATGACATGTAATTACTTAATTTCCATGACTTAGGTTATATTAAAAATAAATATTAATACATGTTTTAACCTAAGTAGTATTACCTTTTATTTAATTAAATCATGTTATATTTAATTAAATCTTATAACCTATTGTTTATTTAATTTACATTTAATAATTAATAAACTATACTATTAAACTACATGACTTAGAATATTAATCAGTAAAACTTAAGCTTATATTATTAGCTAAATAATCTAGCTTATTTCTAATTATGTAAACTTTCTATTTTTAGAAACTTATTTAAGGGTTAAAGCCATAAATTACCAACGAATTTTACTTTTTTCTCAATATTACAAATTATGAACATAAAATACTTATCTAGCCATTAAACTTTATGTTTATTTATAATATTGCCATTGAAACTTGTTGGTACTGGCTATTATTAGTAACATGAAAATATTATTTTCCACGTCATTATTTTAGCTTACATGTCGTTGACTTTTATTGACTTGTACCACATCACATGGGATTATCTTGTCTCAACAACTGGTTATGCAACATAGAATTATTGGTACTGCCTTCATCTTTCTTTCCTTTTTACGAATAGATTCATAAATCATAACCCACCTACGAGAAACATAACTCAAATTCATTACCAGCTGGTCGTCGTAGATTTTTGTGTTCACTAGTTAAAACCAAGGCCCCAACAAACAAAAATAAGCTGTCACTTTCTCTTTTTTTCAAAACTATCAGATCCAAAGCTATTGTTCATCATATAAACTCAAACCCAATATCACAAATCTTATCAAATGAAAATCATCATAGATCTTATCGAACCAAAACCACCACCATCGTTGCCCCATCCTCCGGCTACCTATGGTATTCCCCAGCAACACTCCCCACAACCTGTTCCCAGTCGATCAAAGATCTCGGTCACCACCCGCCGTTTTTGATTCCGTATATTATGTTATTGTTGAAGGTGGTTTAGTCAATTCGATCTATATTCGAATATGATGTTAGTGGGGTTTGATTTATATCCGGATGGCGTTTGTTGTTATGAATAAATCTGGTTGGATGAAGATTTAGTATTAGATTGGATAATTGTTGGTTATTGATTTTATATATCTGTATAAGCTGTTTTCAAGAAAATTGTATCAAAAATTTCGAGCAGGAACAAGATCCCAACAAGTTGTTTTTTTAGCAGTGTTTTTATTTTTGTTTGGTGGATGTGGAGAATGTATTTTAAGTAAATATGTGTTTTCAAAATAACAAATGATAATGATGATGAGGTGTAATCCTGACCTGACACTTGTGTGGAAAAAAAATATTAAAATTGACTTTTACCGGTCAAAAATGATGACGTGCCAGTTTTTTCCTTTTATTACCTGTGAATAGCGGTATCATTTGAGAATGTTTGTAATATTATAAACTTTTATAAACTTTGATGCCTATATAAGTAGTTTATGTTCTATATTTGTAATATCGAGAAAAAAAATAAAGTTCGTTGGTAATTTATGGCTTTTACCACTTATTTAATTAATGCAGCTAATTTATTTATGGAAACTTTCTATTCTTAGAAACTTATTTATTTAAGGCATCTATTCTATTTTTGGAAACTTTCTATTTTTAGAAACTTTCTATTTTTGGAAACTTTCTATTTTTGGAAACTATCTATTTTTGGAAACTTTCTATTTTTGGAAACTTTCTATTTTTGAAAACATTCTATTTTAGGAAACCTGCTATTTTTAGAAAGTTACTTATTATTACACAACAAGTATAATAATACAAGAAATACAAGAAATACAAGTAATACTTAATCAGAATAAACAGAATACATGATAAACACAGCATAACGATAAAATCAGTAGAACATGACATGAACATATAAAACAAGCTAAGACATGATATAAAATCAGTTACGTATATAGTAATCAGAATACTTATACACGTATATTATTTATGTAGCATTAGTGATATCGAAGTATGACTCTCTTTCGTTCGTCTTCTTCGTTCACTGGACACAAGGTACGGATTCTTCGTCCTTTCAGTATGGACATTCTTTCCTTATTAGGATTCCCCGTATGCAGCCAACTGTTTTCCCATTATATGTTTTATATGTTTTGATTGCTTATGTTTAATTAAATGCCTAAAGTGATATACATGCATGACCAGTTTCACCTAGTTATGGAGGTACCATAACCATAACACTAGAGGCACCAGTGTTATGACTTCATCACAGCGGAGTGACAGCTCGTGGCGTCCCTTCAGCTTTTGGCCATATTATTATTATCATGTGGGGCGTATGGGTGCATCCTAGGTTACATGTTTTTACAGATTATTCAGGTGAATGCGATGTGTGCCTTGCATCCTTCACAGAGAGTTGATCCCTCCTACCCAAAAACTTATATTAATTAGAGGCAGCCCCTCTAATTGCATGACGAGGTCACCCCTCCAAGTATTCATGCACGTTGATATTTTATGACCTATATTGGCTAATGGTAAACATGTTAAACAGTTTTTATAAGATAAACATAAGGCTTTTCAAACTATAAAGCCAGTTTTAGTAAGTTATACCGGGTTTTCCAGGACTTAGACATTTCCGCTGCTATATGTTGTATATGCTTATGTTATTCATTCTATGATTGTATATCTGTGCACTCAGCGTTATGCTCAGCCATTTTTTCTTTCATGTTCCCAAAACGGCAGGTACTCAGGGATGCTCGTAGACTTTAAGCGTACGTGCATATGGACTGGAAGCTTCCTAGCCTTCATTACTTTATTCATTTCTTCATACTTTGATACTCATTTCTATGGACATTGTTTAGTCCTTTTCATTTACAGTACTTATGTTTGTGTGTGATGAGTTCTACTTATAGGGTACCGATGTTTGTTTCCGGTATTTCCTTTATGGTCATGTAATGTTTAATACATTTATCCTTGTATGCTTTGATGACACGCCATAATCACGTGTGACATTCCATTTACCAAAATTGGGTGTTACAGGTTCGGCCATAGCCACGTCCAAAGAGAGAGAGATATCACCAAAATCTTAGACAAGTACTAGGATGATCTATGATGTGATTTGAAGTACGAAAACCTTAATGCAATGATATACAAGTTGTCTTTTTGGACAAATTAGCCGTCGGGTATAAGGAGTCAAGGGAACAATTTGGAAGTCAAGAATAGTATGAGATTAATGTTATGTGTTTGTACAAGTCCAAGTTGAGGTTATGAGTGAGTTTATAGATTTAAGTTAGTTTAGATGTAGTCTATAGTGGTATTCGGCTAGGTTTGTGTGTTTAGGAAGGTTTAGTGTTTGATCCTAGTGTTTAGGTAGAGTTACTAGTGGTCTATGTAATATAATGTAAGTGTAGGTTTGATTCTTGGGAGATTTGGTTAGGTTCTAGGGTTTTTGGTGAAAGTATAGTCGTTAATTAATATACGTATAGTTTTATTAAATTAAAGTGTAAGACACTTAATAAAATGTTATAAAGTTGCTAGGTATAAAGTTAAAATATGAAAAGTAGCTATTGTTGACTCGTAGTATCGTTCATGGTGTATAGAAAATATATATGTATATATTTTTGAAGTATCTTTAATTGCTTGGTAACCGTTATGAACTGTGATCACGGTTTTAGATTTTTATAAACCTAAATGATGTATGAATATGCTCATGTGTTTCAGGTGACTTAATAGTCCCAAAAGTGATTAATTTTATGTTTTGTATGCTCATAAAGATGTAGTCATACTTAATGTTGAATGAAATATAGTATGTCTGTATGCTCATAAAAATGTAGTCATACGAAATGTTCCTGTGACCCTATGATTGAATACTCACAATCATAATGTATTGTTCAAAGTTCTTGTGATCAAAATGATGTATGCTCATGTATGATGCATATGATTGTATAAAGTTTTCATACAAAGATGGTAATATATATATATATATATATATATATATATATATATATATATATATATATATATATATATATATATATATATATATATATATATATATATATATATATATATATATATATATATATATATATATATATTTATTTATTTATATATATATATATTATATATATATATATATATATATATATATATATATATATATATATATATATATATATATATATATATATATATATATATATATATATATATATATATATATATATATATATATATATATATATATATATATATATATATATATATATATATATATATATATATATATATATATATATATATCATGAGGTGACGTGTACAATGATGTCATAATCAAAACCTAAAACTACAGGTTTTACAACACTATCCCGTTGTTTTAACTTTGTCTTTAAAGCTTAAGATGACGCTACCGCTCGGGTGAACAAGTGTGGGTACTTAGCTCTATACGAGTCTTCGCGTTCCAAGGTGAACTCAGGACCTCTCCTAGAGTTCCAGCGTATCTTAACTAACGGAATTTGGTTGCGCTTCAGCTTCTTGACTACTCTCTCCATGACTTCTACGGGTTCTTCTATGAATTGGAGTTTGTCATCAAAATGAACTTCCTCCAATGGCATGGCTAACGCCTCATCCGCGTAGCACTTATTTAGGTTCGAAACATGGATGTAGAGTGTACCCGGCTCAATTGATGATAACTCTAGACGATAAGTGACTTCACCAATTCTGGGAATCACTTTGAAAGGTCCTACGTATCGTGGGTTTAGCTTCCCACATTTTCCAAAACGTACAACACCCTTCCAAGGTGATACCTTAAGCATAACACGGTCACCTACTTCGAATTCCATAGGTTTCCGTTTGCGATCTACATAGATCTTTTGTCTGTCTTGTGCAGCTTGAATTCTCTGCTTGATCAGAGTGATCTTCTCAGTCGTTTCTTGGATTAATTCGGGTCCAGTAAGCTGAAATTCCCCTACTTCTTCCCATCACACGGGTGATATGCACTTACGGCCATAGAGAGCCTCAAATAATGCGGCTTTGATGCTGGCATGGTAGCTGTTGTTGTAGGAGAATTCAACTAGCGGTATGTGCTCGACCCATCCTCTTCCAAAGTCGATCACACATGCTCTTAGCATGTCTTCCAAAGTTTGGATTGTTCTTTCACTCTGACCATCGGTCTGTGGGTGATAAGCGGTACTCATGTCCAGGTTTGTTCCTAAAGCTCGTTGAAAAGATTTCCAAAAGTTTGACGTAAATCTACCATCTCGATCAAAAATAATTGAGATTGGTATACCGTGTCTAGTCACAACTTCCTTTAGGTATAGTTTTGCTAATTTGCTCAAAGAGTTTTTTTCTCGTATGGGTAGAAAATAAGCAGATTTTGTCAGTCGATCGACGATTACCCAAATTGTATGGTAAACGTGGGATGAAGTAGGGAGTTTGGTAATGAAATCCACGGTGATGTTGTCCTATTTACATTTTGGTATCTCAGGTTGGACTAGTAATCCTGACGGTCTCTGGTGTTCAGTTTTCACTCTAGCACACGTCAGACATTTCTTCACGTAAGTTGCAATGTCTGCCTTCATGTTTGGCCACCAATACAACCTCTTCATATCCGGATACATCTTTTTGGATTCAGGATGTATGGAATATTAAGATTTATGATATTCGTGCATGATCACGCTCCTCAAGTCTCTGTAACATGGTAACCAACTTCTTCCATGTAAACATAATGTTCCATCTGCTCTTGGTTCTAACTTCTCCTTGCTTAGATCCGTCCTAAGCATTCCTCCTATGTCTTCTTTCCCAATGTTTCCTGGTTTCTGTGCTTGTAGTTGAGCCTCTAATATTTGCTTGGTAGATCCAAGCTAATGGTCATAGGCTCGAACTCTCATGGGAGGATCAGTTCCCTTGCGGCTTAGTGCATTTGCAACCACATTAGCTTTACCTGGGTGGTACTTGATGTCACAATCGTAGTCACTAAGCAGTTCTATCCAACGACGTTGTCTCATGTTCAGCTCCTTTTGGTCTAGAATGTGTTGCAAACTTTTGTGGTCGGTATGCATAGTACACTTTGTTCCGTATAGGTAGTGCCTCCAGATTTTCAAGGCAAAAACTACGGATCCAAGTTCTAGATCGAGAGTAGAGTAATTATGTTCGTGCTTCTTCAGTTGTCTTGAAGCATAGGCAATTACTTTCTTTCTTTGCATCAGTACAACACCTAAGCCTTTGTGTGAGGCATCACAGTAGACAATGAAGTCGTTGTTGCCTTTTGGCAAGGCTAAAATAGGTGTGCTACACAACTTTTGTTTAATAGTTTGGAATACTGATTCTTGTTTTTCTCCCGATTCCAATTTCACGCCTTTCTCAGTAAGCTTCGTCATAGACTTAGCTATCTTGGAGAATCCTTTTATAAATCTTCGATAGTAACCGGCAAGACCTAAGAATTGACGAATCTCTTTTGGTGACGTAGGTGATGCCCAATCCTTTACGGATTCGACTTTTGCGGGATCTACTTGAATTCCCTTGCTATCGATCACGTGGCTAAGGAAATGTACCTTAGGAATCCAAAAATCACATTTGGAAAATTTGGCGTACAACTTCTCTTGTTTAAGCAATTTCAGTACCTGAGCAAGATGTTCTCCGTGATCCTGTTCATTCTTGGAATAAATGCGTATGTCGTTGATAAATACGATCACAAATTTATCCATATATGGTCTGCACACTCGATTCATGAGATCCATGAATATGGCTGGTGCGTTGGTCAATATAAATGGCATGACCCAAAATTCGTAATGACCGTAACAAGTTCTGAAAGCTGTTTTGGTATGTCTTCTTCTATGACCCTCAACTGATGGTATCCAGATCGTAAATCGGTCTTGGATTACATACTTGATCCTTGTAGTTTATCAAACAGGTCATTAATTCGTGGTAGTGGATAACGATTTTTCACAGTTAACTTATTCAGTTCTCTGTAATCAATACACATTTGGAAAGAACCGTCTTTCTTTTTAACAAATAGTACTAGAGCTCCCCAAGGTGAGGAAGGAACTGGGTCTAATAAAACCTTTGTCTGACAGTTTTTGGAGTTGTTCTGTGAGTTCTTTCATCTCGGTTGGTGTTAACCGATATGGTGCTTTAGCTACAGGTTCAGCTCCTTGTATCAAGTCAATCTGGAATTCTACTTGACGAGTTGGTGGTAAACCAGGTAAGTCGTCTGGGAAAACTTCAGGATAATCGTGGACAATTGGTACGTCCTTGATTTGCTTCTTCTCTGGCTTGTCTTCTTCGTTTGTTTTAGAAATATGTGCCAAGAAGATAGGGCATCCTCTCAGTAGATATTTCTGGACTTTCGTGCATGAGATAACACTCAGTCTGGTGTCAGTTCTGTCCAAATTTCCTTCTCCTTGTACGATTAAGTTTTCTTTTCCCCATGGTATACGAACTAGCTTTTCGTCACACCCGATGGTTGTGTGATATTTTGCTAACCAGTCCATACCGATGATAACGTCAAAACTACCAAGGTTTACTGGGATTAGATTGATATCAAAGGGATGGTTCAAAAGGTTTAAGGTGCAACCTCTTAGAATCGTATTGGTTCTAATGATTTTACCGTCGGCTAATTCGACTCTGTAACAGTTGTCTAACTGTGTAGGAGTAATGTCTAGTAAATTACTAAACTCGGTAGATATGAAACTCCTATCGGCTCCGGTATCAAACAAAATGGATGCATATCGATTGTTCAAAAGAAACGTACCGGTAACCACATTGGAGTCGGTCTTGGTGTCTCCTACCACATAAACTCTGGTTGGTGCTCCTTCATTGTTCCCGTTCTTGCTTGCTTTCTTCAGGCACTCGGGTCAGATATGTCCTGGTTCCCCACAACCATAGCAACGAACTTTTTTCTGTCTCATGTCATTTCCACCTGTGGAATGGCGATTTCCCTGATGTCCATTTCCACGGAAGTTCTGGCCATTTTCGTTGTTGGGCCTGAAGTTGGTGCTAGAGTTGTTTCTGTCGGCCGAAACGTAGGTATTGTTTTATCCGGGCCTTCGGCAAGATGTGTCCCGATAGTGGTGAAAATTGCACTTGGGACACTTAGGCTTGGTGCCTACGTATGGAGGCGGCCCTGAGAAGGTAGTACTGTAGATCTGACCTACGTTCTGTCTCTTTGGTTGCTAGGTCTAATGATGATTACGGAAGTTCTCATCGGCTTTCCTCTTGTTCTCTGTCTGTTTTATCGCATGATCACGGCCTCGTTTTTCCATCAGTTCATTGGCGAACTCGATGGCACTCTCGACTGTAGTGGGTCGAGAGGCTAGCACACTATCATGAACGGATTACAGAAGTCCACTGACTTACTTCTCGATCTTATCCTTCACCTCAGGAAACATCCTGGTACACATCAAGGTCAACTCTTGAAATTTCTGGTTGTAGGCTGTGATGTCATGGTTTGTGCATTTGAGATTCCATAGTTCGATCTCTAGCTTCTTGATTTCACCACGAGGACAATATTTCACGGTAAGCCTTTCTTTCAACGCACTCCAAGTCATCCCATAGGCATCATCATGCCCAAGGGTAGCAACTAAGGAATTTCACCATGTGAGAGCATGTTCTAGTAGAGTACAGGTAGTGAATTTCACTTTGTTTTCTTCCGTACAGTCACTAATACGGAACACAGTCTCGGTCCTCTCGAACCATTGCATGAGCTCGACTACTCCTTCTTTTCCTTTGAAGTAAATAGGCTTGCATTTCAAGAAGTCGGGGTAAGTAAATCCTCTAGTAACTCGGTCATTCCTTCTAGCATTGGAGTTCTGACTGTCACCTTGGTTCCCGCTGGGATGTGTTTCCCTTGCGGCCAGGTCGTCAGCTATGCCTTGACCGATGAGCGCTCTGAGTTGTGCTTCTGAAATAGTTGTTGCGGGAGCAGCTCCATGGTTTTGTCGTGTAATTCTTTGTGCCATTTTTCTATAACATACAAGAATGAGATTTATTAGTTGATCAATATGATGGTTATATTAAATTGCATGGTAATGTGTATGCATAGAATTCACAACAAATTGGATAACCTGTCAAGAGTTCATAATAATATAAGTACAAAGAGATACTAGAGTAACGTCGGTACAAGTCATTTCTGGCAAATAACAATATCATACAAGTACAACCGATCTAAGACAGGGATACAACATGCCTGTCTGAAATAGTGGTACGGATGTTTTTGGTACAACAAAAGATAACATACCTACTATGGTTATGTGCTAAGGATAGGAATACAATTGAAAATAATAGATATAGTACAAAAGTCCTAAATCATGCGAGTTGAGATGCAACTCAATGCTTGACATGATATACAAGATATCTAAGTTACACTAGAGTGACTGCCTGCTGGTGTGGCTGGTGCAGCTGGTGCTACAGGTGCCTGAGCATCCTGCAAGTCGATCATAGCAGTCCTGGTCTCTCTGGTGAGTCTGAGAGCCTCCAAAAGCTGGATCTGGCGTGCGGTGTCTGCACTCCGAAGATAGTCTGTCTCTGCGGTCGTCCCCTGGTGACGAACCTCAGCTAAGTCGAAGAAGATCCCGAAAGTATACTCCTGGGTCAAAACAGAAGTTTGGGTCTCGTACTGACGACCCTCAAGTGAAGATAAGTGGTGGCGGAGATAAGAGTTCTCCTCAAGTAGCCACTGCAAGGTGTCCTGGACAGTCATCCATGAACCCTGAGCAGCATGCGACTCAGAAGCAACTGACCAATAAAGAGAGTTAAGTCTCTCCTGAAGTACCGCGCGTCCCTGCTGATCCGCGCGTAGCAAGGCATGGATAATGGCGGTATCTTGTGCCTGTCTAGCAATCAGCGCATCTAGCTGCGCCTGGATAGTGTCGGGTCCTGCCTGACCGGCTCCTGAACCCTCTCTTATCTCAAATGTGGAGACAGGAGTAGAGGCGTGCCTCCTCTTGCAAGGTGGCAAGGCTCTGGTGGGATAGTTGTGGAGTGTAGATAGTGGTGGTAGAGTCGGTACGACCTGATCTGCTTCCCTAGGTGGGGAAGTAGATACAGCTGGTGGTGATGGAGTAGGAGAATCTGACAGCACGATAACTCCATCTGTCGGGTGATCCCCAGACTCTATGTCGGATTCGAGTCTGTGTAGTACTGATGTCGGCGATGCGGGTGTAATATCAGGAGTCATGAGAGCATCAAAGGTAGTCACAATGGTTGGCGACGTCATAATAATCTGAAAATAATAGCATTTCAAAGTTGAGTAAGTATTAGCTTACACAATTCAAAAAGTTTTCAAAAATGCATATGTGATGCTATGTATGCCTATAGCAGTGTAATCAAAATTACGTAGATACTTAGGTGATCATATAGCAGAAGCTATATATCAATGCACAGTTAGTTCACACAATTTGTATGCTCTATATGGTGTATGCCTAATTATAAGGGTTCCCCAAAAATCAATTGGTTTAAAAAAAGAATTGATTTTTAAATTCAGTTATAGTCCAATTATAAATTTTTATTATTTTAAAATTTTTATATTTAGATCTAGTTCTCTATAACTATGCTCTCTGATACCATTTCTGTAGCACCCCCATAATGGTCAAATGCAGCGGAATAGTATGTGGGGTGTTACTTTGGTGGATCGATAGCACACAGTATATAGAGCAATGATCATCAAATGTCATTAAAGCATATTACATGAATTTAATTGTGCAAATTAAGTAAATTGTCTTGAAATCAACATTTATTATTATTTGGAGAAATATCCCAGCGCGATGGTAAACATGATGATTCCTATGATGCTGGAATCCAATGCACATGAACCTGCTTACTTTCCTAAGAAAACATGTAAAGTAAAATATGGGGGTCAACACAAGGTTGGTGAATTCACAGGTTTAGTTTATAAAACAAAATAAATGTACTGATATGCAAAACACCACGAAGATAGTAGAGCACCAAGCTACATACTATAGTAGTTCCTATTGCCCTGTAATAGAAGCTAGACAATGTTTCTCAGGAGCCTATGTGGATCATCCCTGATGTGAGACCCTCAGTCCGACAATGAAATAAACCTGTTGCTTGGCCTAAGCATTTCGTGATTGCGACTCACGCAGGCCGGGTGTTGTCAATACCCAAATAGATCTATTTATAACATTTCGCGCTACACTATTAACTATTACAGTCCACGAGAATAATGGGGCAAGCAATAGGCAGTAAATCTGTTGTTGTCTATAAGTGTTTGCATACACAATAATTCAGTATGTTTTCTCCCCCAGTTATAAAATAGTAGAAGATGAGGCCATGAACTCACCTCAATGATAAGGCAGTAGTAGTATGTCACTGGATATGCTGGTATGGTTTGATCACGGAGCAGTAAAATTACCTAAGTAATTTATGTGACTAAGTAAATGCACAACAAAATGCACAGATAAATGTAACTGATGAAAATGCATGATCACAATTTAATAAGTTATTACTATTGTTTAAACGTTAAACTTATTGTAAGTTATCGATGAAGGTACATTTTTAGTTTCTAAAAATGTATTTAAATTGTTTACACGTCAACAGTGTAATTAATTAAATAAAAAAAATTTATTTAATTAAGAGTTGTAAAAATCTAATGTTTCTCCAAAGTCCTTAGAGTTTTAAATGTCCAAACTTTAGTCCGTAAGTTTCCTAATATATCCTTTTAGTTTATTAAAATAAACTTAATTTAATTTCTTTTCAAAATAATATTATTAATATTTAAATCAAATTGAACTATGGTCCTTGTAAAAATAATAGTTTCCAAAACAACCCCTAGGGTTTCGTCCGTTTAGTTTGATTTGCATCGTTAGTCCCTAACCGTTATGTTTAAATTTCAAAACAGCCCCTAGGGCTCATATAAGTTTCGGTGTATGGCAAAGTTGGTCCTTAGGGTTTATAACTTTCGGGTAAGTGGCAAAACGAGTCTCTAGGGCTCGTTTGGAGTTTGTGAAATGACATATCTAGTCCCTTAAGTCTCGAAATTCATTGAAAGGCACAAAATTAACATCTAGGGCTCGTTTCATGTTTGTAAAATGGCAAATATGACCCTTGTGGTTTAATTAATGTTTCGGCTAGAATTAAACACACCCCTTTACTTTCGGAAATTTACAAAATAGCCCCTAGACTTTACAAGATTCTCGAAATGTATATATTAGTTTTATAGTTTTATCATTTAGACTTATACTTTCACCCAATGATAATTTTGGGCACAAAAAGTCTAATAATAGTATTTAGAAAATTAAATGGGCTTTTAAAGCCCAATAGTGGTTCGGCTTAGTTTTTGGCCTAGTGGTTTAGTATTTTGGGCTTGTTTAAAGTTTGTAAACATTTACTAATCACTTAATTAACCTTAATTAATTGGATTATACTAAATGGGCCTATTGGGCTAGTTTTATACTCGGCTTAATATTAAGCCGAGAGTTATGGGCTTATTCGTTTGGGCTTATTCGTAGCTTATGGGAATGGGCTTATACAAGCGGCTTATAAATAGGCCGTGTATTATGGGCTTATTGATTCGACAACTAGCTTATCAATCCTAAGATATTTTGCTTATTAGGGATTATGGCACTTATCTTTCTAGTTTTTCTAAGGTAAAACTTAGGTTTAGACAATATTATCATAGTGTTTCTAGGTTTATATTTTAGGCACGATAACTAGGGAAACAATATCAAGCCGTGGGTTTGGTTTTCAAGTGGTTCGAATCTATCATGAGTTTTACGTGTGCATGTTCTCTATTCAAGTTTTTCTTCCCTAGTTTACAAGTCTAAGCATACATGTTTATAAGTTCATGATGTGTAATAAGGAATGAATATGTAAATGGTGGTGAGTAACTTACTTGTATATGAAGGTGATGAGAATAAGTGAGTAGTGTCTAGGAATCCTTTAAACCTACTAAGATCCACACGGTCTAGTGTTTTTAGTCGAGAGTTATGGTGACCTTGCTTGCCTTGATAGTCAAGAATTAGATAGTGGTAGTGAATGCTCACACTAAATGCTTCTTGACAAAGATTTGGGTAGTAAATGTTGTATGAGTGTGTGTTTCGTGTGTGTGTGTGTTTGCATGCTCTGAAAATGGTAAGATAGTGAATGAGATTTTGGTGTGTTTTGTTAGTTTTAATCTTGCTAAGTGAGGTATTGTGTGGTTCGGCCATAGCCACGTCCAAAGAGAGAGAGATATCACCAAAATCTTAGACAAGTACTAGGATGATCTATGATGTGATCTGAAGTACAAAAACCTTAAATGCAATGCCGTACAAGTTGTCTTTTGGGACAAACTAGTTGTCGGGTATAAGGAGTCAAGGGGACAATTTGGAAGTCAAGAATAGTATGAGATTAATGTTATGTGTTTGTACAAGTCCAAGTTGAGGTTATGTGTGAGTTTATAGATTTTAAGTTAGTTTAGATGTAGTCTATAGTGGTATTCGGCTAGGTTTGTGTGTTTAGGAAGGTTTAGTGTTCGATCCTAGTGTTTAGCTAGAGTTACTAGTGGTCTAGGTAATATAATGTAAGTGTAGGTTTGATTCTAGAGCGATTTGGTTAGGTTCTAGGGTTTTTGGTGAAAGTATAGTCGTTAATTAATATATGTATAGTTTTATTAAATTAAAGTGTAAGACACTTAATAAAATGTTATAAAGTTGCTAGGTATAAAGTTAAAATATGAAAAATAGCTATTGTTGACTTGTAGTATCGTTCATGGTGTATAGAAAATATATAAATATATATTTTGAAATATATGTAATTGCTTGGTAACCGTTATGAATTGTGATCACGGTTTTAGATTTTATAAACCTAAATGATGTATGAATATGCTCATGTGTTTCAAGTGACTTAATAGTCCCAAAAATGATTAATTTTATGTTTTGTTTGCTCATAAAGATGTAGTCATACTTAATGCTCAATGAAATATAGTATGTCTGTATGCTCATAAAAATGTAGTCATACGAAATGTTCCTGTGATCCTATGACTGAATACTCACAATCATAATGTATTGTTCAAAGTTCTTGTGATCAAAATGATTTATGCTCATGTATGATGCATATGATTGTACAAAGTTTTCATGCGAAGGTGGTAATATATATATATATATATATATATATATATATATATATATATATATATATATATATATATATATATATATATATATATATATATATATATATATATATATATATATATATATATATATATATATATATATATATATATATATATATATATATATATATATATATATATATATATATATATATATATATATATATATATATATCATGAGGTGACGTGTACAATGATGTCATAATCAAAACCTGAAAACTACAGGTTTTACAGTTTAGTCCTGAAAGAAAGCAAAAATGGGAAACAAGTCCTTGATATTAGTTTTATAAAGTATAGGGACTGATTTTACCATTTCACGAATTCAAATGAATGTTAACATTGCATGATGAATCTTAACTAAATGTGGAGGACCAATCTGTCATTAACAAAAATTCAACCACAAGGGTCAAAATTTCCAAAGTGCTCAAACTTTCATCAACTCAACTATACAAAAACTAGAGGGGGCGTGTGGTCATTTTTTAAGTATATTAACAAATGGAAAATGGTCGTTTGTGTTTAAGAAAAGAGAGGGACCAGTTTTGTATATGTCCAAAGTTTAAACCAGTAAACACGCGTTAAACACTCTACTTTTCCCAAAATGGATCAAATCCCACATAGTTTACCCCATCAACCCTAAACCATTCCCAAAATGGCTTTACCCAAAACAAAGGTTAAAGTCGAATTACCTAGTTCATTGGGTAATTAAATCATGCAGAATAAAACCAATGTGCAACTTTTATGTCCAACTCAGCATATGAGTCACACATGGCAAGCTAAGTTATGGGTTCCTTAATTTATCTTTAAGTTTGACTTTTTGGTCAAACTGGTACAAAAGTGGCCAATTGAGCTTATTTCACATTTTCAGCTTAATTCTTGGTTCCATAACTTAGTTTTTGTAGAAAAATCATTTTTTCTAGCTTAATATCACTTTTCCAGCTTGTGGTTTTATTTGGTTAAGGTTTTATAAGATAACTTTTTATTTTTGCTTATTTAAAAGTGCTTATTGAGTCCCACAGCTTATTGCTCTGCGTTTATTGGGTTTTTCTTTGTTTTAATCTCTTATTTAACTTATTTCCAAGCTTATTGCAAAAAACCAAGTCTTCTAGTGGCTTAATTCTCAAAAGCGACTATTTTGTCTTTTAGTAGATTTTGCTTTTTGCTTATTTTAAGCTTATTGGTTAATCTTTTTCAAAAATTCTTTTTTGCATTGTCTTAGTTAGGTCAAAATGAGGAGTTGTACTTATTTACAGCCTATGGCAATAAGTTTGAGATTATTGGGCTTATCAAGGCTCAATAAGCTAGCTTATTGCTTATAACTGAGTGATAAGCTTATTTCATCTTTTGGGACTTTAGAAAAAGTTGCTTAAAAATAAATTTTAAGTCAGACTATTTTTTTACATTTTTAATGCTAAAAAAAATTATTGGGCCTAAAAGCCTATTGGTATAGGATGTTTTTGGATTTGGCCCATTTAAAGGCCCAAAATAGGCTTTTATTTATTTTTAATTTCATTTTGAATTACTTAGGTTAAAATTAATTAGTTTTGAAGTTTTTAAATTTTTTCATTTTTTGTGTTATTTTAATATTATTTTGTCTCGATTTGCGTGCCCACGTAATTTGATTTTAGTTTTTAACCGTCGTAGTGTAGCTTCATCTTTTACTTTTAATCCTTCGATTTCCAAGAACGTGACTACTCCAAATTCGTTTAATTGGCATAAACAACACACCTCGCTAGGAACGATCTCGACTTTCGGTTGACGTTTACGTTTCCTAACATTTACGTTTCCTAACATTTACGTTTAACTTAATAATTACCCAATGCTTTCTAAATGTTGCAAAATACTACATCAATTATGGCGCCGCTGTCAGGGACCCTTTCTATACTAGATATTGAGCATTCGATTCTTCGTCTCTAGTATGAGGGTGTTTCACCTTTAGACTTTAAAAATTGATGACAATGTTTAGTTTTAGTATGGGGGTAAATAGATACTTGCTTTGCTAAGTCTTCACGCTATCTATTTTTCATTCGTGTTGTTGCTAATAAGTGCCAAAAATGGCCAAATTTTAGAAATTCTCGTTTTTCATAAGTTTTTAAGACACGAATGTAGGTTTTCCGTTGGTGAGAATAAGAGTAATTTTGACTCAACCAGGCGTGTTGAGCCCTTAGCTTCGTTCATTAACTATATTAGGCTAAGTCTCATTAAATTGAGGACGGGAAATGATATAGTCAATTATAAGTTACTATGTTAAACGTAGAGTATTCGTATTCTTTCAAAAACTTATGCATTTTAATTGTTTTCTTATGCTCCCATCGTTTGTATATAAATTAAAATGTTAATAAATATTGTTTCAGCGGTTTGATCATTATTTTAGGTCTAAGCGTAGTTCAATTACGTGTCAATATCGGGGTTGAAGCGTTTCTTTGATAAGATTCGTCATTCGAGGACTGTCGAAGTGATCAAATGACAAGGTTTCTTGAATCACAAACTTCGCCATCCTATCCCGAACACGACCCCCTCGTATTACTAAACGACCCATCATTTCTCATAGTTATCTGACTAGAACCTACCGTCGATTCCACAGCGTCACAACTTCTATTCATGTGATTTCTCAACGTAGTGTTCCAGATTGAACCATAAAACTTCTCACATTTCTTACATCTTTCTATTTTTAATCCATCCGACATCACACACAAATCGAAGTTTATCCAAATATTTTTATTTCTATTCGTCGTTATTATTTTAACAATGATGGGTCAGTTGATGATTCTCAAACGTCATTTTTAAAATAAATTGTGTTTTGAGATTATATATTCTACCACTTAATCCTTTTATTTAAAGAAATAAATGTATACCGGTATAAAATAAAATTTTGAAAAAATTGAAAACTTTACTATTTTGAATTCTCGTATAGATAAAAGTAACCAACATATAACCTTCTTTCGCTACCTACTTTCGTCGCACTGTATTTCTTTAACCATCTAATGTAAACAAAAATAAAGAAGTCCTTAACTATTTATCTTTTACATCTCATTGTCTATCATTTCATTATTTAATTTTTGTAGCCTTGTAGCACTAAACAATGTACTCAATACAAACTGGCTTCTCCTTGATTTCAAAAGTTAGAACTGGTGTAACCAACGTATATCCTTCTTTCGCAACCTACTTTCGTCATATTGCATGTCTTTCACCATCTGGTGTAAAAAAATAAAGAAGTGCCTAACCATTTATATTTTACTTCTCATTGTCTGTCATTGTATTATCTAACTTTTGTAGCCTTGTAACATTGAAGCATTTATTTCAATACATCTGGCTTCTCATTTATTCAAAAATTATAACTAGTATATACTGTGTAGCAATGTTTTGAAACCCGGGTCGACCCGGCCGGTTCAACCGGCTGGACCGGTTCCGGCCTAAAAAACGGGTCAAATTGACCCGGGTCTTGCATTTTAGAAACCCGGTGTGACCCGCCGGGTTTGAAGCGACCCGGGTTGACCCGGTTCGTGCGACCCGGCCGGGTTTTGATTTTTTTCGATTTTTTTATTTTTTTTTTCGTTTTTTCGCGATATAATTATACGTATTTATAACGTAACTTTGTTTTTACGTGTTATATTTGTTAGTAAATAGTTTTTTGGGCCAAATATATGAAATATTCATGATTTATATTTATATATATATAGTAATATTGAAAATATATAAATAATTTTTTTTAATTGAAAACCGGGTCGACCCGGCGGTCCAACCGGTTGAACCGGTGACCCGGTGACCCGGTGGCTCGACCGGGTCGATTCAAAACCCGGGTTTTAAAACATTGCTGTGTAGCATGTTAAAATTGACATTTACAGCTATATAACTATTTAGTCAGTATTAAAGAACATTTGTGCATACCATCAAATATATCAACTTTAAATGTAAGCTACATTTTAAAGTGTGTATGCATTATACGTTATGTACAATATTGAAAGCTACGCACGCTACATTTTAAAAAGTGCATGCATATGCTATTATGATTCGTATAATACTGAGACATTGTGGTCTACAAGACTATTAAATGCTACATTGCATACAAAATCATCATTGTATGAGCATTTAAACGGTCTTACATACAATCACATGAAACATTAATTGAAAGTTGCAATCATACAGGCAGTCATAGTGAAAAAATCAATGTAAAATCTGGTTTAAAAACCGAACCAGATTTAACTGGTTTAAAATCTTATCGATGATGATAAAATCCTCTAACCGGTTATGATCCGGTCGAACCAATTTGTATAGAACCGACTTAAATAAAATCCAGTTACGAGCTTTCTTAACTAATCATATCAGGATCCGGTTTTTTTCCTACCTCTAGTTGTGAGGGTCACTTTACGTACGTTGTGTTACAATCATGTGATATTTCATATAATTATATTTTCTGACATCTTAACCGATTAATCCAAAAGGTTTAAATACAACACCAGGTGAACTCATTCCATATTATTTGCAACTTAAAAAAATTGAACTTGGGACATCATTATATTAACAAGTCATTTGTAACTAGACCACCTACGGTTTACATTCATAGTATTAGTCTATTAGAATAGCTTTGTATACACAAAACGTTAGAAGTATCATATCCCTTCGTGTCTTAGCATCAAAATATATTACCACTAGTATGCATATGTGTAAACAGCAACGTTGTTACACGGCTACAGGGGTTGTTTAACCGGCTTCTACCTTAATTTAGGCTACTGAGAACTTAAATTGACGACTAAAATGGACATAGTGTCATACTGCCATGACAATCGTTGTCACACCTTGTATACAATTAAAATTTCATGCATACTGAATGGCGGGGAAGGAAGCCCTACAAAAATATCCATACGCAACTACTAGACATGACAAGTATCATGCCATGAGATACAATGGAAGTCATGGAACTATACAATGATCAAAATGTACTAAACTGCTTAATCTCTAAAGCTGTTGATATAACCGAAAAGTTAAAATTACTGTATTTATACTACTCGGGTAGAGCCCCAAAAGGAGACCTTTCACTCAGGGAGGCTAGAAAGGCAGTAGTGTTCCCGCACCTCCATTCAGTCCATGTCAAACATACCCACAAGGAGATGCAGGTAGTCCTAATGCTCTCAACCTAAAACTAAAGTTACTCAGGCTTGCATTATGATACATACAAGAGGGTGGTCCTCCCCTATCCTGGACTACATTATATGTTAAAGGGAATGCAGAAAAATAACGATGGTATCACTATCACACCGAGAAGCATTTTTAGTATTTGAACTATAGTGTTAGTTTATAAACAGATTATAAAGTTAACTGATCACGAAATACAATTCAGTAATTCCTTATTAAGCACATGAATTAAATTCTACTTCTAGAGAAGATTTTTACAGCCGATTGAGATTGCTTACAAACATAGATATCAATCCAACGTCCTACTTTTCTAACTCGCCTATGATGTGTAGTCTTGCCGTCATTTTATGAAAAATGATGCCGGCAGATTGAGTGAGCCAACGCTTTCAATTAAAGAAGATACAGGCATGTAATTCCATTAAATTTGCTTTCAACAGATCATGCTGATAGCACCAGGCAAAATCGAGAATTTTCTTGGAAGGAATCCTAAATACTCTCCATCAGACTGAACGTATATGCTCTCGGTGCCCACAACCTCCTCTACTTCAATTGAAAATGCACTGCATTTGAAAGAAGAAAAAAATCAACAGGACAAAAACAATTACATTCATTAACTTTTGCTTTGACCATAAAATAATAGATACCTTCTTGACAAGACATTATTCACTGACAAATGTGTTCCTTTGTATAGCCTGTGTAGTTTCATAATAAAGTCGTACCATTTAAAATCCTGAAGTGTCACCACCTGATATGAGAAGCAGGAGCAAAATCAGAATTTAGGTTATCATAATAAACTCAACAAAGAATTTAAACTGCCTAATATAATGAACCTCTAAGTTTCCACTTGTAGGGTGGGCATTCGGAGTGATCCTCATTCCACCACCAAAGTATTGTGCATTTCCAATGCACAGAGCTGTTACCTGAGGATATACTTCCCACTCGCCATCATTGACCTAAAAAGCAATCATATCATGTGCAGCTCAGTGACCAGGATTAAAGGCTAAAGGTAAGAATAAACAAATATGAAGATTTAATAGCGCGTAAGTGCTAACTCTGATCTTTAGATCCTGATTATGATGCTTAAAAAAGGCTTGCAAAGAACCAATAACATAACACAAGTTCCCAAATCTTTTGTATTTAGATGCATGATAGCCGGCTTTTGCACTCCTGACAGTTTGCAAAAGAAGATTGTTACAAAATGAACCTCTCTTTTCTTTCTTCCAACACTGCCAAACAGCACATGACCCTTGGACACAATTTATTTGGGACTACATGTTGAGTAGAGGTTGTAAAATGGAAGAGATGAGTGACGGGTCTGAACTGATAATTCTAGTGCAGGGTCTAAAAGAGTAAAATCGAGTTACACCAACCCAGGAATATTCTACTCAGTTTGTAGAATAATGTGCAAAATATAATTGTATAAACTAATGATTACAACAATAATCCATCCAACTTTTATTAAATTAAAAATTAAATTAGTGAGATTATTATGCAATAAAATACAATTCAGGTGACTTTCAACCTGTTTATATGACCCGTCAGAGATAGAAAAAGAAAACCCCCCAATCGGCCCGTTTATCGGTAAATGGATTAAAATTGTCACCTTCAGATTTCTAAAAGTATCTAAAGGTAACTTACAGATGAATATCGGCCACGTTTATAAAGTAATGCAAATCTCCACCTTCTTTACTGATTACACCCACGTCAATTCGCGACCTAGACCCTACAGAGCATTTCCATTTGAAGTTCAAAAACAGAATTTGTATGGTAGCAGTGAATTACAGATATAGAACAACTATAAATACCACCAGATAGAAGAATCAGAACCTTTGACTAAGCGTTCAATGGCGTCAACAGGATCATTTGCCCTAACAAAGCAGAAAAAAATGGTTCGAGGACAGTGAGATGGTGATTGATGTAGATGTCAAATACCTGGAAGAAACCAGAGAAAGAAGTACTAACCAGCCAAATGTTCTTGCAAAATCGGACCCGGTTCCTAACGGGATTAACTACAAAACACATGGAAACTTAGATACCTACCATAGCTCAGCAATAATTTTGAAAAAAAAAAATAATATGAGAATATGGTATAAGAGTCTGATGTGATCACTTACACCAAGGGCTGTTGTATGGGGAACCTTTGAATCATGTTTAGATACCGGCTTTCCACCCCAAAAGAATCCATTAACAACCTGAGATTCAAGATCCTCATCAAGTAAATCTACGCCCACCACCAAATTTTCCAGTAAACATGCCTATTAATAAAGTCTAAGGCCTTATTATCAACAGAGAATGTGCATTGCATCAATGTTTTTACTATATATGTAACTGTGGACGATATTATCTAATAATGGCGGTAGCTATTAATTTGCCCTGCATGTCATATGTAACAGCAAGAAACGAGATGCAAACATGATTCACATACTCCTAAAATGGTAATAAGGTACATACATCAACCCAGCGAACCAATATCAGATGGATGGTGCACTTACCTAGCAGTTTACTAAGTCTTACTTCCTTGGTTTACGATAATGTCCTGTAAACACTCTCAAGAAGAGTAACTGGGAGAAGAAAAGAATCATGATACTGCCAACACTAATTAAATTATCTTGTAGTGTGTACCCCAAGTATGGGCAATATAATGCTAACTTACTGGCATACTAAATAAGTAATCATGTTGCATAACTGAATTTCACACAAGTACCAACAAACATTTGAAAGATGAAACCACTAGATTATGCATTTATCAGTTCATGTAACAACAGTTTAATGACGTCCAAAATGGAGATACGTGTCTTTTACACACAAACCATATATTTCCTTTCAAAAGTTTACTTTGTATGTTTATAGTCTGCAAGTGACAAAAACATGAGGTGCTTTTAAGTTGCTAAATCTGTTTAAGACATCAAGTTGATGAGCATAAGATCGCAATTTCAAACCCATACGCATAACAGGACAGGTGCTCATACAAAAAGGCACATGAAGATGTCGGGACAAAGTATCTCATACGCAATCAGAAGAAAATATAAATCATTCGTAAAAGAAGTTTCACCTCGTGAAGAGTCCCATCACCCCCAACCGCCACAACTGCATCAGCACCCTCACGTATGGCCTATCAACATTTAGTCTGTCTGAGTTTCTGAATAACTTGGAATGCATTATACATGACTTAAGCGCAAACATAAAAGCTCAATATGCCTACCTCCCTTGTGATGTCTGTCGCATGAGATGGACCTGAAGTCAAAGATTCGCATATCTGTTAGATGAAGAGAAGTCACGTGTTAGAAGAAGAGATCATCAGAACACATGCCAATGAAAATAAATTATGTTAAGTCCAATCACGCATCAAATACCCTAAATGTACAGCATGACTACATCTTGCAACCATATTTTCCCATGTAAGGTTAGTTTCCTGGTAAATGCTTTTCTTCTGCTCCTACTTTCTCTCTAACTTCAGCTTCCTTATGTCAATTTTGCTAGCGTTGAAGCATGTATATGTGTTAACAGTTTTTGACTAATTAAAGCAATACACTATTTACTACCATATAATCTCAGAACATTTTAAAAAAATAGAGTGAATTCTAGAAAACAAACACTTGGGAAACAACAGTTGACCATTTGATAGTGTGCAAGTATTACATAGATGATGCACCTTAACATCTCTCTTGTGTTAATAATCTATCACTAAACCTCCAAAATTTAGAGCCAAGAAGATGTTTGTCTATGTGCAACAAACAAAGTCTAGTATTTGTAATTTTTTCTTTTTTCAGAAATGCGCTCCCTTAAAACTTCTTTCATGTCAAAACTTAATCAGGCTGACTTCCTATAACCACAAGCTGAGTTGGTGGAAACAAAACGAAATCATCTTCGTTTGTATAACTAATCATGCAGTGTAATTCTAGAAGTTCATGGGCAAATAAAAATACTAATCCAGGATATCACATTGTCAACTGAATTTTGACCCGTGTGACCAGGTTTCTCAAACCATGTCCCTTAACCGGAAGCCACCACGGCAACTCACCAACTAGAAATTACATTTATATCACAATGTAATACATCTGTATCTTATCGTATTACAGTTTTTACTGGTCATATAACCGAACAGCAACAAGGTCTACCCTTTCAGATAGCATATGCTGTATATTCTATTAAGTAAATACAGCAAACAATATAGGTGACCTCGATTATATATTCACTAAGGCTATACCACACTCCTATAGTACATTTGCAAAAAAATGAAACAACACCTGGACCAAACAGCTCACATCATAGTATCATACCAACATAAATTCCTGTCGATCTGTACTCCAAAATCTCAGATCTTCAAGATCATTATTAATAGGCATCGGTTAGACTGAAGCCTACTACTTTCTAACGCGAAACGGCGATATAACTACAGAAAGCATCAACATCAAATGCAACGTTCTTCTACTTGCCGGTCCTTACAGATAAAACTAACCTAAACATTTTTTTTCAGATTTCCTATTCCTACAGCCCTATTTCTTTTAGCTTCGCTTGTTATAATTATCTAACCTCCACAATAATAAGGACTTCTTAGCCTTTAATAATTCGCATAAATAAGAAGGTTGCCGGGATTGCTAAAGTTTTTTGTTATCTACTTCTTGTAAAGGGGTTGTTTTTAAGCTTATATGTGGGCTTACTGGCTTATTTATTTTTCAGCGTATATTTCAAAAGCCCCAACTTCTCGGCTTAATTTGAGACATGTGGGCTATTATAAACTAATATAAGCCCACAAGTCTCAAAATAAGCCCACATATAAGCTTTAAATAAACACGCGCTAAAGGGTTTTTCGATCAGCTTATTTAATGGGCTTAACAGCCTATTGAAATTTGGAAAAGTTGATAAGCTCGCTTTTTTGGGCTTATGAGGTTCAGCCCATATAAACTTACATTTATCTGCTCATAAGCTCAAAAGAGTAAGCTTATCGGATTTTCCAAATTTCAACAAGCCGTTAAGCCCATAAAAATAAGCTGAAGCTAATCCAAACACCGCTATATCGACAAGCAGTTTACATTGTTTGAACAACACAAACTGATCAGCACTCATTAAATTGCTCTACAACAACATAAGTATATCTGATCACTATCTTCCAAACTAGTTGACCTTAAGCTCTCAAACTATCTTCCTAATACAGTTACACAAAAACAGACCTAACAGGTGTCTGGATTAGTTTATTTTATGGGCTTATAAGCTTCTTAAGATTCAGAAAAGCCAATAAAGCTCACATTTATCAGCTTATAAAGTGCTTATCTCCTTGAGCCTTTGGCTCAAGTCCATAAGGTGAAAAAAGTGAGCTCAATCGGCTTTTGGAAATCTTAATAAGGTGATAAGCCCATAAAATAAGCTAATCCAGACACCCCACTGATCTTCGATCACGCGTAAATAAAAAGACTCACATTACAATCGGTACCAAGACGAGACCTCAAAAACGGCAACAGCTTCTTCCAGTCTCTCCCAGTCCTTCCATTTGCACCTATATACACCAATCACATAACCATCATTTCATAGAAATTAAAAATCTAAAAAAGAAAGTGTATAAAAGACCTTTAGGATTGACGATGAAAACGAGATCACGGCGACGAGGAGAAGCCATTGCTGAGGAGGAGGAGGAAGTTGCCGAGAGATCTAAGGGATGTGGTTGTTGTGGAAATGAGGGTTTGGCCATTGATATCATCGTCATGGTTAATGAACCCATTTTTCAAAGTTAACACTTGTTCTTCAAGTGCGTGCAGTATATGTATATGTGTTGTCACTTTTGTTTGTATGATAAATGTCTGTTTCTGATTGGTATTATAAAGAGGTGTGTGTTTCACTTTGATTTCTCTGTGTTTAATTACTAGTACTATGTGTTTGTTTTTACTTTAGTTTACTTATGATATCTGGAAATTGGTAGGTGTATTGGATAGGGTAAAAGATATAAAATATCATCTTATTTATTTATTTGTGCTGACTTTAAACACTTACTATTTTATCTTCAGACTTTACTATTTGTTTTGTAACAATATTACCAATATGACCGGCAATATTTTCATATCATTATTTGTTAATTTTTTTATTTTAAATAATTACAAATAAATAAATGTTAAATCTAATTGCACAAATGGTCCTTCTTTTTAATAATTTGTAACAATCAGTATTATTATTTATAGTTATTTTGTTGACTTTTGACACAGATGGTAGGTATATCTTTTGGCAATGTTTTCTATGATTTTTTAAACCAACGAAGATTCTTTTCATCATCATCATTATCATCCTTAAACAGCAACAAGAACAATGAAACAACATTGAATCAAGTAACAACAATCATCCTCAACAACAAAAACTGAGCCTACATCTTAAGCACATCACCAAATCTGTTAAAAACCATTAACCCAAATGTTATCCATCTTGTTCTTCATAAAACCCATAAAAAACCGACCCTATAAACTTGTACTATAATCACCAACAAGAACTATGTTCTTATTGCCACCCAGACAAAAAACAGATATACCCAACAGGAAAAACATCTTTAAAAAAAATCCAGAAATGGGGAGATTAATAATCTCACACAAAAAACCATCATTAATAATCATATCTTATTTGCTAAAGTAATATGACTAGTTATTCGGTGACATAAATCATAAGATTAAACCTTGTAACTTATATACCAAGTGTTGGAAAAAACTTTTTCTAGGCGTGTTTATTCAGTTTACACAAAAAGAAGAGTTTGGTTATCATAAGGAATCCAACTGAAAGTGGATCTCACTAAAACAATCTTCTAGGAAGAAAGAATCAACAAGGTAATAAACAATTGATGTTTTTGATGTTATCGATGAAGATTAGGCATCTTTGTTTTGATGGGTTTTAGATTATGATGTTCTTGATGAAGATTGTAAATCTGGGTTTTGGTTTTGATGTTTGGTGATTGAAGATGACGATGGTGGTAGTGGGATGTTGAAGATGATATAAAGTCAAATGTCAAGAGTCTTATTTGTATAATAGAAATCTGACGTGGATATATTAAAAATAAAATAAAATAAATAGGTGGATATTACCGTGCCAGCGTGTCGGTAACAAGTCATCATATTGGTAATTTTGAAACAAATTTGAAAGTTAAATGGTAAAGTCACGAGATTAATTAGTAAGTGTTTAAAGTCGGCACAAATTAATAAGTAAGATGGTATTTTATAACTTTTACCCTATTGGATAATCATCATGGAATGTGTAATGTTTTATTTCTACCTTTTGTAAAATGGCTCCTATACGTAAGAATATTATATTAAAAAAAATTTATACCTTTATTTAATTAGTTATATATCTATTTTATTTTTATATACCTTTTAGTCATTTTACCTTATTAGTTATATAAGCTAAACTAAACACTTAATAAAAACTTATAAGCTCATGATATATAAACCATAAATAATTTATCTATAACTTCTATTAAAAATGAGTTTTGGCTGACCTCACTAAATGGCACTTTTACATACGTGTCAATTGTTTAGGCCAGTTACGTTTACATTGGATGGCGTCGTAAATTAAATAACAAATTCTCTTCATATACACATTTATGATTTATTTATCCCTATCCTTTCTTCGAGGCTTTCACTTTCTCTTTCTCTTAATCCAAGAATTCAAAATCTAAGATGTAAGATTTCTTTTTGTTTCAAAATCAAGATCCATTTCAAAATGTAAGATTTGAAATCTTTTGGGTTTCTTACCTGCTTGTCATCAACAAACCTGCGCTATCATTGATGGTACACAAGGTTAGAATATCTATTATTGTTTCATGTATTTCTTTGATTCATGTATTTCTATTATTGCTAATTACGCCCAATTTTTTTAGATTCTAATGATGAAGGACAGAATCATTTTACGAAAATTAAGTGTTTGATGAAATGCCTCTATAAATCTTGATTAATTCCATATTTTAGTGTTTGTGAAAATTAAATGTTTGATGTTTATATTAGATGTCAGATTATCCAAACTAAATCCAAAAACAAGCATGATTTCATTTTTATATATGTCATTTGAAATTGTTATATTATCTTATTAACAAAATCTGAAATCTATTAATGACTTATTTAACTTGTTTTTTCCAGGATGCAATCTTCCAGAGGTTGTTAAAAAAATACCCCAAGAGTGAACAGCGTCAGCCAATCTACAGATTGACAAAAATGTAAGATTTCTTTTTCTTTTTTCTTACTTTATATGTTTCTATTGGTTCTTATAAAGTCAAAATTATGTCTTGGAGCTGTGATGGTTTGTGTGTTTTGCAGGTTTCGAAGCAAGATGAATCGTTTGCGATTTTTTGGGGTCTAGACTCATAATTCGTTTCAAGGTAAACACTCGAATTTATATTAGACTTATGTTTTCTTCTTCCCTTTTACACTTATAGCTTTCTTATATTTGTTGTGGATTAGGGTTGGTTTAAATTTGTTTAGATAACACAAATTATATAGGGGTTTTTCTCAAATGTTTGTAGCTTAATTTAGATGTGGAGATTAAAACTTTCTGCGTTCCATTTGCTGTTTAAACCTCAAAGCTTAAGGTTTGTATGTTTTGCTTTGCAGGTTCCCAAGCAAACTACTTCCTCAATAGTTTATTTGTAGAGGTTGGATGGTTTGGATGTGTAAAGAGATGTAGGTATATAAATTTCCCAAGCAAAAGCTATGAATATGTTTGCTGGTAATTTCTTATTTCTCCTCATAGCTTTTTATCTTATACCATTTAATTTTGGTTTTGGTATGCTGAATATGAAGCAAGTTATTTAAGATGTAGGTATATATTTTTGCTGGTAAATTAATGGTCTGTTGTCGAATTCTAATTATTGGGTTTCATACAATAAGGAACACTTTAGCTTAGTTATCAATATAAAGTTTGAAGTTTGCCATGACCATCAGACCATTTCACTTCTCAATCGTATATATCATCAAAATGATTCTGGTCTATGCCATAGGTTCTTTGCTTATAAAAATGTACACCAGTTGTACGAGAGTCATGAATGAATATAGTTTTTGTTTAATGGGGATCCCAAGTTCATATACATTCTGTTTTCTGCTTATAAATGTGTTTAAAGTTTATAAATCTGATCATTGGTTGATATATGTGAAGTCCAATACTGTGCAGTCCTGGAGTAGTCAAAAGTAACATTTGATTATGTGTTATTAAGAGTTTATGTATACGTCATGTTTTGATTTGAGTTACTACCCTAAAAATGCAATTAGTTTATCTATACCTGTTTTATTCTGGCACTATGGTTGATTTTTTTCACCGTCATTTTCTGAAACCCTTTTTCGCCCTTTACTGATTAATCCTAAAAGTGGACTTAGTGGGGTCATTTTTATTACGAAGTTGGGTCATTTTTACATGTTGCTTTCCTTTTCTCTATATATTCGTGCATGTTAAACCGTTAAAGAGATGGTTCCTGACTTATCATGGTTTCTGTTAGTTTCTGCAATAGAGGATCTAGAAGGAAAATATATGTACTATTGTTATTACATTAACTACCGTCTTGTGACTTTGTTGGTGTAGATCATAACCACCTTTAAGGTACCCTTAAGCCGCCGCATAAACTAAGAGTAGAATGCCTTATGGACTGTACTAAAATAGTGTTTCAAGTAGTTGAGTAGAAGGCAAATTTGTAACACATTTGAACTGTTAACACAAAGAACCATATTAAGATTGCAATTCTCAAAGCTCATATCTTTAAATTCATTAATTGGTAAAAGTATACATGTAAAAGTATATAACTGATCAAAAGTTACAAGCTTTACAGTAAACTGGGTTCATGGTATGAATTGTAATCACCGTGCCACTTATTTAACCTCTACACAATTATTTGCTCCCACTGCTTCTCTTAAGCAATTAGATATTGCCATAACTGCAGCTTCAACTGATGCATCCTCTCCCTGTTTCAGTTTTGTAGAAGTATGATAATCTTTGTATTTCAAGAGGGTTGATGTATTTCTAGAGAGACAAACAAGAGAGAGAAGTGAGAGAAAAGTATGTGTATTAACTAGAGAAATGAAACAACCAATACCTCTTACCATGGTGGAAAGAGGTTTATATACCTAAGTCCTTAATGGACTTGGGCCTCCGGCCCATGAACATGCTCATGGGTCGGGCTATTCAATAAATGCTACTTAAACACTATGATGGTTGTAATTTTACACTTGTTTAGGAAAACAAGGTAATTAGGGTAAGTACGACGATTTAGGAAAATCGTGCACAAATGACCCAAAATGTGGATCGTTCTCAAGGAGGCTAGTGTGTTGTGTAGAGAGATGATTAATTATGTGATTATATGATTATGAGAAAAGAAAATAGAAATGGGATAAGAAAAGAATGACGGTTACGATGACGGATTAAACTAAGATGAAAAGGTCATACACGTAAAACCGTAAAAGCACCAAAATTAAAAACTTACTCTAAAAATTCCTAGAAAATTGAAATAAATCCTAAATAATGTATTAAGAGTTTACAAAAAATCAAAATTCACTCAAACCTTTTAATTATTTAAATAATAATTTTTTAATGCTAATTAAAGCCCAAAAAATCAAGATAATTAATAAAAAGCCCAAAATGAGATTTATCACTTTGTAAACCTCTAAAATACCCTAACTTAATTTAAAACTATTTTTGAAAATTTTAAAATTAATTAAAACAATTTAAAAACAATTAAAAACTATTAAAACTTAAAATAATTATAAAAATTAATCTAAGGACAATAAAAATATTCTAAAAATTGTAAAATTCCTAACTTTATGTATTTAACCTTAAAAACTTGAAAAATCAAAATTTTAATTTTTAATAATAAAATAATAATAAAATAATATTAAAAATCCAAAATTTATAAAAAATTCTAAAAACTTGCAAACTAGCTTAATTTAACCTAAATAAACAGAAAATAAAGTTGAATTTACAAAATACCCCTAATGGGCCTCCAAATGGGCCAAAAGTCAAAACAGACCCTTATTGGGCTAAAATTGGGCCCAATAAGAAAAAGTTTATAAAAATGGCCCAAAAGCTCCTATCTGACTCAAAATTTGATTCTAAACATAACTTTTCAAAGGCCCAAAAGCTGAAAATATGAAATAAGCTGACTTATATTAAACATCTTATTCTTAATGGGCTTTTTGGCCCATTAAGCTATAAGCTGATGCCATAGGCTCAAATTAGACACACAAGCTTCTTTTGAGTTGCTTAAGACTTCTGTAAAAAGAAATTGGAAATAAGCCAAAGGAATAAGCCTGAAAATACAAAAAGCAATCTACACAAAACGACAAAATAGTCGTTTTCGAGTTCTAGGCTATCCCAAGAGCTGATTCAAGTTTCAAAAGCTTTTAAATGACTTAACTAAGCTTAATCAACAAAAAGTTTTCAAATAAGTTCACTAAATAAGCTGAAATAAGCAAATAAGCACTTATAAAAAAGTCAAATGAGTTGGTTTTCTAGCAAAAAGTCAAAGTCAAAGTCTGATAAGCTCTAGTTCAATCAAATGGGTCAAATAATGAAGATCTATAACAAAAAATAAGTTGTTGCAGGTCTGGATAAGCCAATATGGCTTATTGATAAGCTAACTGAAAAATTGCACTAGCAGGGGCTAGTTTTGGGTGTTGAGTAGTGGGAACTTTTTCCACTGCTTGACTTGTTTGACTTTTTGTCTTTAGTGACTTTTTTGGAGATTCAAGTTACACAAAGGCACCCAAATGATCAGTGGATCATAAGGAGTCAATAACAATCAAGAAATCACAATCACTAACAGCCAATTAGTACAGTTTAATCAAAACATCACTAGATATGCACCAGACATGAACACATAAACAGTTATGAACTTATAAGCTGTTTTAGCAAATTTCAGCCAACCAAATTACACCAAAAGCATACACAAGCTATAATAAAGTTAAATGAACAAGTTTAAACAGGTTTCATGCAATGGTTCAAGGCCTAAATCAAAATTCAAGCAGATGAAGGTTACTGATGAACACTAACACAAGCAGATTTTACTTTTGCTGATGCACTTGACCAACAAGCCAGATTCAATCACTCAGATCTATCACATATGTTATATTAATGATGATAAAACCACTTTCAGCCCTAAGCATGCATAAATTCTAGATTTTACCAAAATCTTAGGTAAAAAATAGTTAAACTCAACAAGTTATAGCACAATGTTTGATTTGAGGTTTCAAACCCAAAAACTTGTAGAAAATAGCACTCAACCAAGTATTTAACAGATAACAAGCAACAACACAAACTTCTAACAACACAATATCCACTTATGATCTTAAACACGTAATCCCAAACACCCTTTTAACTTTTCAAAACCAAGATTTTCGAATCAAAAGTGTTATCCAAGACCACCCAAGCCCAAATAAGCACAATAATAGATATATTAAGCAGATTAGAGCAAGGTTAGACCATAAATCAGCAAGAACATAAATCACACACAAAATCACCAAAAATCCAAGTTTTTAACAGATTTTAGGTAAGATGATGTGTACCTCATGGATGTACATCCACTGTAACACCCCACTTGGATAAATGGACTGTTACGTGTATTTATGGCGTGTCATCAAAGCATGCAAGGCAATGTATTAAACATTTTCTGACCATACGGAAATACCGGAATCAAACATCGGTAGTCCAACATAAGCTCAAAATAAAAAGATTAAGTACTGAAAGAAAAAGGACGAAACAGTGTCTAAACAACCAAAGTAAAGTAACGTAATGTGTGCATAAAAATAAAGGAGTCTGGATAGCTCCCATCCAAATGCACGTACTCTCTTAGAAGTCCTAAGATCGTCCCTGTGTACCTGCCGTTTGGAAACATGAAAGGAAACTACGGCTGAGCATAACGCTCAGTGGACGGATATAGCATGATAAGAATGTACTGAAGAAATGAAATAGAAGACAACAATGAAGTTATAAGACTGATATGTAACATGTGGTAGAATTCTGCATAAAATCTGAGAAAACTGGTTCATATATACTGATACTGAAATATAACTATTAATTCTGAAAACATGCATTTACTGTATTTTATTTGCCAGAGCTTATATAGGTCACGTGCTGTAACAACCGTGCATGAATAACTGGAGGGGTGACCTCGTCATGCTGTAGAGGGGTGACCTCTAAATACTGTGTTGGGTGGAGGGATCAGCTCCAATGTGAAGGATGTAGAGCACACACCACATTCACCCTGATAACTTGTAACACATATAAGCCTAGGATGCATCCATACGCCCCACTAAACATACATATAAAAATGGCCAACCTGAACATGAGTGGGACGATGCAGGATATCACTCTCCTGAATGTGAGTCACGACACCGGTGCCTCTAGTGCCGTGGTTACGGTACCTCCGTAACTAGTACATAAACTGGTCGTGCTTGTATATAATGCTCAGGCAATTTATTTAGTTATTAACGTAATTATTGATAAACTTAAACATATACTGGGGAAACATTTGGCTGAAGACGGGGAAATCCTAATCATGCATAGAAAGGAAGTCCTTACTGAAAGGACGGAAATCCGTACCTCGTGTCCAGTAACCGACCGAGATCAACTGACCGAAAGTCTACTCTGATTTCACGCGAGCTACATGAATAAGGGACGTGAATGAGTAAACTGGTATTCGCTTATTTAATTTCATGTTCTTATTGGTCTTTCACTTATTTATTTTTATTTCTGAAATTCCGTACGTATATTAACTGATAAATCTGACCTTGTAATAATTCATTTTAATGTATTATCTTACTACTATTAGTTACGGTGCAACGTATTTCCGACGCTATAGTAGTACTTATATTACGTATCCCGTTAAAATAGAAAGTTTCATAATTTAGAAAATTCCCAAATAATTTAATTCATTTCATAAAATTATACCTTTTTTTAAATATTAAAGAACTATTTTAAATTAATACATTTAAAATATATTTTAAACATTTATAAAACAATTTAATTAAAAGGTATAATATAAGAATATTTATTTTATTTATTATAATAATGTCCCGAGCCTACCGAGACATCCCATCTCGGTCGCACTAAACAAATCAACATATAATGATTAAATCTACCTATATAAATCTGTCAACAAGAATTAGTGACAGAATTCTGTGTCACTAAAACTGTCGCTAAAACTGTCCTTATTAAAAACTGTATACATATAACAGTTTTGCGATAGAAAAACTGTCGCTAAAACTGTCGCTAATGTTATATACTATTATGTTTTCCTGTCCCATTCCTTTCCACTGATTACCCACTTCGTTCCCACTGTTAGGTTATGTTTTCCCACTGTTTAAATAAGTCAAACACACCCTTATGTTTCTGCAGTCCCCAAACGCACCCTTATTTCTTGTAAAAACAAACTGGTGATTTTGGGCAACCCCCTTTTGGGTCGAACCTGGCCCTAGCCGCCACTGTGTGGGTCACGGCTGGGCAGGGATGAGATCACCAAGACATGTGGTGTCTCGGTTCGCTGATTACACCAGACCCGACCCCCTCTTGCTCGCGACTGGGCCAAAAGAACACCACCATGTGGCCTGTGATCGTGGCTGTCACGAGGCGGTGTATACCGAGACCCTTTTGTCTCGGTTTCTGTGAGAAAACAACACCCCGACACCCTTTTGTCATGTTTATTTAAGATTTTTCATAAATTTCGTTTATAAACCCTAAAATTAAAATAAGACGTGATGACCAAGAGGAATGGAAACGAGAGTGATTACCGTGATGTGATTAAGGGAAATGGAGGATTAAACACTGATTGTGATGAAGAAAATAAGTCTGAAATCTTCCCCTTTTTTTTAAACCCGGAGGCCAAACTCACTCCAAACCCTAATCTCTTTTTTTTGTAATGGAAGAAAACTAAGTTCCCGTGATTTTATTTTTTTAAAATGGGCTTGGGCCCAAAACTTTTATTTTTATTTAAAAAAAACCCTTTGGCCCCTTTTACTTTCTTATTATTATTTTTTTATATACTTGTATATATATTTTCTCGCGTTCGTTTTCGTCGCTAATTACTACGTAAATGGTTTAAGTAAATAAACCGCGTATTTACATTTCCCGGTTTAAATACGGGTTTTACAATTCTTCCCCTCTAAAAAGAATAATTCGTCCCCGAATTAAGGATACGGCCGTACTGGGTTTTACAATTCTTCCCCTCTAAAAGAAGAATTCGTCCCCGAATTATAAGGTATTTAAACTGACTGGAGTAAAAGCCGAGAATGCTAATAAGCTGGAAGACATAAAAGCTGAAAAGACATACCCGAATCAAAACTGAAAGTTAGGATAAGAAGTCCGTATAGACTCCTCTGTTTCCCAAGTGGCCTCCCGCTCGGTATGGTTCCTCCACAGGATTTTGACGAAAGGAATGGTCTTCCTTCTCATAACTCGATCCTGGCGATCTAAAACTGCTTCGGGTTCCTCAATATAAGATAAATCCTCCCGAATCTGATCGAGTGGATAATTCACTTTGTGAAGCTCATGATAGTTGTACCCTCTGAGTAATGATACATGAAACACATTGTGGACGTGTGAAAGCTGAGGTGGTAACACCAATCGGTATGACACTTCACCGATACGTTCAAGGATTTCGAACGGTCTGATGTAACGAGGGTTGAGCTTGCCCTTGAGGCCAAAACGTCTGACGCCGCGTGCGGGTGATACTTTGAGGAACACACGATCCCCAGTCTGAAATGATAGATCTCTGCAATGCTTGTCGGCGTAACTCTTCTGGCGAGTACGCGCTTCTTGCAGTTTTGCCCTAGCGATGGCGACCTTTTCATTGGTCAGTTCTATCAATTCTGGTCCTTCAATCAAAAGTTCTCCAACCTGATCCCAACAAATAGGAGCACGGCATTTCCTGCCGTATAACATCTCGAATGGAGCACGCTTGATACTAGCATGCCAACTGTTGTTGTAGGCAAACTCGACCAAGCAAATATAGGCATCCCAGTGTCCTGTCCATTCTAATGCACAGGCGCGTAGTATGTCTTCCAAGGTCTGGATGGTACGCTCTGACTGACCGTCCGTCTGTGGATGGAAAGCTGTGCTGAGCTTGAGCCTAGTTCCCAAGCTTTATGCAAACCTTCCCAGAAGTGAGAGGTGAAACGGGGATCCCTATCTGATATAATTTCTGAAGGTGTACCGTGTAATCATACGATCTCCTCGGTGAATAGTTTCGCTAATTTACTGACTGCGAAATCTTTGCGAATAGGAATGAAATGTGCCGACTTGGTCAAACGATCGACAACAACCCAAATTGCATCATGTCTCCGCTGAGTCTGTGGTAGTCCGGTGACAAAATCCATAGAGATCTTGTCCCATTTCCACATTGGAATATCTAATGGCTGGAGAAGACCACTGGAACGCTGGTGCTCTATCTTAACCTGCTGACAGGTTAAGCATTTAGACACAAATGTTGCGACATCCTGTTTCATGCCGCTCCACCAGAAATGCTGCTTAAGATCGTGGTACATTTTTGTGGAACCCGGATGGATAGAGAACAGAGAGCTGTGAGCCTCAGTCATTAAGGCTTCTTTGAGAGCAGGGTCTTCTGGAACGCAGAGTTTGGTACCCTGCCATACGATACCATCGTCATCAATGCGAAATTCGGTCTGCTGGTCAATGTTCTGTACAATCGCCCAGATTTCACCATCATCCTTTTGTGCGGCTTTAATCCTAGAGAGTAAATCTGGTTCTACCCTCAGACTAGCCCAGTATCCCCTCTGTCCGCGTACTAAGAGCTCAATATCATACCGCTCTAAGTCCCGAATAATTTCTTCCTGAACTTTGATGCCGTTAATCATACCTGACTTTCTGCTAAGGGCATCTGCTACTACATTTGCTTTACCTGGGTGATACTGGATATTAGTGTCATAGTCTTTCAGCAGTTCTAACCATCGCCTCTGCCTCATGTTCAGCTCTCGCTGGGTAAATATGTACTTGAGACTTTTGTGATCGGTGAAGATATCACACGACTCACCGTATAAATAATGCCTCCAGATTTTAAGGGCGAAAACGACTGCTGCGAGCTCAAGATTATGAGTAGGGTAATTTTTCTCATACGGCTTCAGTTGACGCGAAGCATAAGCAATGACTTTCCCATGCTGCATAAGAACACAACCTAAGCCCTTTCCTGAAGCGTCACTGTAAATCTGATAACCACCTGTACCGGATGGAAGAGTAAGTATCGGCGCTGAGATCAATCCATGCTTGAGTTCCTCAAAACTCTTTTCTCTCTCCTCGGTTCATATAAACTTCTCACCTTTTCGCATAAGTTGGGTCAATGGTAATGCCAAACGTGAGAAGTTTTCCACAAACCTGCGGTAATAACCCGCCAACCCAAGAAAACTACGTATCTCTGTGACAGATGTCGGTCTTGGCCATTTGGTGATAGCCTCCACCTTTGCAGGATCCATAGTGATTCCTTCTGCGGAAACAATATGGCCTAGAAACGCCACTGTATTCAGCCAAAACTCGCACTTAGAAAATTTAGCATATAACTTTTCTCGTCGGAGAATCTGCAACACTGTACGGAGATGATTCTCATGTTCCTCTTTGGAATTGGAGAAAATAAGTATATCATCTATGAATACGATCACAAACTTGTCTAAAAATTCGTGGAAGACTCTGTTCATCAAGTCCATAAATACTGCAGGCGCACTCGTGAGACCGAATGGCATAACAACAAACTCGTAATGACCGTACCTCGTGCGAAAAGCAGTTTTGGATATATCCTGCTCTTTTACACGCAGCTGATGGTAGCCTGATCGTAAATCGATTTTTGAGAAGTGCTTGGCACCCTGAAGCTGATCGAATAAATCGTCAATACGAGGAAGTGGATAACGATTACAAATTGTGAGCTTATTCAACTCACGGTAGTCAATACACAAACGCATACTACCATCCTTCTTCTTGACAAACAAAACTGGAGCGCCCCAAGGTGACACGCTAGGACGAATGAAACCCCTTTCTAGAAGTTCCTGAAGTTGATCTTTCAGTTCCTTAAGCTCTACAGGAGCCATACGGTAAGGAGCTTTAGATACTGGTTCTGCACCTGGAATGAGATCAATACTAAATTCTACCTCTCGCATGGGAGGTAAACCTGGGAGTTCCTCTGGAAAGACATCTGGAAAATCTGACACCACTGGCTGATCATGAATTGAAGGTGCCTCAGAAGTCGTGTCATGAACTGTAGCTAGAAAACCCTCACAACCATGGTATAGTAAGGTACGAGCCTGTAAAGCTGAAATGATCTGAACATGTTTTCCTGGTAGGAAACCCTGGTGAATATACTCTGGTGTCTAGACATCACCAAAGATAACCCGGTGAGCATGACAATCTATGGTGGCACGATGAACCGACAACCAATCCATACCCAGAATAACATCGAATTCACACATATCTAAAGGAAGTGCACTGACTGGACGGATTTTATCATCAAACTCAAGAGGGAGATCCTTATACACCTGGGTAATGAGTACAGAGTCTCGCATGGGGGTAGATATACTAAGTACACTGTCTAGTGGCGTAGGGGTCATGTTTATTCTAACAGCATATGAAGTAGATATAACTGAGTGTGTGGCGCCTGTATCGAAAAGCACGCATGCAGACTGTCCGTGTATAAACAAAATGCCAGTAATGGTACCTGTGGTCTTATTTGCTTGCTCACGGGTAGTAGTGTAGACACGACCAGTGGTTGGTGGTATCGATGGTGGTGGAGGTAAAATCTGAGGAATCTGGCCTGAGGTACCGGCAGCATCCCCGCTCTTGAAATCTCTCTTCAAATGGCCCGACTGACCACACTTGTAACAATTACCCGTACCACGACGACAAGGTCCCGAGTGTTTCTTCCCACACGTGATGAAAGTGGGATAAGTATACCCGGTGGAAGTAGCTCTGGTTTGCTGAGAACCTGATTTACGATAATAAACACGTGTCACGATTCTGATAACGTAACTGAAATAAGGCTGATTGACTGAATTTTAAAATTACCAGAATTTGCCGGTCGGGCAACCTGCTGACCTCTGTTGTTTTGGTCACGCCCCTGTCCAGCATCTCTGTTGGAATTTACAAAAATTTAAGATCTGCTTTACACGATAGTTTAGTATTTCTGGAGCTTAAAGAATCACCTGTAGCTGCCAGATGAGTTGGAGCTGCCGCGGTAATTATCACCGCCGCTCCTCTTATCTGATCGATTACGGTCATATGACTGACCGTGGTTCCTGTAGTTCTGATGCGGAGTAGCCGATTGGGATCAGTCTCCTCCTATGTGTCTGTAAGATTAAAATTGGATAAGTCATAATATATAAGTTGACAAGCAATAATGGGAGCTAAATTGTTTAAGTCTGTTGGGTGAGATGTACCTCTTCTCCGGACGCTCTACATTCTCGAGCTCATCCCTCTCGAAAAGCATCTCAACATCCCGAGCTGCATTAGCTACTTGTGACACATTAGTGAATGTGGCACTCACCAGCCTATCTGCAGTCCTAGAGTGAAGAGCCCAGCGAAATTGCTTCGCTTGCTCCTCTGCGGTACCCGCAGCCTCCCCTAAGAATCCAACCATCCTGAGGTATCGGTGCATGAACTCTATACTGTTCTCGCCATGATTCTAACGAATAACGTGGAAGTCCCTCTTCATTTTAGCTTGCTCCGCATGCGGGAAAAACTGGTCATAGAACATCGTCTTGAAGCGTGCACAGGTCAATGTAAGCTCCCAAGCATCTCCCTCATTGGACAGCTTCTGAGACCTCCACCAATGCAGAGCAGGACCCTCCAGTTTGTAAACTGCAAGCCTAACCTTGAAAACATCACCACAACCCATAGCTCCAAAAAATTTCTCTACATGGTAGATCCAGTCTTCCTACAGTCTGCTCAAATAGTCGGGGTTTCTGCTTGTTAAACAAATTCAGCCAAGCGGGTAAAGTGGCAGGTAGTGGAACAGGAGGGTTGTTATTCTGCTGAGGTCCATTTTGATATTCAGCTCGGATCTCATCATGAATTTGGGGTAACATGGCCTGTATAGCAGCCTGAACAGCAGCAGCAATGGCAGCTGCGTTAGGATCGTTCTCGGTTTCGCGTCTGGGTGGCATTTGAAATAAAAGAGGGTAAGTTGACAAAACTGTCAAAATCTGGGGTAATAAATCTGAATACGCATCGTATAATTCATGAAGGTATAGCCAACACAATATGACATGAATACCGGTGAACGCCTAGGGTCAGTTCACAAAATGACAATTACTGAAACATAACTCCGACATGAGTAAGGATGAACGCCTAAGGTCAGTTCATCTACCCAAAATTTAAACGACAAGGGTGAACGCCTATGGTCAGTTCACCAACACGAAAAGTTCGCTGAAAAGTACATGCGATTAAGTATGGCCAGTCCTGTACCAACCGATTTACTTAATCAAAATTTTGAAAATCCGACTGATAAAATTCATGAGTAGCATGGAAGATAACGACGCCAAAATACAAGAAGTTCTTGGTGACTACCCACTAGTCACAGGTCAAGTTTTAGAGCCTACAGGTCGAACCTTGCGCTCTGATACCATAATTGTAACACCCCACTTGGATAAATGGACCGTTACGTGTATTTATGGCGTGTCATCAAAGCATGCAAGGCAATGTATTAAACATTTTCTGACCATACGGAAATACCGGAATCAAACATCGGTAGTCCAACATAAGCTCAAAATAAAAAGATTAAGTACTGAAAGAAAAAGGACGAAACAGTGTCCAAACAACCAAAGTAAAGTAACGTAATGTGTGCATAAAAATAAAGGAGTCTGGATAGCTCCCATCCAAATGCACGTACTCTCTTAGAAGTCCTAAGATCGTCCCTGTGTACCTGCCGTTTGGAAACATGAAAGGAAACTACGGCTGAGCATAACGCTCAGTGGACGGATATAGCATGATAAGAATGTAGTGAAGAAATGAAATAGAAGACAACAATGAAGTTATAAGACTGATATGTAACATGTGGTAGAATTCTGCATAAAATCTGAGAAAACTGGTTCATATATACTGATACTGAAATATAACTATTAATTCTGAAAACATGCATTTACTGTATTTTATTTGCCAGAGCTTATATAGGTCACGTGATGTAACAACCGTGCATGAATAACTGGAGGGGTGACCTCGTCATGCTGTAGAGGGGTGACCTCTAAATACTGTGCTGGGTGGAGAGATCAGCTCCAATGTGAAGGATGTAGAGCACACACCACATTCACCCTGATAACTTACAACACATATAAGCCTAGGATGCATCCATACGCCCCACTAAACATACATATAAAAATGGCCAACCTGAACATGAGTGGGATGATGCAGGATATCACTCTCCTGCATGTGAGTCACGACACCGGTGCCTCTAGTGCCGTGGTTACGGTACCTCCGTAATTATTACATAAACTGGTCGTGCTTGTATATAATGCTCATGCAATTTATTTAGTTATTAACGTGATTACTGATAAACTTAAACATATACTGGGGAAACATTTGGCTGAAGACGGGGAAATCCTAATCATGCATAGAAAGGAAGTCCTTACTGAAAGGACGGAAATCCGTACCTCGTGTCCAGTAACCGACCGAGATCAACTGACCGAAAGTCTACTCTGATTTCATGCGAGCTACATGAATAAGGGACGTGAATGAGTAAACTGGTATTCGCTTATTTAATTTCATGTTCTTATTGGTCTTTCACTTATTTATTTTTATTTCTGAAATTCCATACGTATATTAACTGATAAATCTGACCTTGTAATAATTCATTTTAATGTATTATCTTACTACTATTAGTTATGGTGCAACGTATTTCCGACGCTATAGTAGTACTTATATTACGTATCCCGTTAAAATAGAAAGTTTCATAATTTAGAAAATTCCCAAATAATTTAATTCATTTCATAAAATTATACCTTTTTTTAAATATTAAAGAACTATTTTAAATTAATACATTTAAAATATATTTTAAACATTTATAAAACAATTTAATTAAAAGGTATAATATAAGAATATTTATTTTATTTATTATAATAATGTACCGAGCCTACCGAGACATCCCATCTCGGTCGCACTAAACAAATCAACATATAATGATTAAATCTACCTATATAAATCTGTCAACAAGAATTAGTGACAGAATTCTGTGTCACTAAAACTGTCGCTAAAACTGTCCTTATTAAATACTGTATACATATAACAGTTTTGCGACAGAAAGACTGTCGCTAAAACTGTCGCTAATGTTATATACTATTATGTTTTCCTGTCCCATTCCATTCCACTGATTACCCACTTCGTTCCCACTGTTAGGTTATGTTTTCCCACTGTTTAAATAAGCCAAACACACCCTTATGTTTCTGCAGTCCCCAAACACACCCTTATTTCTTGTAAAAACAAACCGATGATTTTGGGCAGCCCCCTTTTGGGTCGAACCTGGCCCTAGCCGCCCCTGTGTGGGTCACGGCTGAGCAGGGATGAGATCACCAAGACATGTGGTGTCTCGGTTCGCTGATTACACCAGACCCGACCCCCCTCTTGCTCGCGGCTGCCAAAAGAACACCACCACGTGGCCTGTGATCGTGGCTGTCACGAGGCGGTGTATACCGAGACCCTTTTGTCTCAGTTTCTGTGAGAAAACAACACCCCGACACCCCTTTGTCATGTTTATTTAAGATTTTTCATAAATTTCGTTTATAAACCCTAAAATTAAAATAAGACGTGATGACCAAGAGGAATGGAAACGAGAGTGATTACCGTGATGTGATTAAGGGAAATGGAGGATTAAACACTGATTGTGATGAAGAAAATAAGTCTGAAATCTTCCCCTTTTTTTTAAACCCGGCGGCCAAACTCACTCCAAACCCTAATCTCTTTTTTTTGTAATGGAAGAAAATTAAGTTCCCGTGATTTTATTTTTTTAAAATGGGCTTGGGCCCAAAACTTTCTTTTTATTTAAAAAAAAACCATTTGGCCCCTTTTACTTTTTTATTTTATTTTTTTATATACTTGTATATATATTTTCTCGCGTTCGTTTTCGTCGCTAATTACTACGTAAATGGTTTAAGTAACTAAACCGCGTATTTACATTTCTCGATTTAAATACGGGTTTTACATCCACACCCACGGATTTTGAGCTTATGTACTAGCAAGAACAAGTACAAGCTTCCACAAATAAGCCTGCTAAGATTCAACAAGATTAGAAGCACAATATCAAAAACAGAAAGGTTAAAAAACCTTGATTAATGCAACTATTGTACCCCACACTTGATTATCCCCAAGTTATAGGCTTCACCACACCTTGATAACGCAATATCAGGATGCTATGATCAGCTTTATAGCCCAAGAATTCCTAGGTGTACCAAGAAACTTAGCAAAATATCAAGCTTGAAGGAAAATGTGCAAACTTTTGCACACTCCTTGAAAACAGGTTTTAAGGTTTAAGATTAGCAAACAAGTTACAATAATAATCAGAAAACAACAATGGCACTTGACTTTTCTTCAAAGATTCAAACTCATTTCATTAAACTGAAAATGGATTTACAGAATTTTGAACAAAGGAAAATTCAAGAGCAAAACCTAATGTTCTAAGTCCTATGCCTTATATAGGCTTACAACGAACTAGTAAAGAGCTAAAAAACGTAACCCTAATGCTTGTGAAGTCCTAGAATTTCCCCTTGTAGGGTTTTGAACTTTGAAGATCATGTGACATTTTCTTGGATTGTTGTGGAGCTGGCAATGTAAAAATGCATCCAATGGCTTACAAGGAGCTTAGAAAGTAAGCTAGAATCTCACACGTTGGATTGCTGTCACAATTTTGGCAGTTTGCTCAAAGGTGATAAGCAGGGAATCTTGTGTGGGGTGTGGGGTGAAGTAGCATGTGTTTTTGGTGTTGGGATGTGATTAAGGGATGCTTAATCACTAATCTGGACAATCTTAGGGTTTATATACAACACAATTAAGAAAACCTAATTGTGTTCTTGAGGTGAATAGTTGGGTGTTTGATTTGTTTAAGGGGTGATTAGGATTTAAATTAGTGTTTAAGGCGCCAAGATTATTTAAGTAATAAACCGGGTTTAGTGGATGGGTGAGGTGGAGTATTGGTGAGTTGTGATTGGTGGAGAGAGTGAGTGGGGCACGTGTCACCCCACCACTGGTCTAGGTTACATAGGTTGTCTTGGCAGGAATAACCCCTTAACTTTCTTTTCCCTTTCACTTTGTAAATAAAATCAACAAATCCAGATTCCTTTGTTAGCAAACTTTTCATTTTCACACTTTTGCTCCAAATACTTTTCCAAAGTATTTTCAGGGGTATTTCTTGCCATTTCTTGATTCTTGAAGGACTGATTTGGTATTTTCTTCAAGGATTATGATCTTGACTTGTTTGTTTGACCTTTTGGAGGACTAAAATTGCCAAGTCTTGATTTATGAGGGACTATTTTTGCCAAATCTTCAAAGTCAAGGGTCCTTTTGGTAATTTTGACATTTTCAAAGGACCAAATTTGTAATTCTTGTAACTTAGAGTCCTTATTGGTATGTTTGAATTTGAGGAGGATTAATATTGACATTTTAGTTTTGTTGAGGGACTAAAATTGCCAATTCTTCAAAGTGGAGGGCCCTTTTTGCAATTTTGACAAACTTTAGGGACCAATCTTGTAATTATGAAGATACAAGGGTATAAAGTGTCAATTCTTCAATATTGGAGGACCCTTCTTCATAAATCTTCAAATCTTCAAGGGTTTTCTTGGAAAATTCTTTATTAGGGCTTGGTTCAACGTGCGACTTCGTTTCCCGTGTTCATTTTTGCATGATTCTTGTGATCTTTTGTCATTTTCTCAATATCCGTACCTAAAATACACAAGCAACAAACACAAGCATATATTGGGGTATTTTGTTGATATTTATTGCACTTAAATCCCTTTTTGGACGATGAGACTATGTATAAAAGCAGTCTCATCACTCCCCCATACTAAACCATTGCCGTGCCCTTACGCAATGCTAGAATAAAGTATCGTAGCACCTCCAAAATTCATTTTTTTTAATGATAAACTAGCTACACTACTACTATTACTACTACTTGCGTTTTAGACATAATGTATGATTTTCATCGCAAAATGGGACGTTTAGGTTCATAGAATAAGAACACGTGAATGCTTCGTTAGAAATAATTTCGTCGTCCTCGATTTTTACCCCAATTCCATGCCAAGCGTGCAACGCGATCATTGTCATTATAAGTTAGTAATGCTAACACTACCCATATGCCCTAATCACGTACTTATCCTCCCAATTTCCTAAATTGTATCTCTTATATTTTATTATGTCTTGAATGTTTCACGAGGATACATTGTTTGACTTATGCGATAATAGAGATTTAGGTCTAAAAATAGAGTCCTAACGGTGTAACCAAGACCATCAAATCAATAACCCCTCCCAATAGACAACGATGTTAAAAAATTGAGTCAACAAGAAGGATCGATAAACACGGTTTTATAACGGTTTTGAACATGAGACTTATTACCAAGACTTTTATACGCCCCCTAACGGAAGGGCCTTATTATCATTGGTTTACCTCCATCTTATATTCAACTTCGCCATGAAGCTTTTATTATGACTTCGGTCTTGCCTTGCCTTTTATTATCCACCTCGTCGGTGGTTTTATTAGCCAAAGACGTATATCCTCACGCAAAGGCGAATTTTGGATCTTTAAAGCTTCAAAGATTAAGGCATAATTCACTTTCAATTTCGCATAGATTTTTCGGCCTTGTGAGCTTCAAATTGTTTGCTTGATTTAGGTGAGCACTTGAAATCTTATTATTGGGTGAAGCTTTCGATTATTCGGGTGCCAATACTTCAAAACCGTGACGCTGGCGATACCTTAATGTCTTCCCAATTTAATTACACAGAAGCTACTAGAAAAGACTAGAAACCCAACAATCAAGACTAAACCGCTAAGTCAATATTTATTAAGCAAAAAATATTTCCAAGCGAAGGGAGAATAAGCAAATAACGAGAACACATGAGTTTTTGAAAGAATACGAGTACTCTACGTTTAGCATAGTAACTTATAATTAACCCTATCATTTATCGTCCTCATTTAAGAGACTTAGCCTAATGTGAAGTTAAGGAATCGAAGCTAAGTGCTCAACACGCACGGTCGAGTCAAAAATTACTGTTATTCTCGCCATCAGAAAACCTACATTCGTGTCTTCAAACACTTATAAAACATGAGAAAAATTTTAAAATTTGGCCATTTTTAGCCTTATTTTGCAACAAAACGATAAACAAAAAGATAAACTTTGGAAAGCGTGAAGGTTTAGCAAGGCAAGTATCTATTCACCCCCCCATACAAAAGTTACACATTGTCCTCAATGTTTCGAGTCTAGGGGTGAAAACACCCACATACTAGAGACGTAGTCAAATGCCTAATCTAGCATGGAAAGGGTGTAACCGTTAACGTTAAAGCCGTTTATGAAGTGTGCTATAAACCTAAGGTTAGAACATCAAAGGATATATCATGGATATTGAGAAATTCTTCCAAGCAAATGATCGAGTGCTCCCATAAAACGAACACGAGAGGCTCCAATCGTGAAGATCATGATCATCTAAAATCCACAATTCACAAACAACCACGAAACAAAGGTAGGAAGGGCACAAATCCCCACACGTTACTACATTAGAAAGCGATAATATGTACATAGGATAAGCATGGGACTCCCCCACGAGGCACCTCATTTTTTTATTACCGAGTCATGAGCTCGGCTCGATCTCCTCAATACTAATTATCATTGGGGAAAGTGATTTGGTCGAGATAGTTCAAGGATGGAACTTCCCCGCCAAAGTAGTGCTTCAACCTATGTCCATTCACCTTGAAATTGGGGCCATCATTTTGAGCTAGCTCGATGGTCCCATATGGAAAAACTTGGGGTCACGGTGAATGGACCAGATCAACGGGATTTTAACTTACCGGAAAAGATATTCAAACGAGAGTTAAAAAGCAAAACTTGATCCCCAATGTTAAAAACCCGGTTTTTAATTTTAGAATCATGCAACTTTTTCGTCTTTTCTTTATAAATTAATGAATTTTCATAAGCAATATCCCTTAATTCATCCAATTCATTTAATTGCATTTTCCGGTGTTTTCCCGCGGTCTCCATATCATCATTACAATGTTTTAGGGCCCAATAAGCCTTGTGTTCTATATCAATAGGCAAGTGACAATTTTCCCCATATACAAGCTTATAAGGAGTGCACCGAATGGGCGTCTTATGAGCGGTTCTAAAGGCCCATAAAGCCTTGTCCAACTTATCCGACCAAGATTGTCAGTTTTCCCCGACGGATCTTTCCAAGATCCTCTTCAAAGCTCGGTTTGAAACCTCGACTTGCCCACTCGTTTGTGGGTGATAAGCCGTAGAAAGACGATGTGTAACCCCATATTTCCTTAGGACCCTTTCGAATTGGTCGTTACAAAAATGGGTTCCGCGATCGCTTATGATCGCACGAGAGGTTTCAAACCGAGAAAACAATTGCTTCAAAAACTTGACTACCACACGAGCATCATTGGTGGGCAAAGCCTTAGCTTCCACCCACTTAGATAGGTAGTCAACCGCGACAAGGATGTACTTATTACCACGAGATGATGGGAATGGCCCCATAAAGTCAATGCCCCAAACGTCAAAGATCTCACACACTTGATATTTTGTGGCATTTCATCTTTTTGTGAGGCTTTTCCTTGTCGTTGGCATGAGTCACACGACTTCACAAGCTCATGTGCATCTCGGTAAATAGTAGGCCAAAAGAAACCGACATCAAAGACCTTCTTAGCCGTGAGATTAGCACCATGGTGACCACCCATGGGTCCCTCATGACAAGCTCTAAGGATGTTAGAAGCTTCGGTACCAAAGACACAACGTCGAATAATTTGATCCGCACAAGTTCAAAACAAGTAAGGGTCGTTACAAAAGTAGAACTTGACGTCACGAAAGAATTTTCGTTTTTCTTGAGTCGTCATACCCTTGATGATGAAGTTCCCCGCATGGTAATTTGAGAAGTCCGCAAACCATGGGGTGGAAGTATCAAGCTTAGAATTCACTACACCAAGTGTCTCGAGAGGAAATGTTTCGGTGATTTCCTTGGGCTCGTAAACACTTTGGTGAGGATCTTCCAAACGAGAAAGATGATCGGCCGCTAGATTCTCGGCTCCTTTTTTGTCAACAATTTTGTGATCAAATTCTTGAAGGAGGAGAATCCAACGAAGTAATCTCGGCTTAGCGTCTTGTTTAGCAATAAGATACTTGATAGCCGAATGATCCGTATACACTATGCATTTCGTCAAGACGAGATAAGGTCGGAATTTCTCAAATGCATACACCACGACAAGGAATTCCTTCTCCGTTGTAGTGTATTTAAGTTGAGCCTCGGTCATCGTCTTGCTAGCATAGTGAATAGGCAATAAGTGCTTTTTATGACGTTGCCCCAATACGGCCCCAATAGCGTAGTCACTAGCATCACACATGAGCTCAAAGGGGAGGTTCCAATTGGGAGCAACAAGAATGGGAGCTTCGGTAACTTTCCTCTTAAGGATTTCAAAGGCTCGTACACAATCTTCGTCAAAGACAAAACGTGCCTCTTTTTCAAGAAGATGTGTAATAGGTCGAGAGATCTTTGAAAAATCCTTGATGAATCGACGATAAAAGGCCGCGTGGCCTAGGAAACTCCTAACTCCTTTAACGGTTTTGGGATGAGGTAATTTGGTGATGACGTCTACCTTAGCTTGATCTACCTCAATCCCCACTTTCGAAACCATGTGCCCTAAGACGATTCCACTTTTAACCATAAAATGACACTTTTCCCAATTAAGCACAAGGTTGGTTTCCTCACAACGCTTCAACATTCTCTCAAGATTCGACAAACACGAAGTGAACGAACAACCAAACACGGAAATGTCATCCATGAAGACTTCCATCATCTTCTCGATCATATCATGAAAAATAGCCATCATGCACCTTTGAAAGGTTCCCGGTGCATTTCAAAGTCCAAATGGCATTCTACGATAGGCAAACGTTCCATATGGACACGTAAACGTAGTTTTTTCTTGATCACGAGGATCGATGGGGATTTGGAAGTAACCGGAAAAACCATCTAAAAAGCAATAGAAATCGTTTCCCGCAAGACGCTCCAACATTTGGTCCATGAATGGCAAGGGAAAATGGTCTTTACGAGTGGCATCATTCAACTTACGATAGTCAATGCACACTCTCCATCCGGTCACGAGTCTAGTGGGAATTAACTCGTTGGCATCGTTTGGCACAACGATCATTCCTCCCTTCTTAGGGACACAATGAATAGGACTCACCCAAGGGCTATCGGAAATAGGGTAAATCATTCCCGCGTCAAGGAGTTTTAAGACCTCCTTTTTGATGACGTCGTGAATTTCGGGGTTCACCCTCCTTTGACATTGGATTGCGGGCTTGTAATCCTCCTCCATTAAGATTTTGTGGGTACAAAATTTTGGATCGATTCCCTTAATTTCGGATAACTTCCACGCAATTGCCCCTTTGTGATCCTTTAGAACATCGACAAGTGCGGTTTTTTCATCATCCGAAAGTTCTTTCGCAATAATAACCGGAAACTTGTCGCCCTCCTCCAAAAAGACATATTCGAGATGAGGAGGTAAATCTTTCAACTCGAGGATAGGTGGTTCCTCAATTGAAGATTTGGGCTCGATACTCATAACCTCCTCGGCTTGAGGAAATGGGAAATCGTTAAGGAAATCCTTGATAATCGAGAAGTCCTCATCATTGTCGAGGTCTTCGTTACAAGTACGTGGAACATTGAATTCTTCCAATGTAAAACCACCACCTTCAAATGGAGTGAAGGTTGGTGTCGAGTTATCAAGAATGGGATCCAACATAGTAGGATTGCCACTATTTTCATCATCACCAAAACCTAGAACTTCTTGTGAAAATTCCTCGCAAACAACGTCAATCATATCAACGAGGTTTATGGTTGCAACGGAATAAACATGAGAAATTTGAGAGTTTTGAGTTGCGTTTATAACAAGTTCCTCGTCGTTGAAACGTAAGGTGATATTTCTAGCATGAACATCGATCAAAGCCATAGACGTATCTAAAAACGAACGACCTAAAATGAGAGAACTTGAGGATCCGTGGGAATATCGACAACGATAAAGTCTACCGGATAATAGAACTTTCCCACTTTCACAAAAGCGTCTTCCGCCAATCCACGTGTGGGAATCGTGGAATGGTCGGCCAACTCGATAGACATTAGTGAAGGAGTAAGATTAGGAAGATTGAGCGACTTGAAGATTGCAAGTGGCATCAAGTTAATGCTAGCACCAAGATCGGCCAAGGCATAGCATTCTTCCATATCTTGGATTGCACAAGGGATCAAGAATTTACCGGGATCACCGACTTTTTGAGGTATGCGATTAAGATAAACCGATTAACAACTAGACAATTGATGCAATTTCTCCTTGTTGTTCAACATACTCTTAAAGTTAGCGGCAAATCGAGGCATCATGACCAAAGCATCGGCGAAACTCACATTAAAGTGCAAATCACGAAACATTTTCATAAAAAGCTCAAATTGGTAATTGTCGCGCTCTTGACGTTTCTCCTTCCTAAGTCTCGATGGATAGGGCAAAGGTGGTGTGGGTTGAGGCATAGGCATATCCTTTGGAATCTCGGGTTCCAATGTTGGTAATTGGTCAACCGTAGGTGTGGCATGAGCGGTACTTCGTGGGACTGGGACATGCTCCTTTTCGACCACCACCTCGGGTTGTTCCTCAATTGATTCCTCCGTAAGAGCAATTGGTTGAGGAGTCGGTTCCTTAAGTGTCTTACCACTATGGGTGGTAATCACTTTCATCTCACCCTTAGGGTTTGATACGGTGTTACTAGGAAGACTACTCGAAGACGGTTTACACATAATTGCCTCAAACATAGATGAAATTTTATCTTCAAACATGGATTGCCTCTTCTCGGCCTTAATCATCTCTTGCTTAATTTCATGTTGCCCTTGTTCCATTTTTTGTTGGTTTTGTTGTAACCTAGTTACATTTCCTTCCGTCTTGTTTGTATGGATTTTAAGCTCATTTGCTAACTCATTTTTCAACTCTTTCTTCAAGTCGTTCTTAAACTCGGATCTTAGGCTAATGATTTCTCTTTGAATGTTGTCAAACCTAGCATCGTTCCCATTAGCGTATTCAACAAATTCATTTGGAAGATCTTTCAAAGTTTGCAAACTCTTGTTGTTGTTTTGAAAATCACTTTGATTTTTGTTTGAAACTTGATTATTAGCCCCTTGATTACCATAGTTTCCTTTGTTGTAATTGTTTTTGAAACCAACTTGATTGTTGTGATAGTTGTTGTTAGCATTTTGATTTGAACCAAAACCCGGTGGAGTCAATTGATTAGAGCGGGTAACTTGACCATTTTGGTTGTAAGTTCCCGTGGCCGCGTAGGCACTCGAAATTTTACCATCGTTGGTAATGCACTCGGAGAAATCATGACCTCCACCACAATACATACTGAAACCTCAACCGCTTTAGCCGCAACGGGAGCACTTGGTTCTCCAACTTTGAACTCAATTAGAAGACCTTTAAGCTTATCAAAGATTTTGTTTTCCAAGTTCGCCTCAATTTGGCAAGCATCGATGGTATTAGAAAAAGAAGGTGAATCCGAAGACGAAGCCTTACGAACACTCGATGTGTTACGAGGACTATACACCTTAGATCTATTCTCAATTATCAACAACGCTTCCTCAACCGTTTTACACAAAAAATTACCACCCGCGGCGACATTTAGATAATCCCTTTCATGATCATTAAGTCCATTGTAAAACGTGTCAATTTGATGCAAGTCGGAAAAACCGTGATGAGGACACTCATGTAACATTTCCTTAAACCTATTCCAAGCTGTTGAAAAACTCTCATTAAATTCTTGTAAAAATTTTAAAATCTCGTTTTTCAAATGCGTAGTCTTAGAGGGCGGAAAAAATTGGTTCACGAACTTTGAAACGAGATCCTTCCACGTCAATATAGAATTGGGTGGCTCTTTCTCTAACCAAATTTTAGCGGGTCCCGCTAAGGAATACGGAAAAAGCATCATCTTAATCGAGTCATTAGCAACATCCTTAAATTTGCAAGTGGCGGTAAGACGATTGAATTGGAGGATATTGTTGTGTGGGTTGTCCTTTTCATCACCACGGTATTTGTTGTTTTGGATCATCGATAACAAACCCGTTTTCACTTCAAAATTCTCCGCAAGGATAGCGGGAATCACAATAGCCTCTCCATAACCCTCGGTGGGTGCTTGAAGTAACTCCATCATAGTACGATTCGCCATGGTTGGTTCTTCTCTTACAATGGGTTCGTCAATAGGAGACTCCTCACTAGAAAGATTAGGAGTAGGTGTTGACTCCTTTCGGTTTTTTTTGTTTACGTGCACGTCTTGCTTGATTACGAGTAAGCATAAACGTCACGTACAACGTGGGGGTGAGCAAAGAAGATTCTTTTTGGTGTTTTGTATTTTTCAAATTTTTCTTTGTGTGGTTTTTGATTGTTTTTACTTTTTTTTTATTTTTGTGATTGTATTAAGTAGACCAAAATCTAGAAATCTCCTCCTTAATCAAATCTCTTGATTAAAGAAGCCTCAAGGAATGAAAACGATCACGTGAAGTGAACGCCTTCGATGACTTTAGAACGTTGGTGGAACACCAAAACGTTCAAGAGGGTTTAATCAAATGAAACCAAGAAAGTATATATGATACTTAATAATACTTTGGGCGGCAAAACCCTCGATTAGCTCTTAAAATCAAATACTCACAAGCAAGCGGGGAAACGAGGCGACGCGAAGCACTTAAGAGCCTTTTTCCTTAGGGTATATTTTATAATACCCGCCTTATACCCACCTTATAGTTTATATTTTTCAAAATCGAGCTTCACGAAAGTATTTATCTATTTTTGCCTTTTCTTTCTTGTTTGAGATTCGAATACAATGATTGGGTAATGACCTCCCAAGTCAAGGTTGTGATTTCTCACTTTTGGAGTACCTGTGAATTTATTGTTCTACGTATACAATATAGTAATAGTATTCACAAAAAACGAAAAACCGATAATACGTATTAGTAGAGTGCTACTAATACAAATAGATATTATGGCTATATATAAAAACAACAATTTCCAAATCAAAACACAACATGCCTCCCCGGCAGCGGCGCCAAAATGATGGTTGTAATTTTACACTTGTTTAGGAAAACAAGGTAATTAGGGTAAGTACGACTATTTAGGAAAATCGTGCACAAATGACCCAAAATGGGGATCGTTCTCAAGGAGGCTCGTGTGTTGTGTAGAGAGATGATTAATTATGTGATTATATGATTATGAGAAAAGAAAATAGAAATGGGATAAGAAGAGAATGACGGTTACGATGACGGATTAAACTAAGATGAAAAGGTCATACACGTAAAACCGTAAAAGCACCAAAATTAAAAATTTACTCTAAAAATTCCTAGAAAATTGCAATAAATCCTAAATAATGTATTAAGAGTTTACAAAAAATCAAAATTCACTCAAACCTTTTAATTAACTAAATAATAAATTTTTTAATGCTAATTAAAGCCCAAAAAATCAAGATAATTAATAAAAAGCCCAAAATGAGATTTATCACTTTGTAAACCTTTAAAATACCCTAACTTAATTTAAAAGTATTTTTGAAATTTTTTTAAAATTAATTAAAACTATTTAAAAACAATTAAAAGCTATTAAAACTTAAAATAATTATAAAAATTAATCTAAGGACAATAAAAATATTCTAAAAATTGTAAAATTCCTAACTTTATGTATTTAACCTAAGAAAAATATAAAAACTTGAAAAATCAAAATTTTAATTTTTAATAATAAAATAATATTAAAAATCCAAATTTATAAAAAATTCTAAAAACTTGCAAACTAGCTTAATTTAACCTAAACAAACAGAAAATGAAGTTGAAATTGCAAAAATACCCCTAATGGGCCTCCAAGTAGGCCAAAAGTCAAAACAGACATTTATTGGGCTAAAATTGGGCCCAATAAGAAAAAGTTTATAAAAATGGCCCAAAAGATCCTATCTGACTCAAAAGTTGATTCTAAACTCAACTTTTCAAAGGCCCAAAAGCTGAAAATGTGAAATAAGCTGACTTATATCAAACAGCTTATTCTTAATGGGCTTTTTAGCCCATTAAGCTATAAGCTGATGCCATAAGCTCAAATTAGACACACAAGCTTCTTTTGAGTTGCTTAAGACTTCTGTAAAAAGAAATTTGAAATAAGCCAAAGGAATAAGCCTGAAAATGCAACAAGCAATCTACACAAAATGACAAAATAGTCGTTTTCGAGTTCTAGGCTATCCCAAGAGCTGATTCAATTTTCAAAAGCTTTTAAATGACTTAACTAAGCTTAATCAACAAAAAGTTTTCAAATAAGTTCACTAAATAAGCTAAAATAAGCAAATAAGCACTTATGAAAAAGTCAAATGAGTTGGTTTTCTAGCAAAAAGTGAAAGTCAAAGTCTGATAAGCTCCAGTTCAATCAAATGGGTCAAATAATGAAGATCTATCACAAAAAATAAGTTGTTGCAGGTCTGGATAAGCCAATATGGCTTATTGATAAGCTAACTAAAAAATTGCACTAGCAGGGGCTAGTTTTGGGTGTTGAGCAGTGGGAACTTTTTCCACTGCTTGACTTGTCTGACTTTTTGTCTTTAGTGACTGTTTTGGAGATTCAAGTTACACAAAGTCACCCAAATGATCAGTGGATCATAAGGAGTCAATAACAATCAAGAAATCACAATCACTAACAGCCAATTAGTACAGTTTAATCAAAACATCACCAGATATGCACCAGACATGAACACATAAGCAGTTATGAACTTATAAGATGTTTTAGGAAATTTCAGCCAACCAACTTGCACCAAAAGCATACACAAGCTATAATAAACTTAAATGAACAAGTTTAAACAGGTTTCATGCAATGGTTCAAGGCCTAAATCAAGATTCAAGCAGATGAAGGTTACTGATGAACACTAACACAAGAAGATTTTACTTTTGCTGATGCACTTGACCAACAAGCCAGATTCAATCACTCAGATCTATCACATATGTTATATTAATGCCGATTTAACCACTTTCAGCCCTAAGCATGCATAAATTCTAGATTTTACCAAAATCTTAGGTCAAAAACAGTTAAACTCAACAAGTTATAGCACAATGTTTGATTTGAGGTTTCAAACCCAAAAACTTGCAGCAAATAGCACTCAACGAAGTATTTAACAAATAACAAGCAACAACACAAACTTCTAACAAAACAATATCCACTTATGATCTTAAACAGGTAATCCCAAACACCCTTTTAACTTTTCAAAACCAAAATTTTCAAATCAAAAGTGTTATCCAAGACCACCCAAGCCCAAATAAGCACAATAACAGATATATTAAGCAGATTAGAGCAAGGTTAGACCATAAAATCAGCAAGAACATAAGTCACACACAAAATCACCAAAAATCTAACTTTTTAACAGATTTTGGGTAAGATGATGTGTACCTCATGGGTGTACATCCACACCCACGGATTTTGAGCTTATGTACTAGCAAGAACAAGTACAAGCTTCCACACATAAGCCTGCTAAGATTCAACAAGATTAGAAGCACAATATCAAAAACAGAAAGGTTAAAAAGCCTTGATTAATGCAACTCTTGTACCCCACACTTGATTATCCTCAAGTTATAGGCTTCACCACACCTTGATAACTCAATATCAGGATGTTATGATCAACTTTATAGCCCAAGAATTCCAAGGTGTACCAAGAAAATTAGCAAAATATCAAGCTTGAAGGAAAATGTGCAAACTTTTGCACACTCCTTGAAAACAGGTTTTAAGGTTAAGATTAGCAAACAAGTAACAATAATAATTAGGAAACAACAATGGCACTTGACTTTTCTTAAAAGATTCAAACTCATTTCATTAAACTGAAAAAGGATTTACAGAATTTTGAACAAAGGAAAATTCAAGAGCAAAACCTAATGTTCTAAGTCCTATGCCTTATATAGGCTTACAATGAACTAGTAAAGAGCTAAAAAACGTAACCCTAATGCTTGTGAAGTCCCAGAATTTCCCCTTGTAGGGTTTTGAACTTTGAAGATCATGTGACATTTTCTTGGATTGTTGTGGAGCTGGCAATGTAAAAATGCATCCAATGGCTTACAAGGAGCTTAGAAAGTAAGCTAGAATCTCACACGTTGGATTGCTGTCACAATTTTGGCAGTTTGCTCAAAGGTGATAAGCAGGGAATCTTGTATGGGGTGTGGGGTGAAGTAGCATGTGTTTTTGGTGTTGGGATGTGATTAAGGAATGCTTAATCACTAATCTGGACAATCTTAGGGTTCAATTACAACACAATTAAGAAAACCTAATTGTGTTCTTGAGGCGAATAGTTGGGTGTTTAAAAATTGATCTGTTTAAGGGGTGATTAGGATTTAAATTAGTGTTTAAGGCGCCAAGATTATTTAAGTAATAAATCGGGTTTAGTGGATGGGTGAGGTGGAGTATTGGTGAGTTGTGATTGGTGGAGAGAGTGAGTGGGGCACGTGTCACCCCACCACTGGTCTAGGTTACTTAGGTTGTCTTGGCAGGAATAACCCCTTAACTTTCTTTTCCCTTTCACTTTGTAAATAAACTCAACAAATCCGGATTCCTTTGTTAGCAAACTTTTCATTTTCACACTTTTGCCCCAAATACTTTTCTAAAGTATTTTCAGGGGTATTTCTGGCCATTTCTTGATTCTTGAAGGACTGATTTGGTATTTTCTTCAAGGATTATGATCTTGACTTGTTTGTTTGACCTTTTGGAGGACTAAAATTGCCAAGTCTTGATTTATGAGGGACCATTTTTGCCAAATCTTCAAAGTCAATGGTCCTTTTGGTAATTTTGACATTTTCAAAGGACCAAATTTGTAATTCTTGTAACTTGGAGTCCTTCTTGGTATGTTTGACTTTGAGGAGGATTAATATTGACATTTTAGTTTTGTTGAGGGACTAAAATTGCCAATTCTTCAAAGTGGAGGGCCCTTTTTGCAATTTTGACAAACTTTAGGGACCAATCTTGTAATTATGAAGATACAAGGGTATAAAGTGTCAATTTTTAAATATTGGAGGACCCTTCTTCATAAATCTTCAAATCTTCAAGGGTTTTCTTGGAAAATTCTTCATTAGGGCTTGGTTCAACGTGCGGCTTCGTTTCCCGTGTTCATTTTTGCATGATTCTTGTGATCTTTTGTCATTTTCTCAATATCCGTACCTAAAATACACAAGCAACAAACACAAGCATATATTGGGGTATTTTGATGATATTTAATGCATTTAAAGCCCTTTTTGGACGATGAGACTATGTATAAAAGCAGTCTCATCACACTACTACGAGCCTATAACTATATTGTTGGAGTGACCGAGACTTTCTTTATACGAAAAACGTATTTCCAACAATCTCCCCCAAAGGGAGGTCACTCCAAATTTACAAAGTCCTAATCTAGCATGTTAGATCTTGTTCTTGAGCTCGTAGTACACTTTCTCTTTCCTTCTTTCTTTTTCTTCTTTTTGTGAATATGTGTTGAATAATATCAGGCTTTTGCTTGGAACATGTTCTTTTGGCCTTTCACGTGCAATCTTTATCTTCTTGTGATGTTCGCCTCTTCGTGACTTCATGTCCCACACACTTATCCTTTGTTGAATTCTTGAAAGTTTCAAAGTCGATACAGCGGAAGACTTTTAGGTCATACTTTCTTGAATTTGCAGAAATATTTGATGCAGAAGGAATAAGTATGTGAGGACAACTTCAACAGGTACACCGCAACGCCACCGTCTTCGAATGCAGCAACATAATAAGACACGAATAAAATGGCTTTGACATTTTATTCTAATTCGGTAGCATTTTACCTCCGGTCGGTGAAGACCGTTGGACGATATTAGATATCGTACCCGTGACGGATAGTTTCAATAAAGTAACTTCCTTACAGGATTTCGCGGTTAAACCCGTTCTCTTTATTCGACCGTCCAAAGCTGACTGCGAACATAAAGAGTGAATCATTTAGATTAAAAATCCTTATGATTGAAGCCGTCAATTCATGAAACCTGGAACAAGTGAATTTCAATTAAGATTTTCACCATCGTTGCTTTCCAGTTGTCACGAGCTTGATTCAAATAGAATCTTGCTTGTTACCTACCAAATGTTGTTTGATGTTAACACTAGAAGGATATCTACTCATCACTGTGAACACTAAAGAGTGTCACTCTGAGTGTTCTGGCAAGATCATACGATAATGCGTAGAGGCCTGGAACGAGTTTAAGTTCAATTAAGAATTAAACTACTGTTTCTTTCCAGTTTTCACAAGATTGGTTCTTAAAGAACCGCACGTTTTACCTGCCATGAGCTTGTTTGATGTTGGCTCAAGCAGGATTTCCATCTTTATTGTAATACTTGCGTATCACTCGGATGTTCTGGCAATATTTCAAGAATACTGCGTAGGACTCATAAAGATCTCTTACTTTTCAGTTTTCACAGTGTGTGAAGAAGCAAGAAATAAATGGAAAGTGTCCTACTGAGACTTTTGATGATCTCGTGGCTCTAGACTCGATAGTGCGTTTTGATTTAGTGAGCGATGGCTGGAGAGGAGTGCCACCTATTCAATATCAGTCTATTCGGAGTGAATAAACCAACAGATAACATGTTGAACTCCGTGTGATTAAAACAAATATCTTTTGAGAGATATTTGAGTTAGCTAGGATGGGTTGTGCATTGCATCACTGGGTCCATGATGTCTATCTTCAATATCGAGAATCATTCAAAAATGATCTCAATAGCATATGTATTGACCCGGTTTTTGCTTAAGGTTGTAAGGAGGGCTTCTTTATTTACAACCTTTATCTTCATAATTCTTTTTCATTCTTCAGCCCCTTCAATGCTTACCAATACGTCATAACTAGCACCTTGTTGTGATTGTTCCAGTGCTAGCTTAAGTACTTGGTCGGCATTCAGCTACGTTCACAATCTTTCTCCATCTTTCCTAGGACTTCTAATTCTATCTAGGAAATTGTCCTTGGGAAGATTCCATTGGTTCTGATGAATCATTGGACTAATACCTAATCCTACCACCCTTTTGTCACCACGTTCGTCGTGAATTTAAGTGTGTTTTGGGTAAGTATTGTCACCATGAAAAATCCTTGAAAATCACTTAAAACACTTGTGATATTATAATCAAAGTTTTTGTGCATTAAGTGTTTTGTTCATCAAAAACGCTCCCCCTTAACATGAGCATTACACATATTAAGTTGGTTTATCTTTTAAGCCTTTTTCATTGTTTAGCCAAGTATAATTAAGTCTCCTTAATCCCATTTTCTCACCTTTCCAAAATGTTAACCATCAATATTTTGGATATTAATGGATTCATCGGTCTTTGGGTAATAAAATGAAATTAGATGCTGGCCAAAGAACATATTATTGCTCCCCCTCAAATTAATGAGGGTTAGTTGTAGTGCTCGAGTACGATATGTTTGAAAGATTTAGAATCTCGAGAGAAATTCTTGAAAAATATCATACTTTTACACTACAACATGCCACAAAAACTGATTATACAAAAATTAACATATTCACAATAATAGACATATGGAGTTGACCTGTTATAAGATGAACCATAATTAAATGGCTCGTTCCGTGAACCGATGGTGGGCTCCATATGGCCTTCCACCTACGAATCATTCCATACTTCGTAGTAACCGGCGCTTCCTTAAAATTTCCTCGATCTTCTTGATCGCGTACTTAGCTCCCTTTTTGCACTGGCTCGTCCAAGTGTACTTGACTGCTGGAAGCGGTAGGTCGACATTGAGAACCGTCAGATCATCTCGAACATGCTTGAGCGTACCATCGCTGAATTTGTGCAGTTCGGAGAATCGCATAAACTGCATGACGCCAGTCTCATTTGGATAAAATATCCCTGCTTCCGGGGTCGTGGTCCCCATGCGAGGCTTCTTGTTCTTGTGAAAATTACTGAGCGAAGTTGTATGGGGACGTTGCAAGTTTAGCTTCATTTGATAGCTCTCCACTCCAAGTTGAAAATCTTCCACCCGGTTTTGAATGACAATTTTCCTTGCATACTGACGAAGGTTGGAGCTCAATACAATGACAATCTCAGGTTGTAGATGGTCGACTTTTTCCTGAGCCAATAACAACAGAAGATCTTCGATGTCTTTAAGTTGAAGGTACTGGAGATCACTTTTGTCAATTCGGTATTCTTTCTCATTAGTACGTTTGAACACGATTACATTCAAGTAATCATAACCGAATACAGTCTGAGTGGTTGCTCCTTGGATGCTTTTGATTCTGTGAGCTGAGACAATAGAAGAACCTCTCTTTGTACGATGGAAGTGATTGTAAGCTAACCTTTTCTTTGCAGTCCAGTGAGAGATGCCAAGTGATGCAAAAGTATCATAAAACTTGAGCAGTTTTGATGTAGTAAAATTACCCCTTTAGGAAAAGGAAGGTAAATAGGGCAAGTATGCACGACGATTTAGGAAAACCGTGTGTGAATGACCCTAAAAGTGAGTTCGTTCTCGAGGAGGCTAGTACGTTGTGTTAAGAGTTGATTTTGATTTGTGATTATATGATCGAGAAAGAAAGAAAGAAATGGGATTAGAAGAGAAAGACGGTTACGAAGACGGATTAAACTAAGACGAAAAAGGTGATCACGTAAAACCGTAAATAGTGCAAAAATTAAAATTTTATCCTAAAAATTCCTAAAAATTACTAAAAATCCACAATAATATTCTAAGAGTTTACACAAAATCCAAACTTGCTAAAACCTTTTAATTAATTAAATAATGACTTTTTAATGCTAATTAAAGCCCTAAAAATCACAATTAATTATTAAAAAGCCCTAAACAAGATTTTAAAGTTTGTAAACCTCAAAAATAACCTAATTAAGCCTAAAAGTATTTTTTAAAATTTTAAAACCAAATAAAACTATTTTTAAACCCTTAAAAACTATTAAAATCAATTAAAATTTAAATTAATTCTAGAAAATAATTGAAAAGCCCTAAAAATATTTGGAAAGTTACAAAATTCCTATATAAGTGTCTACAATCTAGAAAAAAAATGTAAAAACTTAAAAAATTAAACTTTCAATTTTTAATAATAAAATAATATTAAAATATTCAAAAAAATTCAAAGTTTATAAAAAAATTCTAAAAAATTACCAAAAATCTAGAATAATGTAACTAAGACAAAAATGCAATTAAAAGTTTCTAAAACCTATTTAATAATTTTATATTAAATTTTAAAGTTGGTTAAAAACCCTAAAATCCTATAAAATCAAAAATAAGACTTTTTGAAAACTTAAATGGCTGTAAACCTCAAGTTACTTAAATAAAACCTAAAAACATTTTTTATAAAAATTTAAAGCTACTTTTGCTATTTTTAATCTAATTAAATAAAAACGGGTAATTAAAAAATGATAAAAAATAAATAAAGAAAGAGAAAAATCAAAACTTAGCACAGAAAAATCCTAAATGAGGTAACAAACCTAGGAAAAATGAAAACTAGCTGAAAAGCTTAACCAATAAGCCTGTGGTGGCTTATTTAGCTACGGCTTATATTAGAAAAGCCAAATCAAAAACCCTTTAAGTAAATAATGAATCCATCCTTGGTCAGTAAAAGACCCAAGGGCAGGATGGTTAAGTCGTTTGTGTGTGGGAGGAGTGGCGCAGGTTCGAGTCCTGGCCACGTCCTTTTTGCTTTTTATTTTTTTTTCTTTTTAAAACTTTAAACTTAATCCTGACAACACTTTAATCATAAAAACACAAAACAAATCCAAGTCAATCCAAATTAAGCCCTAGAAAATGAAAAACGTGACCAGTTATGATTATTCTTTAAAACACAAGGAACTGAAATCTTCACTTGTGAAGATAGGATCAAGAGGAGCTTGAACTTGGAATTTTGTGGTGTTTTTGATGGACAAAAGGGCACCCCTATACTCAGTTGAGTATAGGGAGTCAAGACAAACACAAAACAGTCAAGATCAAACACAAAAATCAAGCACAAAGATCACAAAAAGTTACTGATATGGCATACACAAGTCTGGGGGTATTTTCTGATGCAATTGGCACTAAAATGATTTTTAATCCTTCACAAATTGCACACACATTCACCGAATGACATAATAGCAATACACAATCCTACTTATACCTAGTAACTAACAATCAACAAGATTTGAAGAACAAATTCAACAAAAACAGGCAAACAAAGCACTTGACTGTTTTATGTGCTATTCTCCATTTTTTAATCATGCAAATGTGTTCAATATCCTACCAGACTGAAAACAAAATATACTTACCACCTATTACAAACCTAGTGAGTGTATCTAACCAGATTTTAACCCTAAAACTTTCCCCAATCTTAATTTAAGCACTAGATCCAAACACTCCTTAACTGTTCTGAAAATGCAAATTAACAAACCAAAAGCTTATGAAACTTATCAAAACAACCCTAAATCACTTCTAACATACCTAATATCATCAAATGAGCATAATTAAACAGCTTTAACAACACATGAACAACTTCTCACAAATTTCATAAAAAATCACTTAAAACTGAAATTTCGAAAACTACACAAGGATTGAGATGGTTACCTTGTGGGACCCACATCCAGGTCCCACAGTGACTGAAAATTCACCTCCCAAAAGCTGGTGGCTTGTGCTGAACTTTGCTGAGAAGCTTGACAAAAAAAATGGATAAAAATTATGGATTCTTCTTTTTCCTTCTTTGAACCTGCACCAACACAGCCAAACTAGGAAAGCAACTACAAGCTTCAAAAAGCTTAGCCCACAAGCTGGTGTCAAGAGCTTGTGGGTACAGCTTTTGAAACAGTAAGATGGTTAACCAAGAAATAAACAGAAACCCTTAAAAAAACTGATTTTCTTCAAAAATCTTTACCAAACTTTCAGACCAACAAACCTTGAAACCTTAAACAAGTTCAACTTCAGTAATCCAATAACCAAGTCCACTTTCACTTCTTTGGATATTGGATTTATGAAAATTTTTAAACTTTTTCTGAAAACTTGAAACTTTTAAAAACTGAATGTAAATTTTGTAGGAAAATAAAGGATATCACACCAAAACTTGTAGCTTAAAATGGAACCCAACATTTGCAATTTAGTAAAAATAAACTTCAAATATTCATTAATTTAAGAAAATACAAATGCAGGAACAAAGAATGCCACAGGTCGACACTTCTTTTTATACTAACTTGGAGTACATTCTAGAATTTAAAACAAAGCAGAAACCCTACAAAGTAATCTTCCCAAAGTGCCCTTGGAATTTTGACTGAAAAATGGTCAAATGCAGCTCCATGTGATGCCGGTTGTATAAAGATGATCTTGGACCCTTCATTTGTGCTTGGGGAACAAGTAGAATGCTTTGGTTCGTTGATGGACTGACTCAGTTTGTCTTCAAGCTCTTTTGTGGGTCAGGGGAAGGTTGGAGAACCATGTGAAGATGAGGGGGACGTTTTTGGGAGTTGGGTTTGGGATTAGGGTGTGGTTAATTGTCAGTCTGGAAAGATTTGAGTAAAAACCCTTTGTTTTGTAGATTTTAGGATTAGGGTTTATGGGTGTTCTTGAGCTGGGGATTAAGGGTTTAATCCGAATAGTAGTTGTTTCCCACCAAAGTTAATTAATATTAAACTAGTTTAAAAACTTTGTTTAATAAATTAAATAGGTTGTGGTGGTGGAATCTAACGTGTAGTGGGGGTGGTTTGTGATTGGCTAATGGGTGTGAGGTGTCCAAATGATTGGATGGGAGGAGTTGTGTGGGATTGGCAGAATAAGTCCCCCAAGTTTCTTCTTCTTTTCATTTTGTATTAAACAACAACACTTCTATTTCCCTTTATAATATCTTTGGCAGTTTGACATTTTTGGCACAAATACTTTATAAACTTGAAACAAGGACTTCACATGTAATTTCTTCATTCTTCAAGGACTGAACTTGTACATTCTTGATAATTCAAGGTTTTGACTTATTTGTTGACTTCTTGGAGGACCAATATTGACAATTTAGTTTTGTTGAGGGACTAAATTTGCCAATTCTTCAAAGTTAAGGGTCCTTTTTGTAATTTTGACAAACTTTAGGGACCAAACTTGTAATTATGAAGATACAAGGGTATAAAGTGTCAATTCTTCCATATTGGAGGACCAATCTTCATAATTCTTCAAATCTTCAAGGGTTTTCTTTGGAAAATTCTTCATTAGGGCTTGGTTCATCGTGCGGCTTCGTTTCCCGTGTTCGTTTTTTGACTGATTCTTGTGATCTTTTGTCATTTTCTCAATATCCATACCTAAAATACACAAGCAACAAACACAAGCATATATTTGGGTATTTTGATGATATTTAATGCATTTTAAGCCCAATTTGGAAGATGAGATTATGTATAAAAGCAGTCTCATCACTCCCCCATACTAAACCATTGCCGTGCCCTCACGCAATGCTAGAATAAAGTATCGTAGCACCTCCAAAATTCATTTTATTCACTTTATTGAAATGATAAACTAGCTATACTACTACTTGCGTTTTAGACATAATGTATGATTTTCATCGCAAAATGGGACGTTTAGGTTCATAGAATAAGAACACGTGAATGCTTCGTTAGAAATAATTTCATCGTCCTCGATTTTCACCCTAATTCCATGCCAAGCGTGCAACGAGATCATTGTCATTATAAGTTAGTAATGCTAACACTACTCATATGCCCTAATCACGTACTTATCCTCCCATTATTCCTAAGTTGTATCTCTTATATTTTATTTTGTCTTGAATGTTTCACGAGGATACATTGTTTGACTTATGCGATAATAGAGATTTAGGTCTAAAAATAGAGTCCTAACGGTATAACTAAGACCATCAAATCAATAACCCCTCCTAATAGACAACGATGTCAAAAAATTAAGTTGACAAGAAGAATCGATAAACACGGTTTTATAACGGTTTTGAACATGAGACTTATTACCAAGACTTTTATATGCCCCCTAACGGAAGGGCCTTATTATCTTTGGTTTACCTCCATCTTTTATTCAACCTTGCCATGAAGCTTTTATTATGACTTCGGTCTTGCCTTGCCTTTTATTATCCGCCTCATCGGTGGTTTTATTAGCCAAAGACGTATATCCTCACGCTAAAGCGAATTTTGGATCTTTAAAGCTTCGAAGATTAAGGCTTGATTCACTTTCAATTTTGCATAGATTTTTCGCCTTGTGGGGCTTCAAATTGTTTGCTAGATTTAGGTGAGCACTTGAAATCTTATTATTAGGTGAAGCTTTCGATTATTCGGGTGCCAATACTTCAAAACCGTGACGCTGGCGATACCTTAATGTCTTCCCAATTTAATTACACGGAAGCTACTAGAAAAGACTAGAAACCCAACAATCCTAACTAAACCGCTAAGTCAATATTTATTAAGCAAAAAATATTTACATGCGAAGGGAGAATAAGCAAACAACGAGAACACATGAGTTTTTGAAAGAATACGAGTACTCTACGTTTAGCATAGTAACTTATAATTAACCCTATCATTTCTCGTCCTCATTTAAGAGACTTAGCCTAATGTGTAGTTAAGGAATCAAAGCTAAGTGCTCAACACGCACGGTCGAGTCAAAAATTACTCTTATTCTCGCCATCGGAAAACCTACATTCGTGTCTTCAAACACTTATAAAACGTGAGAAAAATTTTAAAATTTGGCCATTTTAGCCTTATTTTGCAACAAAACGATAAACAAAAAGATAAACTTTGGAAAGCGTGAAGGTTTGGCAAGGCAAGTATCTATTCACCCCCCCATACTAAAGTTAAACAATGTCCTCAATGTTTCGAGTCTAGGGGTGCAAACACCCCCATACTAGAGACATAGTCGAATGCCTAATCTAGCATGGAAAGGGTGTAACCAATAAATTAATAGCCGTTTATGAAGTGTGCTAAAAACCTAAGGTTAGAACAATTAAGGATATATCATGGATATTGAGAAAGTCTTCAAAGCAAACGATCGAGTGCTCCCATAAAACGAACACGAGAGGCTCCAATCGTGAAGATCATGATCTAAAAACCACAATTCACAAACAACCACAGAACAAAGGTTGGAAGGGCACAAATCCCCACACGTAAGCTACATTAGAAAGCGATAATATGTACATAGGATAAGCATGGGACTCCCCCACGAGGCACCTCGTTTTTGATTACCGAGTCATGAGCTCGACTCGATCCCCTCAATACTAATTATCATTGGGGAAGGTGACTTGGTCGAGGTAGTTCAAGGATGGAACTTCCCCGCCATAGTAGTGCTTCAACCTATGTCCATTCACCTTGAAGTTAGGACCATCATCTTGAGCTAGCTCGATGGTCCCATACGGAAACACTTGAGTCACGGTGAATGGACCGGACCAACGGGATTTCAATTTACCGGAAAAGATTTTTAATCTTGAATTAAAAAGCAAAACTTGATCCCCAATGTTAAAAACCCGGTTTTTAATTTTAGAATCATGAAACTTTTTAGTTTTTTCTTTGTAAATCAATGTATTTTCATAAGCAATATCCCTCAATTCATCCAATTCATTTAATTGCATTTTCCGGTGTTTTCCCGCGGTCTCCATATCATCATTACAATGTTTTAGGGACCAATAAGCCTTGTGTTCTAACTCGATAGGCAAATGACAATTCTTTCCATACACAAGCTTATAGGGAGTGCACCCAATGGGCGTCTTATGAGCGGTCCTAAAGGCCCATAAAGCATCGTCTAACTTATCCGACCAAGTTTGTCGGTTTTCCCCTACGGATCTCTCCAAGATCCTCTTCAACGCTCGGTTTGAAACCTCGACTTGCCCACTCGTTTGTGGGTGATAAGCCGTAGAAAGCCGATGTGTAACCCCATATTTCCTTAGAACCCTTTCGAATTGGTCGTTACAAAAATGGGTTCCACGATCGCTTATGATAGCACGAGGGGTTCCAAACCGAGAAAACAAGCTTTTCAAAAACTTGACTACCACACGAGCATCATTGGTGGGCAAGGCCTTGGCCTCCACCCACTTAGATAGGTAGTCAACCGCAACGAGAATGTACTTATTACCACGAGATGATGGGAACGGCCCCATAAAGTCTATACCCCAAACGTCAAAGATCTCACACACTTGAATGATACTTTTTGGCATTTCATCTTTTTGTGAGGCTTTTCCTTGTCGTTGGCATGCATCACACGACTTCACAAGATCTTGTGCATCTCGGTAAATAGTAGGCCAAAAGAAGCCGACATCAAACACCTTCTTAGCCGTGAGATTAGCACCGTGGTGACCACCCGTGGGTCCCTCATGGCAAGCTCTAAGGATGTTAGAAGCTTTGGTGCCAAATACACAACGTCGGATGATTTGATCCGCACAAGTTCGAAACAAGTAAGGGTCGTTCCAAAAGTAGAACTTGACGTCACGAAAGAATTTTCGTTTTTCTTGAGTCGTCATACCCTTAATGATGAAGTTACCCGCATGGTAATTTGCAAAATCCGCAAACCATGGGGTAGAAGAATCAAGCTTAGAATTCACTACACCAAGTGTTTCAAGCGGAAATGTTTCGGTGATTTCCTTGGGCTCGTAAACACTTTGGTGAGGATCTTCCAAACGAGAAAGATGATCGGCCGCTAGATTCTCGGCTCCTTTTTGTCAACGATGGTGTGATCAAATTCTTGAAGGAGGAGAATCCAACGAAGTAATCTAGGCTTAGCATCTTGCTTTGCCATAAGATACTTAATAGCCGAATGGTCCGTATACACTATGCATTTCGTCAAGACGAGGTAAGGTCGGAACTTCTCAAATGCATACACCACGGCAAGGAACTCCTTTTCCGTTGTAGTGTATTTTAGTTGAGCCTCGGTCATCGTCTTGCTAGCATAGTGAATAGGCAAGAAGTGCTTATCATGACGTTGCCCCAAAACGGCCCCTATAGCGTAATCACTAGCATCACACATGAGCTCAAAGGGGAGGTTCCAATTTGGAGCAACAAGAATGGGAGCTTCGGTAAGTTTCCTCTTAAGGATTTCAAAGGCTCGTACACAATCTTCGTCAAAGACAAAACGTGCCTCTTTTTCAAGAAGATGTGTAATGGGTCGAGAAATCTTTGAAAAATCCTTGATGAATCGACGATAAAAGCCCGCGTGGCCTAGGAAAATCCTAACTCCCTTGACGGTTTTGGGATGAGGTAATTTGGCGATGACGTCTACCTTAGCTTGATTTACCTCAATCCCCGCTTTCGAGACCTTGTGCCCTAAGACGATTCCACTCCTAACCATAAAATGACATTTTTCCCAATTGAGCACAAGGTTGGTTTCCTCACAACGTTTTAACATTCTCTCAAGGTTCGACAAACATGAAGTGAACGAATTACCAAACACGGAAAAGTCATCCATGAAGACTTCCATCGTCTTCTCGATCATATCATGAAAAATAGCCATCATGCACCTTTGAAAGGTTCCCGGTGCATTGCAAAGTCCTAATGGCATTCTACGATAGGCAAACGTTCCATATAGACACGTAAACGTAGTTTTTTCTTGATCACGAGGATCGATGGGAATTTGGAAGTAACCGGAAAAACCATCTAAAAAGCAATAGAAATCGTTTCCCGCAAGTCGCTCTAACATTTGGTCCATGAAGGGCAAGGGAAAATGGTCTTTTCGAGTGGCTTCATTCAACTTTTGATAGTCAATGCACACTCTCCATCCGGTCACGAGTCTAGTGGGAATCAACTCGTTGGCATCGTTTGGCACAACGGTCATCCCTCCCTTTTTAGGGACACAATGAATAGGACTCACCCAAGGGCTATCGGAAATAGGGTAAATCATTCCCGCGTCAAGGAGTTTAAGGACCTCCTTTTTGATGACATCGTGAATTTTGGGGTTCACCCTCCTTTGACTTTGGATTGTGGGCTTGAAATCCTCCTCCATTAAGATTTTGTGGGTACAAAACTTGGGATCGATCCCCTTAATGTCGGATAACTTCCACGCAATCGCCCCTTTGTGATCCTTTAGAACATCGACAAGTGCGGCCTTTTCATCATTCGAAAGTTCCTTCGCAATAATAACCGGCAACTTGTCGTCCTCCTCCAAATAGACATATTCGAGGTGAGGAGGTAAATCTTTCAACTCGAGGAGAGGTGGTTCCTCAAGTGAAGATTTGGGCTCGATACTCATAACCTCCTCGGGTGGAGGAAATGGGAAATCGTTAAGAAAATCCTTGATAATCGAGAAGTCCTCATCGTTGTCGAGGTCTTCGTCACAAGTACGTGGAACATTGCATTCTTCCAACGTAAAACCACCACCTTCAAATGGAGTGAAGGTTAATGTCGAATTATCAAGAATTGGATCTAACATAGTGGGATTGCCACTAGTTTCTTCATCACCAAACCCTAAAACTTCTTGTGAAAATTCCTCGCAAACCACGTCGATCATATCAACGAGGTTTATGGTAGCAACGGAATAAACATGAGAAAGTTGAGAATTTTGAGTTGCGTTTATAACAAGTTCCTCGTCGTTGAAACGTAAGGTGATCTTTCTAGCATGCACATCAATTAAAGCCATAGACGTATCTAAAAACGAACGACCTAAAATAAGAGGAACTTGAGGATCCGTGGGGATATCAACGACGATAAAGTCTACGGGATAGTAGAACTTCCCCACTTTCACAAAAACGTCTTCCGCCAAACCACATGCACGAATCGTGGAATGGTCGGCCATCTCGATAGACATTAGTGAAGGAGTAAGATTAGGAAGATTGAGTGACTTGAAGATTGCAAGTGGCATCAAATTAATGCTAGCACCAAGATCGGCCAAGGCATAGAATTCTTCCATATCTTGAATTGCACAAGGGATCAAAAATTTACCGGGATCACCGACTTTTTGAGGTATGCGATTAAGACAAACCGACGAACAACTAGACAATTGGTGCAATTTCTCCTTGTTGTTCAACATACTCTTAAAGTTAGTGGCGAATCGAGGCATCATGACCAAAGCATCGGCGAAACTCACATTAAGGTGCAACTCACGAAACATTTTCATAAAAAGCTCAATGATAGGTGTGTAAACACCCATCTTTTCTACCACGTAATTACAATAATAACCGGACCAAAACGTGTAATTTATGTCTTTTATGTCGGAATTATGCGTGGTTTGTGTTTTTGTTGTGATTTAGGACGAAAAGGTGAAAAGTGGAGAAAACACGGACATTCACGGGCATTTACGGACTTTTATTGAAGAAAAAGATGAAAGACGAAGTCAAGAAGTCAAGAGTGCAAAAAGAACGGAAGTCCAAGACCAATTCTGAAGATTTATCGAAGAAAAAGTCAAAAGACGGAAGTTTATCAAAAGCCGAAGAATTCAAGTCTATTTTATTGAAGAATTTAAAGACGAGTTCAAAGATGTCCCAAAGCCAAAATTCCTTTAAGTCTAAGGAAGATTAGAAGAAAAGGACTAATGGTGCAATTAAAAGAAGATTAAAGAAGGAGGGACTAAGCATGCAATTAAGGAAGCTTCCTAAGCAAGCCTTAATCTCCCCTATATATAGATTAGATCATTTTTATTTTCCTTTTGTTGGCTAAGTGTGACAATTAGTCTTCCACCATTTACTTTCCTTGCACCTTTAATTACCTTGTCAATTTAAATACTTGTCAAATTTAATTACCTTGTCTTGCACTTAATTACCATTTAATTTCAAGTAAGTTTTTCTTTTAATTCTTGTTAATCTTTATTTTATCTTGTTAATCTCATTCTACCTTTCTTTAATCTTTGTGTTGATTCGTTTATGTTCATGTTCTTAATTTTTGTTGATTTATTTAAGTGGGTTTTGATTATTTTGATTAAGTTTTGTTAGTTTTATTGTTTTGGATTGATTGTTTATGATTTTTAGTTGTTTATTTACTTGTTTGGTTTAATCTTGTGTTTGATTTAGCTTTGTTTTTGTTTAATTCGAGCTATTTTCTTTCCCTTGTTCTTCGGTTCGTCGTTACTGTATTTCCCAGAATCAAGCTCAGTGATTATTCCGAATAGGGGTTTGCCAATTTGTGCTTTATTCGGAATATTAAATATTCCGAGTAAGGGCAGCTTTCCGAATAGGGTTGGTTATTCCGCATAGGAACTATTATTCCGAGTAGCCAATATATTCCGGATAGAGTTAATATTCCGCATAGGAGGATATTCCGAATAGGTGACAATATTTCGAATAGGCCAATTATTCCGAGTAGGGACTTTATTCCGAATAGACTGGATATTCCGCATAGGGATAATATTCCGAGTAAGCACTATTCCGCATAAGACTTTATTCTGAATAGGGACAAATATTCCGGATAGAGGAATTATTCCGAATAGGTGTATTATTCCGGATAGCACTGACATTCCGAGTAGACAAATATTCCGCATAGGAGGATATTCCGAATAGGTGACAATATTCCGAATAGCCATTTATTCCGAATAGGAGTTTATTCCGGATAGGGAGATCTTAGTTTTTAGTTTTCTGCCTTTTTATTTTAAACTTTATTTTTCCCGCCTTTTCCCTTAATTGCACTTTAAGTTTATTTGCCTTAGTTTAAGATTTAGTTTTAGTTGCGTTTTAAGTTTGCCTTAGTTAGATTTAAGTTTGCGTTATTTACTTTATTGCCCTTTAATTTTAGTCTTGCCTTTTAATACTTGCACTTTATTTTAATTAGAATTAGATTTACTTTAATTGCACCTTTACTTTAATTGTTTTGCACATTTTAATATACTACAACCAAAAATATTCTTTTTCACCAGAAACAACTGAGTCGTACTTTAAGCCGGATATCAATTCGAAAAGATACCGAGAATACGAACTTGAATTAAATTTTTATACGAGGTGTCAAAAGCCTTGTATCAAATGGCGCCGCTGCCGGGAGTGTAAAGAGCTAATTGAGAACATGACTACTCACCACAAAAATTGGGATTCCTCTGCTTCTTCAAGGAACAACCCGAGAGTCAATGTTTCTTCCACTTCAGCAAACCTTGAGATGACCGAACTCACCCGCATGATGACTGAAATGAGCAAAAGTATTACGCTTCTCGCTTCAAACCAACAACAACAACAAGTTAAAGCGGTTGCTAATCTTTGTGAAACATGTGGCGGTCCTCACTCATACACCGATTGTCCTTCGACACAAGGAAATCCAGAAAATGTGTATGCAGCTTATGGTAATTATTCACCGGAAAATTACCAAGCTAGACAACAAGGGGATAGAAATTTGCTGAGTTACCGATCCAACAATTACCTTTCCCCCGGTTTTTCTCCTCAAAACCAAAACCCCGCCAACAACTACAATAGAAGCAACCAAATCCCACCAAGAGCTTCTAATCCTTATCACCCACCCGCTCAACAAGCCCCACCTATTAACACTGATGTTGAAGCCATCATGAGAACCCAAGGTGAGCAAATCAAGAATCTACAGAGCCAAATTATAAATTTGAAAGGAGATATCACCAAGCAAGGGAATGAGATAAGATCCAAGCTTCGAGATAACATTCAATCCTCCTTCAGCAATCAAACCAATGATTTGAAGAATATGCTTGTTAGTTTCTTGCCCGCCGCTCAACCTTCTTCTTCGAGTTCTCTACCTTCAAACACCGTCACTAATCCGCGAGCTAATGTGAGTGCTATAACTACGCGTAGTGGAATTACCATTGTCGATCCACCTATCCCACCACCATCATCTACACCTCCTCCACCACCATGTATCCCTACTCCTCCTACACCTAGTAGTAGTACACCATTACCGTCTCCGCCTCGTCATGACGATATATCTCGGAAGGACCCTTCAACATCTCAACCTTCACCTACTACACCTTCACCGTCTCCCTATCAACCCAGAATCCCATACCCTTCTCGCATAGGCAAGACCAACGAGCTTACCAAGAATGACTGTCAAGTATCGAAATATGTGGATATGCTATCTAAAATGACCATCAACATTAGCCTTGTTGAAGCACTTTGCCACATGCCGAAATTTGTCAAAGCATTCAAGGAATTGCTTAGCAAGAAGGAGAAGTTGATTGAACAAGCCAACACACGCTTAAATGAAAATTGCTCAGCAGTTATTCTTAAAGAATTACCAGAAAAGCTTGGAGATCCCGGTCGTTTTGTGTTGCCGTGCGTGTTCAACAAAACTGAAGAATTTACAGCCCTTGCTGATCTCGGGGCTAGTATAAATTTGATGCCTCTGAGTGTTTGGAAAACACTATCATTACCCGACCTCATTCCAACAAAGATGACTCTTGAACTTGCAAATCGCACTCTCGCTTACCCCGTTGGTATAGCCAAAGACGTGTTCATCAAAGTTGGCACATTTACTTTCCCGGTCGGTTTTGTCGTAGTTGATTATGAAATGGACCCTCGTATTCCTTTAATACTTGGTCGGCCATTTTTGAGAACCGGACGAGCTTTAGTAGATGTGGCCGAAGGTGAGTTAATCTTACGAGTCGGGGATGATTCAAAAGTTTTTAAAATCGGGAAGCTTACAGGAAAATCCTTTGGAGGCCGAGAATCAGTGAATATGATTAATGTGCTCGATGATTTTACCGTCTATGACAATCCTCTATTCGAGTCTTCCATTGATAATCCACTCTTTGAAGATAATGTGGATGATTCTCACTCTACTTTGGACGCTTCTCTCATTTATGATTCTCCACCGGTCTTTGATGCTTATGATGATGATGATTCTAGCTCAGATTCGGATGATTTTGATTGTACTTCTGAGTATCCCGAGCTGCCCACTTTCGATGATTTTGATGAGGCCGATACTCTTTCGAGCGATTCTTCACATGATGAAGATCCTCCGCCATCACTCGATCCTACTTTGGACGATTATTCATTTGAGGAAGATTTTTCTGAATTTCTTAACACTTACTTCCCTCATGAGAGTGATGCACCTCCTTTGGACTTTGAAGATTATCGTCTTGATCCTACTTTGGATTTGAAGAGCATTCTGTCAAAGGAGAAGAAACCGGTCGACACCGAAATCCGTTGCACATACGATTTGACACCTCTTTGTCCTTCTTCTGAGGACGAGGTTGTGCTTCTTTGCGGATCTTCTTCACACTCGGCTGAGCCTGAGTGTTATTTTCCCCTAAAAGAAAAGGTGTTCGACCCCGGTATTGAAGTTTTTAAGCCATCTCAGTATCCACCTGATGAAATAAAAGGAAAAATCTTTGGAAATTTTGAAGACATGCTTGCATCACTTCATCCTTGCTTCCACCGTGCTCCATCACTACTTAAGGGAACCCTGCCTACTCTTCTTTGGCTTGCCTTGTTCGCCTTAAGTTTGTGCTACATGATGGACGAAAACTATGTCTTTGATCCTGGTGGATATATTTCATGCTTCTTCCTATGATGATCAAGGTCGAGTCAGGCTCACGACTCGGTTAACAAAAACCAAGCGCTTCTTGGGAGGCAACCCATGCATCTATCTTTTTGCTTTCTTTACCCTAAGTGTAGGGGGACCCTTTGGTTTGCTTTCCTCTCCTCACTTCTTAATCAGGGATTCGAGCTTCAACGATCCACTCTTGATGATTCTTAACGTCCAGTGATTCCGTGTTCTACTTCTTCCCGGTTCTATCTTAAACTCTTTTCGATTCACTATTTTATATTTTCCAATATGAAAATAGGAATCTCTTTAGTTGTCTCTTCCTTAGCGAGATTTAAACAACGTGCACAATGTCCTAAGTGTAGGGGAGTTTACTCCCACATGCTTAAACATTGAGGACAATGTTTATCTTAAGTGTAGGGGGGACTTCTATCGAAGTTAAGTGGCCTTTTCCTTGTATTTGTCCTCATTTTAACCGGAAAATCAATTTTTCGACATTTTTCAAAATTTTTGATCTATTTTGGCCTATTAGTTTTGCCCTTTGCATAGTTATTTTCTTGCCTTATTAGAATAAATCTTTAATAAGTGGTTTTAATTTTCAAACGTTGTGAATCTTTTGACTCAACCCGAGTTTACTTGTCTAATTTTACTCTAGCTAGTATCCTTAACGTGTTTAAGTCAAGTTTTGCTAGGCTTTTATATAGGGAGCTATAAAACGCGAAAGTCTTAACTCTCACGGGTTAAGAACAAGAACTTTTCGCAAGTTCCTATAATTGATCCTAGAGAGTCGTTTATCAAGGGAACTTTAAAACGCGATTTCTAAACTTGAAAAAGACCAAGAATTCGCAAGATCCTATAGGCGACTCGAAAACCCAAAACTTTGATTTAATAGGCTAAGCATCCACGAGTCTCATTCCTTGAGATTTTAAACTGTGGAGAACGAGAGATGATAGAGCCTATTATAAGTTCGGTATTCTTTCATGAATTTATGTGAGTTAATTATAAGCCTATTCTCACATCGCTTGCTAATAAATTTATTGCTAATAAATAAGGTTGTACGATTTGAAAAGTTACTTAGCTTCTAGCCCAAGATCGTTTAAAAGTTGCTCGGTATGGATTAGAGTTCATAGCCAAGGCATAACTTATTGAAGCGGGATGCGAAGATTGGCGAGTCCGAAAAGGCCCTAACAAGGCATGAGGGCTACATTTTGTTGCTAAAGATCCCAAGTGATGTGAAGAATCATTTATCAAAAATCAATATGAAGGATCGAGACACACGACGAAAAGCAAATACTCCCCAAAAGTCATGGAGAAGTCTATCCAAAAAGACCCTAACAAGGTATGAGGATAAATAAATCCAAGTCCAAAAAGGAGGCGGATCGTTGTATATCAAAGTCCAAAATAAAGATTGGAGAAAAATGAAGAAGTCGTGGTCCAAGTATGAATCTCTCAAAACTTCAAGTGAAGAAATTCCTATTATGAAGAGAAGACAATTATTTCATGAACGTCTCTCAAGATTTGAAGTATGAAGTCGCTGCCAAATATCGGTCCGAGAAAGGTCTCAAATCGCGAAGCGAGTTATGCCAAGATATGAACTTTATGAGGTTCCGAGAAGCAGTTTTAAAAGATTTTGTCCTTAGCTAACTATTGATTAAATCGTTCACTTTATTTTTGGACTAAATACTTATCGAAATAAGTCAAACAATGCATCCTCGTGATCATTCAAGACAATAATAAAATATAAGAGATACACCTAGGAATAAGGGAGTCTAAGTGAGTAATTGGCCCACATGAGTTCGTGATAGTTTACTAACTTATAATAACAATGATCTCGTTTTTAAGCTTGGTTTGGAGAAAGTGAAAACTTGAGGATGATGATTATTCATGACATTTCCAAAACCCAAGGTATGCTTTTGATTTCTTTATTTTGTATGTTTTTAATAAAGGCCACTATGGATTGATTATGATGAAAAGTGTAAACGTGCTTTGTAACTAATGCATTGCATGAGGACATTGCAATGGTCAAGTGTAGGGGATTTGATAGGTGTGTAAACACCCATCTTTTCTACCACATAATTACAATAATAACCGAACCAAAACGTGTAATTTATGTCTTTTATGTCGGAATTATGCGTGGTTTGTGTTTTTGTTGTGATTTAGGACGAAAAGGTGAAAAGTGGAGAAAACACGGACATTCACGGGCATTTACGGACTTTTATTGAAGAAAAAGATGAAAGACGAAGTCAAGAAGTCAAGAGTGCAAAAAGAACGGAAGTCCAAGACCAATTCTGAAGATTTATCGAAGAAAAAGTCAAAAGACGGAAGTTTATCAAAAGCCGAAGAATTCAAGTCTATTTTATTGAAGAATTTAAAGACGAGTTCAAAGAAGTCCTAAAGCCAAAAGTCCTTTAAGTCTAAGGAAGATTAGAAGAAAAGGACTAATGGTGCAATTAAAAGAAGATTAAAGAAGGAGGGACTAAGCATGCAATTAAGGAAGCTTCCTAAGCAAGCCTTAATCTCCCCTATATATAGATTAGATCATTTTTATTTTCCTTTTGTTGGCTAAGTGTGACAATTAGTCTTCCACCATTTACTTTCCTTGCACCTTTAATTACCTTGTCAATTTAAATACTTGTCAAATTTAATTACCTTGTCTTGCACTTAATTACCATTTAATTTCAAGTAAGTTTTTCTTTTAATTCTTGTTAATCTTTATTTTATCTTGTTAATCTCATTCTACCTTTCTTTAATCTTTGTGTTGATTTGTTTATGTTCATGTTCTTAATTTTTGTTGATTTATTTAAGTGGGTTTTGATTATTTTGATTAAGTTTTGTTAGTTTTATTGTTTTGGATTGATTGTTTATGATTTTTAGTTGTTTATTTACTTGTTTGGTTTAATCTTGTGTTTGATTTAGCTTTGTTTTTGTTTAATTTGAGCTATTTTCTTTCCCTTGTTCTTCGGTTCGTCGTTACTGTATTTCCCAGAATCAAGCTCAGTGATTATTCCGAATAGGGGTTTGCCAATTTGTGCTTTATTCGGAATATTAAATATTCCGAGTAAGGGCAGCTTTCCGAATAGGGTTGGTTATTCCGCATAGGAACTATTATTCCGAGTAGCCAATATATTCCGGATAGAGTTAATATTCCGCATAGGAGGATATTCCGAATAGGTGACAATATTCCGAATAGGCCAATTATTCCGAGTAGGGACTTTATTCCGAATAGACTGGATATTCCGCATAGGTATAATATTCCGAGTAAGCACTATTCCGCATAAGACTTTATTCCGAATAGGGACAGATATTCCGGATAGAGGAATTATTCCGAATAGGTGTATTATTCCGGATAGCACTGACATTCCGAGTAGACAAATATTCCGCATAGGAGGATATTCCGAATAGGTGACAATATTCCGAATAGCCATTTATTCCGAATAGGAGTTTATTCCGGATAGGGAGATCTTAGTTTTTAGTTTTCTGCCTTTTTATTTTAAACTTTATTTTTCCCGCCTTTTCCCTTAATTGCACTTTAAGTTTATTTGCCTTAGTTTAAGATTTAGTTTTAGTTGCGTTTTAAGTTTGCCTTAGTTAGATTTAAGTTTGCGTTATTTACTTTATTGCCCTTTAATTTTAGTCTTGCTTTTTAATACTTGCACTTTATTTTAATTAGAATTAGATTTACTTTAATTGCACCTTTACTTTAATTGTTTTGCACATTTTAATATACTACAACGACACAACTTTTGTTCCACCAAAGACAGCTGAGTCGCACACTAAACACAGTTTTCAATTCGAAGAGACATACTTAAACGAATCTTTTTAATTAGGCAAAAACCTAGTTATCACTCAAATTGATAGTTGTCGCGCTCTTGTCGTTTCTCCTTCCTAAGTCTCGATGGGTAAGGCAAGGGTGGTGTGGGTTGGGGCATAGGCATAGCCTTTGGAATCTCGGGTTCCAATGTTGGTAATGGGTCAACCGTAGGTGTGGCATGAGCGGTACTTTGTGGGCTTGAGATATGCTCCTTTTCGACCACCACCTCGGGTTCTTCCTCAATTTCCTCTACCGTTGGAGTAATTGGTTGAGGAGTCGGTTCTTTAAGTGCCTTACCACTTCGTGTGGTAATCACTTTCATCTCTCCCTTCGGGTTTGATACGGTGTTACTAGGCAAACTACCCGAAGTAGAGGCTTTGTTCCCCATGACGGCTTCTAAAATGGCATTAAGCTTAGCATCTTGACTATTAAACTTAAGATCTTGACTAGCGGCTTTTTGGTCAATTCTTTGTTCAAGCCTAGCATGACTTGTTCAATTTTATTGTTTTGACCTCTAATTTGATTAGCAAAATCATTTTTCAACTCATTTCTCATGTTAAGATTTTCCTTCACAAAATTAGCCAATTCCTTGGTGTTTTTAGCCGTGTCCCTAGCTTGACTAGCCAATTGCTCTTGAATGTTTTCCAAAATCTTATCATTTGCCGTAGCGTAATTCAAAAAGTCCATTGGAAGTTCTTTAGTGTAAACATTTTGAAGACCTTGACTCGTGTTTTGAAAATTACGGTTTTGGTTTTGATTTTGCAATTGGCTACTACTTCCTTGATTCCCATAGTTGTTATTACCCTTGTAGTTGTTCCTTTGATTGCTTTGGTAACCAACTTGATTGTTTCGATAATTGTTAGCATTTTGATTTGGTGGAAAACCCGATGGAGTCAATTGATTAGTGCGGAGAACTTGACCGTTCTGGTTATAAGTTCCCGCGGCGGCGAAGGCACTCGAAGTGTTACCACCGTTGGTAATGCACTCGGAATAATCGTGAGCTCCACCACAATACATACAAGAAACCTCAACCGCTTTAGCCGTAGCGGGAGTGGGTTGTTCACCAACTTTAAACTCAATTAACAATCCCTTAAGCTTATCAAAAATCTTGTTCTCCAAATTAGCCTCGATTTGGCAAGCATCAACGGTGTGTGACAATGAAGGCGAAGGCGAAGACGAAGTCTTACGAACACTCGACGTGCTACGAGGACTATAGACCTTAGACCTATTCTCAATGATTAACAATGCTTCCTCGACCGTCTTACACAAAAAATTACCACCCGCGGCGGCATTAAGATAATCACGCTCATGATCGTTCAAGCCGTTGTAAAACGTGTCAATTTGATGCAAATCGGAAAAACCATGATGAGGACATTCGTGCAACATTTCCTTAAACCTATTCCAAGCCGTCGAAAAACTCTCATTATACTCTTGTGAAAACTTTGAAATCTCGTTTTTCAAATGGGTAGTCTTAGAGGGTGGAAAAAATTGGTTCACGAATTTTGAAACGAGATCCTTCCACGTCAATATAGAATTGGGTGGCTCTTTCTCTAACCAAATTTTTGCGGGCCCCGCTAAGGAATACGGAAAAAGCATCATCTTAATCGAGTCGTTAGAGACGTCCTTAAACTTGCAAGTGGCAGTGAGACGATTAAATTGGCGAATGTGGTTATGAGGGTTGTCCTTTTCGTCACCTCGAAACTTGTTGTTTTGAATCATGGACAACAAACCCGTCTTACCTCAAAATTCTCCGCAAGGATAGCGGGAATCACAATCGCTTCTCCATAACCCTCGGTGGGTGCTTGAAGCAACTCTATCATAGTTCGATTAGCCATGGGTGCTTCTTTCACTACGATGGGTTCGTCAATAGGAGACTCCTCACTAGAAGGAGTGGTTGATTTGTTTCTTCGTTTACGAGCACGTCTTGCTTTGGAGCGAGTTTGCATAAACGTCACGTACAACGAGAAGGCGAGCAAAGAAGATTCTTTTTGGTGTTTTTACTTTTTCAATTTTTTTGTGGTTTTTGATTGTTTTTACTTTTTTTGGATTTTTGGAATGTATTAGGTAGACACAAATCTACAAATCTCCTCCTTAATCAAATCTCTCGATTAAAGAAGCCTCAAGGAATGAAAACGATCACGTGAAGTGAACGCCTTCGATGACTTTAGAACGATGGTGGAACACCAAATCGTTCAAGAGGGTTTAATCAAATGAAACCAAGAAAATATATATGATACTTAAGTAATACTTTGGGCGGCAAAACCCTCGATTAGCTTTCAATCTCAAAATACGCACAAGCAAGCGGAGGAAACGAGGCGGCGCGAAGCACTTAAGAGCCTTTTTCCTTTAGGTCGTGAAATACAACCGCCTTATACCCACCTTATAGTTTGTATTTTTCAAAATCGAGCTTCTCGAAAGTATTTATCTATTTTTGCCTTTTTCTTTGGTTTGAGATTCGAATACAATGATTGGGTAATGACCTCCCAAGTCAAGGTTGTGATTTCTCACGTATTTGGAGTACTTGTAAATTTATTGTTCTACGTATACAATATATTAATAGTATTCACAAAAAACGAAAAAAACCGATAATACGTATTAGTAGAGTGCTACTAATACAATTAGCTATTATGGCTATATATAAAAACAACAATTTCCAAATCAAAACACAACACGCCTCCCCGACAGCGGCGCCAAAATGATGTAGTAAAATTACCCCTTTAGGAAAAGGAAGGTAAATAGGGCAAGTATGCACGACGATTTAGGAAAACCGTGTGTGAATGACCCTAAAAGTGAGTTTGTTCTCGAGGAGGCTAGTGCGTTGTGTTAAGAGATGATTTTGATTTGTGATTATATGATTGAGAAAGAAAGAAAGAAATGGGATTAGAAGAGAAAGACGGTTACGAAGACGGATTAAACTAAGACGAAAAAGGCGATCACGTAAAACCGTAAATAGTGCAAAAATTAAAATTTTATCCTAAAAATTCCTAAAAATTACTAAAAATCCATAATAATATTCTAAGAGTTTACAAAAAAATCCAAACTTGCTAAAACCTTTTAATTAATTAAATAATGACTTTTTAATGCTAATTAAAGCCCTAAAAATCACAATTAATTATTAAAAAGCCCTAAACAAGATTTTAAAGTTTGTAAACCTCAAAAATAACTTAATTAAGCCTAAAAGTATTTTTTAAAATTTTAAAACCAAATAAAACTATTTTTAAACCCTTAAAAACTATTAAAATTAATTAAAATTTAAATTAATTCTAGAAAATAATTGAAAAGCCCTAAAAATATTTGGAAAGTTACAAAATTCCTAATTAAGTGTCTACAATCTAGAAAAAATGTAAAAACTTAAAAAATTAAACTTTCAATTTTTAATAATAAAATAATATTAAAATATTCAAAAAAATTCAAAGTTTATGAAAAATTCTAAAAAATTACCAAAAATCTAGAATAATGTAACTAAGACAAAAATGCAATTAAAAGTTTCTAAAACCTATTTAATAATTTTATATTAAATTTTAAAGTTGGTTAAAAACCCTAAAATCCTATAAAATCAAAAATAAGACTTTTTGAAAACTTAAATGGCTGTAAATAAAACCTAAAAACGTTTTTTATAAAATTTTAAAACTACTTTTGCTATTTTTAATCTAATTAAATAAAAACGGGTAATTAAAAAATGATAAAAAATAAATAAAGAAAGAGAAAAATTAAAACTTAGCACAAAAAAATCCTAAATGAGGTAACGAACCTAGGAAAAATGAAAACTAGCTGAAAAGCTTAACCGATAAGCCTGTGGTGGCTTATTTAGCTACGGCTTATATTAGAAAAGCCAAATCAAAAACCCTTTAAGTAAATAATGAATCCATCCTTGGTCAGTAAAAGACCCAAGGGCAGGATGGTTAAGTCGTTTGTGTGTGGGAGGAGTGGCGTAGGTTCGAGTCCTGGCCACGTCCTTTTTGCTTTTTTTTTTCTTTTTAAAACTTTAAACTTAATCCTGACAACACTTTAATCATAAAAACACAAAAACAAATCCAAGTCAATCCAAATTAAGCCCTAGAAAATGAAAAACGTGCCCAGTTATGATTATTCTTTAAAACACAAGGAACTGAAATCTTCACTTGTGAAGATAGGATCAAGAGGAGCTTGAACTTGGAATTTTGTGGTGTTTTTGATGGACAAAAGGGCACCCCTATACTCAGTTGAGTATAGGGAGTCAAGACAAACACAAAATAGTCAAGATCAAACACAAAAATCAAGCACAAAGATCACAAAAAGTTACTGATATGGCATACACAAGTCTGGGGGTATTTTCTGATGCAATTGGCACTAAAATGATTTTTAATCCTTCACAAATTGCACACACATTCACCAAATGACATAATAGCAATACACAATCCTACTTATACCTAGTAACTAACAATCAACAAGATTTGAAGAACAAATTCAACAAAAACAGGCAAACAAAGCACTTGACGGTTTTATGTGCTATTCTCCATTTTTTAATCATGCAAATGTGTTCAATATCCTACCCAACTGAAAACAAAATATACTTACCACCTATTACAAACCTAGTGAGTGTATCTAACCAGATTTTAACCCTAAAACTTTCCCCAATCTTAATTTAAGCACTAGATCCAAACACTCCTTAACTTTTCTGAAAATGCAAATTAACAAACCAAAAGCTTATGAAACTTATCAAAACAACCCTAAATCACTTCTAACATACCTAATATCATCAAATGAGCATAATCAAACAGCTTTAACAACACATGAACAACTTCTCACAAATTTCATAAAAAATCACTTAAAACTGAAATTTTGAAAACTACACAAGGATTGAGATGGTTACCTTGTGGGACCCACATCTAGGTCCCACAGTGACTGAAAAGTCACCTCCCACAAGCTGGTGGCTTGTGTTGAACTTTGCTGAGAAGCTTGACAAAAAAAATGGATAAAAAATATGGATTCTTCTTTTTCCTTCTTTGAACCTGCACCAATACAGCCAAACCAGGAAAGCAACTACAAGCTTCACAAAGCTTAGCCCACAAGCTGGTGTCAAGAGCTTGTGGGTACAGCTTTTGAAATAGTAAGATGGTTAACCAAGAAATAAACAGAAACCCTTAAAAAAAACTGATTTTCTTCAAAAATCTTTACCAAACTTTCAGACCAACAAACCTTGAAACCTTAAACAAGTTCAACTTCAGTAATCCAATAACCAAGTCCACTTTCACTTCTTTGGATATTGGATTTCTGAAAATTTTTAAACTTTTTCTGAAAACTTGAAACTTTTAAAAACTGAATGTAAATTTTGTAGGAAAATAAAGGATATCACACTAAAACTTGTAGCTTAAAATGGAACCCAATATTTGCAATTTAGTAAAAATAAACTTCAAATATTAATTAATTTAAGAAAATACAAATGCAGGAACAAAGAATGCCACAGGTCGACACTTCTTTTTATACTAACTAGGAGTACATTCTAGAATTTAAAACAAAGCAGAAACCCTACAAAGTAATATTCCCAAAGTGCCCTTGGAATTTTGACTGAAAAATGGTCAAATGCAGCTCCATGTGATGCCAGTTGTATAAAGATGATCTTGGACCCTTCATTTGTGCTTGGGGAACAAGTAGAATGCTTTGGTTCGTTGATGGACGGGCTCAGTTTGTCTTCAAGCTCTTTTGTGGGTTAGGGGAAGGTTGGAGAACCATGTGAAGGTGAGGGGGACGTTTTTGGGAGTTGGGTTTGGGATTAGGGTGTGGTTAATTGTCAATCTGGAAAGATTTGAGTAAAAACCCTTTGTTTTGTAGATTTTAGGATTAGGGTTTATGGGTGTTCTTGAGCTGGGGATTAAGGGTTTAATCCGAATAGTAGTTGTTTCCCACCAAAATTAATTAATATTAAACCAGTTTAAAAACTTTGTTTAATAAATTAAATAGGTTGTGGTGGTGGAATCTGACGTGTAGTGGGGGTGGTTTGTGATTGGCTAATGGGTGTGAGGTGTCCAAATGATTGGATGGGAGGAGTTGTGTGGGATTGGCAGAATAAGTCCCCCGAGTTTCTTCTTCTTTTCATTTTGTATTAAACAGCAACACTTCTATTTCCCTTTATAATATCTTTGGCAGTTTGACATTTTTGGCACAAATACTTTATAAACTTGAAACAAGGACTTCACATGTAATTTCTTCATTCTTCAAGGACTGAACTTGTACATTCTTGATAATTCAAGGTTTTGACTTGTTTGTTGACTTCTTGGAGGACCAATATTGACAATTTAGTTTTGTTGAGGGACTAAATTTGCCAATTCTTCAAAGTTAAGGGTCCTTTTTGTAATTTTGACAAACTTTAGGGACCAAACTTGTAATTATGAAGATACAAGGGTATAAAGTGTCAATTCTTCCATATTGGAGGACCAATCTTCATAATTCTTCAAATCTTCAAGGGTTTTCTTTGGAAAATTCTTCATTAGGGCTTGGTTCATCGTGCGGCTTCGTTTCCCGTGTTCGTTTTTTGACTGATTCTTGTGATCTTTTGTCATTTTCTCAATATCCATACCTAAAATACACAAGCAACAAACACAAGCATATATTTGGGTATTTTGATGATATTTAATGCATTTTAAGCCTAATTTAGAAGATGAGACTATGTATATAAGCAGTCTTATCAAGTTTCCTTCTCCATAATGCATCAGGTACTTTATCTTTGATCCATGGAACGTTCTCTAGATTAACAGCCTTGAGCATAGTGAATGATGTGGCATATTTCTTCGCGCCTTTTTCAAGATACTCGAGATCGTGAGATACAAAGTGCTCTATTGGAATCGTTGTAGAACCGGCGATGACTGTTGGTGTAAGAGGTCGTAACAATGGAGTCTGGATTCCCGTAGTCGTCGCTCTCATTGCCTTTGTAAGCTCATTTAAATGATATTCTGCCTCATTATGGCTGATCTTCAAGGTATCAAAGAAGTCCACATCTGCGGCTGCCATTTTGATAAGGTCCGGAGTCATTGTCGGTTTCCCATGAGAATACCTTAGAAAGGCTGAGAAATCGATAGGATTGTTAGGAATTGAGTGAGCTCCATTTCAGTTGTTGTGGCGAAAGGATGCTGTGGTGCTGCATTTGTAAGCCAGAGTTGCTCCTGTACCGTGTCATCGATGATAAGAGATTCAACAAACGTTGGTTCTGGCACATTCAAGTCTTCAACTTCCATATCAAAGTTGTGCTGATCTTGAGATGGTGTTGAAGGTTGTTCTTGTGTCACCGGTATATCATCATGATGTTCGTCTTCTAGCATTAACCCTGTGGGTTCTTCTTCTTGCGTAGACACAGGAATTTCGTCTTCTTGCATATGATCTACAGATTCATTGTGAGAATCAGTAGTAAAAACTGGTTCAGTAGATATACCTGTGTCAATATGCTGAGATTCTGGTACAGTAGACTCCACCGTCTTTTCTGCGGTTTCAGCAACGCTTTCTACAGCTTCCTCAATACCTTTCTCAGTAGCCTTATCACCTTCATCCTTGTTTGACTCTTCGGCATTAGTACCCGTTTTGTCATTCTTATCCCCCTCGTTGGTTCCATTACCGTCGTCATTATCATCATCGTCATCCTCATCCTCGTCCTCATCTTCATCTTCATCTTTATCCTTATCCTTTTCTTCCTCATCCTCTTCTTCCTCATCCTCTTCTTCCTCATCCTCTTCCTCATTTTGATCATTTTCACCATCATCCTCATCACCATTACCCTCGTCATCTTCCTCCTCTAGCTCGTCTTCATTGTCAGACTCAGAGTCGGTAGTATCTGCAGGTGTATCTTCAATAATTGCTTTGTTGAGATATTACATAACTTTTCGTTTATTTTTCGATTTATGAGCCCTCATATCTTTCAGTTGTGTCTACAACAATGTCATTAGTTGAAGGGTAGATAAACCATTACCGACAAGAGTTGGTAGTTGCTGATCAACATATGACTTTACTTCTCGTCGAATGATCTTGGTCATCTTCTCATTAATTGACTCAAGAAAGGCAGCATTCTCGTTGTCACGAGTTTTCTTTTCTCCAAGAAATGTTTTGTGTTGTTCTTTAAGTTTAGACACTCTGTCGGATATTTTCTAAAGTGTAGGCTCATCAGGTTGCGGTTCCTTGAGAGGTTGTGTGTCAGGAGTGGTGAATCTTTCAGTCAGTGCAGCTATTTGTTTAGCTTGAGCCTCCAGCTGTTGTTGAAGAGACTGGATTAGTGGATCACTGACTGTGAGGAATGGGTTGGAGGTGGATGATACTTGTTGTACTAATGATGGAGGTGTAACCATGACTAATTAAGTCGTGGTGGATGATACTGGTTGTTCAAGGATAGGTGATGGTGTAGATTCAGTGATTGGGGCGGTAGTTGATACAGGTTGTTCAACTATTGATGACGGTGTAGATTCAGTCGTTGGGGTGGTAGTTGATACTGGTTGTTCAACAGGTACTGGTGTGATTGCTGGTGTTATGACATCAGTGATGACCGGGGTGGATAGTGGTGGAATGGTGGTTGATGTAACAGAAGTTATAGGAACATCCACCATGTTTTCATTTGTCGATGGATTAGTATTTGTAACCTCGACACCCTCCCCTTCTAAATTAAGATATTTCATAACATCGTCAAAGCCGGAAGTAGACTTACTTTGAAGTTGAGTTTCTAGTATGAAAGTTGCATGAGCATCGTCGTTTATCACCGTGTGAGTTGGTTCCGGTAAAGATGTGTTGATATTGACATCATGATACAACAAATTTGTATCTGTGTTTTCACTGCTAACACCCTCTTCACTCTGCTCACGACTTTCAAAATGGAAGTTGTCAGCATCTTCATAAGCATCTTCATCGTTAGGATCTTCATAAAAGGCCATATCGGCATCGGGAACACCAAAATCCGCTAAGTCCTCAAACAGTCTTGAGCCTGATCCTGTGGATGTTGCAAAATCCTCCTCTCTGCTTTGTCGAAGAATAATACGCAGTCGTTTGGCTTCAGAAATGGTTTGTTGAGCTAGTTCATCTGAAGCAACAGTTGCTTCTTTACCTTTGCTTGGCTTTGCTTTCTTTGGCCTTCTGAGTGGTACTTCTTCCCGTTCTTCCTCAGTATGGATCGTTTCATCTTCATCATCATCTTCATCAACTATTTGCCTTTTCCCTGTGCCTTTATCTTTGGAGGAAGCAGTCGATTGTCGCTTTGAAACTCTTTTCTTTCGTTTACCTTTTTGCTTCTCTAAGGGAAGTGAATTTACTCGTCGAAACTGTGTGTCAATATCATGGAGCATCTCTTGATATTTATCACTTTCCTTGATTCCTTCATTGATCATTGTGTCAGGTACTAGAGCTGGACGTAATGAATACTTTGTGGATGAAGTATCCGCATTGATTTGAAGGATCACATAGTCATCATCTTTTGTGTGGTAGAAGAAATTCCCGCGAGTGTCAATGGTTAGGTTAGTCTTCATAAAGTGGTTGATGATGAGGTTGGTGAATCTTGGGAATGGAAGATGCATGGATTTCTTCTTGGTTCCAGTAAACGGATAACAAAATTCTTGCCAGAGAAGGAGTGCATAGTCTACTTTAGATGCCGTGTAAAGTCCCTAACATATGTAAGCCTGAGGTGGTCTCATTACGTCGGAGCCCCGAGTCTTTGAAGTAAGACATTTAACAATGATGGTGATAAGTGCTTTCCAGGGTTGCCCTATGTGTGATGTATTGAACTGGGATAGGTTGTAGATTTCACCTTCATAATTCAGAGCACGAATGACTCGAAACAATTCATCGTTGTTTGGATTAGCTACAAAGTGTTCACCTTTTGCTAACTTAGGAAAGTTAAACAGTTGCCTAAAGATGCCCAAGTTAAGTACCACTGGCGTTTTGTTAAGTTGGAATGAGATAGTCTTTTTAGACAATTGACTCTGTGATAGTGTTGCAGTGGTCCAGAACTCGTGCATGTAGACTTCAGGAATAGATGCAGTAATTCTGAATGCATCTTTGATAGGTTAAATGTCAAGGATATCTGTGGCGATCTTGAAAGCTGCTAAAGACGGATCAAAGTCCTCTTGTAAACGAGAGTTGTTCTTAGCATATGGTAGCCTGTTGCTGAGTGAAACAAGTTCGAGATCATGTTATCGCTGTTGTTCTTCTATGATCGACATCTTCCTGCTTGGATGACATAAACACAAATGATATACACAAAACATATATATCTTAAATCTATGCCAAGTTGTAGCATATGCAGTAACACACGACGATCATTAGCACCTTACATTTATAGAACAACAATTACTAGATCACGACACATGTCTATAGGTGTCACCTATCGTAATACTAGCATGACAATCCTATAACTCATCACAATCTTATAGTGTAAGAAAAGTACTATAAGTTATCACAATATTACCAAGACTACTTATTGCAAGCTTACAAGTCATCGGAATAATAACAATCCTAAATCCATCGCAAACTTATAACCATCCATCGGAATCCTTCAACCATCGGAATGTTTAAGCATCACAATCCTATCGCAATCCTATCGCAATCCTATCCTATCGCAATATCTAAGTTCCATCGCAATAATTGTGTTTCCATAGCAATGTTTGAGAATTGATCGCAATATGTCCCCATCGCAATACCATTACAATGCCATCGCAATAATGCATCGGAATGCACCATCACAATATGCCATCGCAATGCGTTATCGTAATGACCCATCGCAATGAGCCATCGTAATGACCCATCGTAATGACCCATCGCAATAACCCATCGCAATGAGCCATCGGAATGACTCATCGTAATGACTATGCATCGCAATGTGGTGTCGCAATGATCATCGCAATCCGAGACAGGGATTCGATCTTAACTTTGACTTTACGATTCCTGGACTTTGGCAATGTTTTAAACGAAACTGAGCAAAACCTATGTGCATCTAGGCAATCTAAACATATCCCACTTATCAATTAACATTAACAAAAACAAAAATTTCGAAACCCTAATTTGATTAAATCTTGATTGCCGGTTTGTTTGTGATGTTAAGTTAAGAGAGAATCAGAATAAACATAGAGTACAACAGTCAGATACCTAGATGGATTTACGGATTAGCAATCAAAGATATCAAAGATGAAGGTTCAACAATGGCGGTTGTGGAGTGTTTTTGTGTTTGTGTATTGTGATGAAAAAGAAACAGGAACGGGGAGGGGGGGGGAGTAAATGTTGACTTGGTCAACTTTTATGCCAAAGTTACACATGAAACCCCCTCTTTACAACATTTGCAAAAATAGTCCCCCAGTTAGTAGCATTTGTTAAGATCATTAGGATGAACCAAATAACTTAACAAAGTACTAACCCGCACACAAACACGAACACATACACTTAACGCCAAATTTCGAATAACCTATTCTTCAATGTATATTCCACACAAGGCACACTTAGCACTTAATGATGACGATTAACGGTTTATATTTTTTGAAAACCCTTTTTGAAGACCAATTTTAATTCCAAGAAGATTTAATATTTTCTCCCCCTTAAACACGGACCCGTTTTCTATTTAAAGAGCTGTAGTCAATGATGTTAAAGAAGCAAATATTTATGAAGACATTTTCCGGTTAAGTGATTGGTTGGAACGATTCTGGTGGCAATAAGATTTCTCTTATTTTTACAAAATAAGTGCATTGAAACGTACACTAATTTGTGTTAGACCAAGTTATAAAGTAAACTTGGTCCCTTACAATGTTTTAAAGTAAACCTTTCCCGAGAAAATTAATTCCCGTGTGAGCCAACGTTTTCGTAATAAATACGTGACTTTAATGCGAAAAGCGGGTTGTAGTCTGAAATAACTACAAGCCATAATGGGCATGTTTTAAAATATGTACAACTTGTATACGGACTCTATTTATGGCGCCGTGTCAATTTTAATCGACATTTCTAAGGCCGTAAATATTACCGTACTAAAAGACATACCCGATTTAAAATGAAATATATTTTTGGATTTTCTTGATTTTATATTTTTTTTATGGTTTTTGTATGTTTTATATTTTTGTATTTTTCTTTTGGTGGTTTAAATATATACGATAATATACAAGATCACGATCAAAGGATACTCTAGAATAGTTTACCACCACTATTCTTCAGATTCTTCTGCCAACTCCTTAAGTGTCGCTGGTGAGAATGATTTCATGCCTAGCTTTTCGATCAAAAACTCGATACGTCCTCGATCTAATGCCTTTGTGAATATATCTGCCAGCTGATACTCAGTTTTGACGAAGTACAGTTCGATCACTCCATTTTCCACTTGCTCTTTGATGAAATGGTAGCGTATGTCAATGTGCTTCGCCCGGGAATGTTGAACGTAGTTGCAGCACAAAGCAATTTCACTTTTGTTATCACAGTACATCGGGATTTTGTTGAATCCAAGACCGTAGTCAGTTAATTGTGATCTCATCCAAAGAACTTGAGCACAACAACCGGACATAGCAATGTATTCAGTGTACTTGATATCGCAGCGCTTTTCTGCCTTTTTGATGCCCAACTAACAAGTCTATCTCCAAAAAGTTGCACACTGCCAGAAGTGCTACGTCTAGTATCTTGACACCCAGCATAATCCGCATCTGCATATGAGATTAGTGCAATAGAGGAATCCTTCGGATACCACAGACCACGATTAAGTGTTCCTTTAAGATACCGAAAGATCCTTTTCACAACATGTAAGTGCTTTTCGGTAGGCCGAGCCTTATACCGGGCACACATGCATATAGCAAATTGCAAATCAGGCCTGCTAGCAGTCAGATAGAGGAGGGTGCCGATCATTCCACGGTAAAGTTTAGGATCGACAGCTATCCCTTCCTTATCTTCATCTAACTTGGATCTCTCCACCATTGGAGTATCCACGGGGTCATAATTTTCAAAATGATACTTCTTTAATGATTCAAGAGCAAATTTGGATTGATTAATGAAAATGCCTCTGGGATTCTGAGAAATTTGTAACCCTAAGAAAAATGAAATTTTTCCCATCATCGACATCTTAAAACGTGTAGACATAATTTTCTCAAAATGGTCAAACAGTCTTTGATTAGTAGCAGCAAATATTATATCATCAACATAAATTTGTACCAGTATCATGTCGTTGTCCTCCTTGAGAATAAATAATGTTCGGTCCACTTTGCCTTTGGAGAAGCCTTTCAAAATGAGATAAGAGGATAGGAGATCGTACCACACGTGTGGAGCTTGTTTCAACCCATAAAGAGCCTTCTTGAGCTTCTACACGTGATTAGGATACTCCGAGTTGACGAATCAATTCGGCTGGCTTACGTAGATATCTTCCCTTAATTCACCATTGAGAAATGCCGTCTTAACATCCATTTGGTAGACGATCATGTTCATGTGAGCAGCATAAGCAAGGAATAGTCTAATCGCCTCCAATCGTGCAATAGGAGCAAAGGATTCCAAAGTCAATACCCAAAGCTTGTTTGTAACCTCTAGAAACCAATCTAGCTTTGTTCTTCAGCACTCCACCTAACTCATCGAGTTTAACCTTATATACCCACAACAATGTAAGGATTTCAACGTTGCTGGGTAAAGGAACTAATCCACACTTCAAGACGTTGAAATTCATTAAGTTCCTCTTACATGGCTTCAATCCAAGATGATTTTGTCATGGCTTGTTGCCAATTTTTAGGTTCAGTATCGGAAAGAAATGCATCAAAGTAACAATATAATGCATGTTCTTGGAGTTGGTGGCGTGTTAAGACTGGTCGATTGATGTCACCAATAATATTACGGATTGGGTGATCCTTTGTCCATTTTATATTGTGATTTTCAGTCCGTGGTGGTCGGGAGTGAACGATTGCAGGAGCTTCTTCTGAGGTAGACGCACCGTTAGGGTCTTCAGGTATTTGTGAACCAAAGAAAGGAAGCTCTTGTAAGTGAGCAAATTCCAAATCGTGATCATAGGGATCCTCTTCAACATCGTTAGGAATGAGTGGGGGTGATGATTAAGGTGTAGTTTTTGAATTGGTGGGGGATGGAACATCTGGTTCAATGGTAACAGTAGATGTCTCGGACTGATTTCCATTATCTTGAGCAACAACTTCGGGAATCGAAGCTACTGCTGCATGTGCTGGAGAATCATTACTAGGTGGATCATCAAACATAGGTTGAAATAATTCATCCCACTCAGGCCTTGTAGGTGGTGTAAATGATGGAGAAGTAGGATTTTTGGGAGTTAAAATGGAACTAATTGTACCGGTTCCAATCTCATGAAGCGCGGGTTCAGAGCTACGTTGCTCAGAAGCCATCGCTGTCAGCTCATCAAAATCGGCATACAAAGTTTCTAATATCTTGCCAAGACGACGGTTATAAATTCGGTAAGCTTTCTTTGCAGGCGAGTAACCAATGAAAATTCCAATATCAGCCTTCGGTTGAAGTTTGCCCAAATTCTCACTATTTGTATTTGGATAACACAGTGCACCAAACACATGAAGAAATGAAATATCGGGTTTGTGTCCATGAAGTAGCTCATATGGAGTTTTACCATGGCGTTTACGAATGATGGAATGGTTTTGGGTATAACATGCGGTTGCCACTGCTTCAGCCCATAAGAATAAAGGAGCATTCGCATAAATCAACATAGTTCTAGCAGCTTCCATAAGTGTACGGTTACGTCTTTCCACGACATCGTTTTGTTGTGGAGTGCGGGCAACAGAATTTTCATGTGAAATACCTACCTTTTCATAATATTCTCGTAGAGTTTGATTAACGAACTCAGTTCTATTATCAGTGCGAATGCGGCGAACAGTAGCATGAAGACGCACTTGGATCATCTTTAAGAAAGTAATAATATACTTTGGTGCTTGATCCTTAGATGCTAAAAATTTTACCCATGTAAACCTTGAGAAATCATCCACCATGACGAGGATGTATTTTCTACCACTCACACTAGCCGTACGCATTGGCCCGCAAAGATCCATGTGCAAAAGATACAGTGGTTCTTGGTTGGTGTCTTCAGCTTTAGGTTTGTATGATTTCTTGGGGCTTTTCCCCCAAAGAACACGCGGAATATAAATGATCCTTGTCGAACGTAAGTTTTGGAAGACCACGAACAAGTTCATTTTTAGCCAAATGGTTAATAGCATCAAAGTTAAGATGAGATCACCGACGATGCCACAACCATGACTTGGTCTTGGTTGCTTTGGAGAGAAGGCATACTAGATAGGCGGCCATCATGTTTTGAATGGACAGTGTGTAGAGATTATCTCCTCGAGAACCCTTTAACAAATCATTTCGTGCAAGATCACGAATAAAGCAAGTATGTTATCGAAAATCCACCTCAAGGTTTGAATCGCAAAATTGTCCCACTGAAAATAAATTGTGACCAAGTCCCTCCACATAATATACCCTTGAAATCGTAACATTCCCAATTTGGTATTCACCATAACCCATGATCTTCGCAATATGGTCGTTGCCGAATTTAACCGTTCCTAGAAACTTGCTGACGAAATTTCTGAGCATTGAGCGATCTCAGGTCATATGCTTTGAGCATCCAGAGTCCAAGTACCAGAGGATGATTTGGACCACCTGAAAATATCACCAGACAAAGACGATGTATCAGAATCTAGTAGTTCCTCTGTGTTAGCAGATACATATATATTTATCTTAGATTTGCTAACCGAAGAATTCTTAGGCTTCCAAACTTGCTTCCTAAATGCCGGCTTAGATTCTAGTTGTCTAAGATCCTGAGGTACTTCTTCACTGGTAGGCACAATAATGGGGGCAGACCTAGTTAAAGGGCGCTTTTTCCATTTCTTAGTGCTAGTGTTCCTATTAAAAGGACGCTGAGACCTAACTTCCGTGGATGTGATCCTAGCTAAAGGGCACTTAGTTCCATTATCAGTGAAGGTCCTACCAGTGGGTTTCCATTGCCAACCAACTTGGGTGAATTTCTTTCCCGTTGGAATCCATTCAAGATTGTTCCTAATTGCATACATTTCATTCACGTGATCAACAAGGCATAAATCATGACACTGAGAAAACATGCATTCATTACAATTCCAACATCGCAAATTCGAATTCGCATTTTGCTTAGGCTTCTGCACAGAAGCAGATCCTTTTGTCTTAGATACATGATTCTTTTTATTTGAAACTGAAATAACATTCCTAGGGTGAACTTCTACTTTCTTCTTGGCAGTCCTACTAGTGGAAGGCTTGATCCTATCTTTCTTGTCTTGAGATCCTTTAGCCTTAGTAGACATAATTACTCCTGTAGAAGCCATGGGAACATTAGTGACAGATTTTGATGTAGCCTTGATGGGTGTGTTTAATATAGGCTTAGATCCTGGATTCTTATTGAATGGAGTAATGGCAATGGCGGGGGTTTGCTGTTTCGGGGGTACAGATATCGGTTGCCCAATGTACTCTAAGTTTGCTAAACAATCCTGAACGCGATCCACATATAATAAAATCTCATATAGAAGATGACTTGTGGGATCTAGTTCACGCATGTCATCAACGATCTCTCTAGCTAGATCTGCATGTTCTAAGGCATTTTTCATGTATGTGGCAAACTTAGTTGGACTATTCTTAAATTTTGGATCCCGATATAGCACACGTGGGTTGGGTTTGGGAGCACTAGAGGTCGAGGCAGAGATGGTGGCTGGATTATCAACAACTTCTTGTCCTTTGAGTTGAAGTGTCTCCTTTAATTCAGCCAAAACCATGTTTTTGTCTATGAGTTGAATATTTAAGTCAGAGATTTCCTCGCACTTACGGTTCAATTGGTCAACGAGTGACTTTTGCTCTGCCGCATTAAAAGCGAAGCGTTCTTCTAACGAACCATAAATATCTGAGAAACCCTGCTTTACTTTATCAAACTCCCCTAGCATAGAAATAATTCTATCTTCTAGGGCATGATTTTTAATCTCTGCAGCCTCTAGTTCCAATTTATCTGCTACTGATTCTCTCTTAAGTCTCATAATTTCTTCCTTAATGCCTGAACCACCTGAATCATCTTGTCACTAGTCTCAACGGAGTTTTCACAATCATTTTTTTTGAAACAGTTTCATTTTTAGATTGATTTTTAATTTCAAGAGATATACAATGTTGTTGAAGCTCATCAAAACGTTTTGAAAGTGAGTTATAAGAATCTTGAAGCATTAAAAATTCAGCGTTAGATTCATGACAAGAATGATCATCTACATTCTTCACAGGTTCAACAATATTCACAGATATATCAAGCACATCATCACATTTATTCATAGTAGATGAAATCTCATGAGCATATTTAAAAGTAACAACTTGCATCAGTTCGAGAGACACTATATGTTCTAAGAATCGGTCATATTCGGATAAAATCTTTTCTTGCTCAATTAAATGTTGTTCATAAACATCATCCATTTCATAGAAAACTTTTTTGAACTTCACCCATTTCAAAACTTAGATTTCCCGCGAGATAATAGAATCCATTTTTAATATTGTTTACAAACGGAACGATCTCTTTCTCAAACACCGTTTTCATGTGTTCGAAAGCCCATTCTCCAGCGGTTTGAGCCGTTGAAGTCGTACATTCCAGGATGAACTTGCCAAACTCGGTAAGGTATTGCTCAATCTCTTCCAAGCTTAGCTTTACCGTACTTACCGGTGGAAGATTCTTAGGAATTTCCTTAGGTTCGTCCGAGTTAACAAGTGTAGGAAGTATACTAAGGCTTTCTCTAGTAGGCATGTAAGCGGATGTATGAATAGATTCCTTTTGCATATTAAATCGAGTTCTAAGATCTATTTTTGCATAGGATGCATTCATTTGTGCATAATCATACTCAGGATATGTAGGAAGTAATTTTAACCGATTCTCTTCATGTAGTGACATGCTCTCAGATTCATTTAAAAACACAATCGGATCTAATACCAATCCTAACTTGGTTGCATCATAAAGTCGTGGGTTGTGGTGAAATGATTGCTTTGCATACCCCGGGTTAGGTGGTAGGTCTATTAGACGCGATAGATTGAACTCTTGAAAAGAAGAATGAAACAAGTGTACTAAATGTGAAGCAGAGTATTGTTTTAAAAGCAAAATTTCAGTCTTTTTAACTTTCTCAGACGCCTTAATTTCCGTTTCAACCCTTTTAGACTCGAGAATTTTGAATCCGTTTGTAGTTTTTGAAAATTATTAACGACTGACTCTTTTTCTTTAAGTTCTTTCGAAAGATTTGCTCTTAAACTCTCAATTTCTAGCAGATTATCCAGTTGGACTTGCCTAAACCTATCAAATTCAGGATTGGTTAAGGTAGTGGACACTAGAGTTAATTCTAAGGTTTTAACCTTTTCCTTATGCAAAGCAAGCTCGGCAGATAAAGTCTGATTAACATTGAGGGTTTCAAGGACCGCATTATTCATTTGGCTAAGCGTAGATGCTGAGACCATAACCAAATCAGGTTGAGCAAACGAATTTGTAGTCGTAATAGCTCCCGGTTGTGGTCCACTCAAAGTCTGGGGACTTGCATTGATATTGCTATCATTGTTTGTCTCCTCGATTGAGGTACTAACCACCGGAGGCTGTTTCGGATACTCAAACACTTGCTCAACTTGATAAGGTACAATACTAGTATCCGTAGCAGTATTTGGTACCTCAGAAATTGTGTCAGCTCCATAAAGTGAAAGATTTTCCATGAGAGCTGCTTTGGCGGTATTGAGATCATCACAGTCAGAGTCGTATGCATCCAAATCATCACATTGATATGCGGCATTGTTTGTGATGGCTGCTGTGAGACCGTCAGTGTCCGCGACTCCCGGATCTGCGAGAAATGCCAACTCTTCTTCATCGAGCTCACGTCCTTGGGCTTGAGCATTCACCAAGTAGATCTTCTCCTAAAACCATGTGCTATCCCTTTTCCTACTGGGCTGCTTGCACTCTCGGGCTATGTGCCCTTCCCCTTTGCAGTTGTAACATATAATTATCTTCATTTTGCCAGTGCTATTACCTCTTGTAGCAGCAGTGTTAGATGAACGTGCACCAGCAGTAGATGAATTGGGTCTCCCCTGAAGTGGTTGCACCATGACTCTGCCATCTTGAATTGTAGCCTGTTGTCAAGAGTTAGAAGAGTTCCTTAACTGATTGTTTGTTGTTGATGGTCCTCTGTAACCTCGTTTGTTCAATGTTTGAGTGAGATAAGCAGACATTTGAGCAAGTATATCAGTAGGGCTATCCCCTTGTCTAAACTCAGGGACAGGGATCTCATCATCACAATAGAATGCTGGTGCTGATTGAGCTACAAGCTGATTTGATGGAACACTAACTTGTTGTGAGTAATGGGGTTGAGGAGCCTCAAGTTGTTGATAGGTAATAGCAGGGTTTGTTGGAGGTTGATAAGGTGAGTACTGGTGTGAAGCATAAGGTAACTGATGTGAATCTCCTTGTAATGATGTTGCTGGTTGCTTGTAGTGTTGGTGATAAGATGTAGGCGGTTTTGGCAAGATCGAATACTGTGGGAAACTTGGTGTTTGATACATTGGTTGATAGGAAGATTGGTTTCCCAAAGCAAACGGAGAGTTGTGATATGACAATGTTGGTTGGTTTGCCATTAATGCCAATGGTTCTTGATAAGATCCCTGAGAGATGCGTTTTTGGATCACCTGCTTCTCGTGTTGTTGCAAGAAGGCATAGAGTTGATCTAAATTAGACTTGTGCAAATCTCGAATCATCTTAACATCAGTGACATACTGACTCCATTCTTGGGGTAACGTGTTCAATAACTTTGTGTTTAGTTGAAACTGAGCAATCCTTAGATTATACACGTTCATATCATTCGTCAAAGTAGTGAAACGCCAGTAGTAATCGTGAAGAGTCTCCCCTGGAATGTATGTAAACCTATCAAACAAGTCATACAATTGACACTCTCGTTCTTGCTTAGTTAGAGAGGTCCCTTGTAACAAAACAGCTAATCGATCCCAAAGATCCTATGCCACTGTGTGTTCACTTACCATTCTATAGATATCGGGTGGAAGGGCTTGAAGTATTGTCTGAACGGCCCTTTCATCTGCATCGACAATGATTTTGTTAGCATCGGTTAACTCATGATACAACCTTTCCCGTGTCACATTGTTGACGGTAACTTCTCCCCAATCTAATGGAACTTTTTCAATTGATTGAAGCATAAGTCTACCATTGGGTTTGCCCATGATGTAAGTTTTCATGCGACCTTGCCATGCTTCAAATAAATCTTTGATGAGCAAAGGCGGACGAGTGTCGGTGCCCGAGATGATTGAGATATCGGTAAGCGAAGTCATGGTTGGCATGTATGACTTGAATTCATTTTATGATCCCTTGAATAACGATTATAAAAAATGATCGAGAATGAAATAAGGTTATGTGTTTTTGTATTGTTGAATGAAAGATGTTGTTATCTTTTTGTTGTGTATGTTTGAAAATTACCAAATTAATGCACAAAATAAAAATCCTCTAATTTATGCAACTTTTATCCCAAAAATCAAATTCTATTGGAATGTCCTTCTGTCGGAATGTCCTTCTATCGGAATGTCCCTCTATCGGAATGTCCCTATATCGGAATGACCCTCTATCGGAATGTCCGTCTATCAGAATGTCCCTCTATCGGAATGTCCTTCTATCGAAATGACTTAGGTATCGGAATGTGGGTTCTGTCGGAATGTCCTTCTATCTTAATGTCCTTCTATCAGAATGATGGATCTGTCGGAATGCAATAAGTATCGGAATGTGACACTATCGGAATCCTGATCTCAATATGGCTATAGAGATTTGGACAGAGTAACGTCTCAATAACCCTTATAAACCGTCATAATCCTCGATCGCAATGAGCGATCGGAATAAGGTGTCTGAATCCTTGTGATCACAAAGTAAAACCCTTCGGTTATTGCGATCGAGCCTCACTTACTTGTACTTTCCGATGGAATCAGTTGCAAGAATTTCGGAAAGATGAAATAAGCGAATTCGTAACTTTTGAGCGAAAAGATTTGTGTTTTAACCAAAAACCAAGATACCCAAATCACTAATATAACAATAAAGAAGGTATACGACAATGAAGCACACTAAAAACACGAAAAAATTTGAAACTTTGGTAAAAGACAATCAAAAAACATACGAAATGCTTAAATAAGCATTAACAACACAAAGACCAACCTATATTTCATCCCATGCTCTTGATACCAATTGTAGGAGTATGATAATCTTTGTATTTCAAGAGGGTTGATGTATTTCTAGAGAGAGAAACAAGAGAGAGAAACAAGAGAGAGAAGTGAGAGAAAAGTATGTGTATTAACTAGAGAAATGAAACAACCAACACCTCTTTCCATGGTGGAAAGAGGTTTTATATACCCAAGTCCTTAATGGACTTGGGCCTCCGGCCCATGAACATGCTCATGGGTCGGGCTATTCAATAAATGTTACTTAAACACTACTACGAGCCTATAACTATATTGTTGGAGTGACCGAGACTTTCTTTTTACGAAAAACGTATTTCCAACAAGTTTCGACGTATTTGCTTATTTGAGGAAAGAAACCCACAGGACAAGACTCGGCGACCTAAGAGATAAAAGTCGATAGAAATAGTTTACCTTATCTTTCCAGTAAAACATATTTCCATATTTTCCCGCCAGACGACTCCAGAAGCTATGATCGTAGTATATGTTAGGTGACGACTATTTAAACTGATGTTAGTTATTTGTTTACTATGGTGACCAATATGAGTCAGCTACTTTTTTAAGTTACATAGTAACTGCCTGAATGGATGTTTATGTTTGTAGTATTTAAGTGGTCAAATTTCAATCTATACATATTATTAAAAAGCAGTTTTAGCTGAGGTCATAATTTTATAATTTTTTATACGTGTCACTTAGGTAGCAACTCATTGAAAATATGCTGATGTAATAATAAAACTTATTTCGATTTATTTATAAATAACAAGAATACAATATTTTTTCTTTTATACTTTCACAAAAGCTGATTTACTTGCAGGTCTTATTATACTTTTTGGAAATTGGAGTAGGCTCTTTAAACGAATTCAAATCTCTCTTTATCCTTCTAAAACAATCTTGAATTTGTTTATCTTGCCACTATTTACATTTTCAAGTTCCTACAAACTACAACTAAATTCTTCCATTTTCTTTTTCAAGTTAATGTTTTTCTTTGTATTTTTCTTCTTTATGTCAAACCTTACGATTTAGACCATCTCAGATTTGATACTTTTTATTCAACAGATGGATGATCCTCTTATTCGGGACTTAATTGTTTCATCTTCATGTTGGTTATTTAAACGTCAGAGAAGGTAGCACTAATTTTCACTTAAGTTTCCTTTAGATTTGTTGTTTCTGAATGCTCACCAAGTGTCCAATGAAATGCTTCATCTAAATAAAGTCATTCTACAGTTTCTTTTCCACATTAATTGGGGTTTCTTATTTTGTTTCTTCGATTAAAGTATGGGATTAGATGTGCGATAATTTCTACCTTTAATATGGGTTTTAATTTTAGCTTATTTTCGAATTCATATGCAGGTTCTGAACTTCTGATTATAGATACCAGATTTCGGTAGCGGCAGGTTTGCTTCTTTGCCATTTTTTTCTACTTTATAACGACATGTTGTGCCTGTATATTTGTTAGACGTTGTCACTAGTATCCCTTAATTGAATTTATCATTGTTTTTTTAAGCACAAGATTGGCATTGTTTAGCTAACCTCAATTAAAGATATATCCACACATTTTAGCTTATTAAGAAATTTTGACCCATATTGTTTGCCATACAATGCAAGACTTAGGTGTTTGCTAGAATTATCTTTTAGGTTAATTATTGATTATAAATGGACGTGAGTCAATCTCTGGAATTCTTTTAAACTAAATCGATTTCAATAATGTTTTTGATAGAAAATCCGCAATGAAATTTTTTGTTGAAGTTTTACATTTTGGTTTTGTAGAAACTAAGATATCAAGGTTGTTTTGTCAAGTTTGAAAAGTTTAAGACGAGGGTTCAAGTTAAGAGTGACTTGGTAGTATGTAGTTATGACATTCAAATTTTATGTTTTGGTGGGATCTTATTAACGTAGAAGATATTGTCCCTATTAGAAATAAACTTGTCCTTTTCTGTAACTAATATGGCATTCGTATGCAAGGGAAGTGTTGAGAAGGAACTGCCAAACTGGCACTAAACAAGAAAATTCACTTATTTTTAAGTTCTGAGTGCATCTTGATTTATGATCTATATTTGAAACATTTGTAGGTTCATTTCTTGCTTTTTATTTTGATTTTTCATGACATGAAGCCTAGTTTTTCAAAGGATATACATAGGCACATAACTTCTTTCTTTTAATCATACATATGGACGTGCTTCAAGTCATTTCAAGAGGTACATTGCTCTGTTCTTGAAACAAGTATAATTTCATCTATACCTGGTATATTATGTTTATAAACCTTGGATTAGATTAACTAAAGATTGTCATACGTATGCTTCAGTGCTCAAATTTAGGTGCTAAATGTATTTTATATAATATCTCAATATAGTTATTCGTCACTTAATGATTAAATGTGTTTTCATTTCAGCAAGAACTAAAAAGATTTGGACATCGGGTGAAACATACACAATAACTTGGTAGTAATTGAAATAACAAAAGACAATGTCACTGATCTCAGGGGGATTTGACATCACTCTAATGTTTCAGGTGTTTAGTTTGTGGCATTGTATCTTCAAAATTCTTCTTTTGGTTGGTATTAATTTTGATGTTATCTTATTTATTTTTCTTCATTTGTTTTAGTTACCACAAGATTGTATAAGATTACTCCTTTTACGAACGCATGTTGGGGTAGCAATCTAGGAAAGAGCCACATAATTAGGCCATTTTATTGGTGGTGCACATACATGGATAATATCATATTATCTCCGAGCTACTCTTCCAACCGTAATGTTAGTTCATAACAAGGTACACCCGATGTTGTATACAATCTTATAAACTATTTCCAGATTTGTATTATTTTAAAAAATAGATTTTTAATTACAAAGGTGAATGTTCCCTTGAGCATTTTATTTACTTTTTGGATTACAAGGCATTTGCTTTATTCTGGTGAAGATGTTGATGTGTCCATCACTTCAAACCCGTTTGCTGATGGAGTTGGTGAAGACGAGGCCGTTGATGATTAAGATGTCAGCGTTGTTGACATCGTCGACACTTTTAGACTTTAGGTAAAAATATAACTACTTTTGAACGGTTTTGATAATTTGAAACTTTTATAAGTATGCAGTGATGTCAATGATATAGAGGTTCAAATACATGAACTATTTAAAAATAAACTATATAGTACAGAATATTATAATTCAAGTTGTATTGGTTGAGGTCAAATATCTGATTTTTAACCTTTGCTAACTGTAGTTTGATAGAAGAAGGGAAGTTGTTTAGCGTTAATATATAGCCTATAGATGATGCAAAGAGCATGGATATAGAACACAATCCCATGGATATCGTTTAAACGTAACCACTTTTAGTTTTATCACAGATTATTATTTACTAATTTATATATTCTTTTTTGATTTGTTAACTCATGTCTCGGGTTTTCACTTTTTGTTAGTATTAGCTGTTCACAAAAGTAATTTGTTGGGTCTTTGATTCTTGGTGTTTCAAGAATAGCTGGATTATTTTCTCAGGTTATGCGGGAGGCTGAATTAGTTTTCTTCTCCAATGCTATTTAAACAATCTTTATAGAACGACTAAATGGTTTCACTTCGAAAGACCATAAGTTTCCTAGACTCGGTTCTGCTTAAATGAGTTATACATGAAATATCTTTCTGAAGCTATTTTTTCTCATATTAGGTTACAGACTTGCACATGTATGCTACCCTTTGTATCAAGCCAAAGATATTGATAAGTGTGAATACACTCATCAATAATGATCCAAAAACCACTAAAAACACAGTCAAATACATAATATTTAACTGAAAATATCAGAATTACGTAGGTATTTGTGTTTCATGTGTTTTCAGGTAAGAAGATACATTTTTGAGCAATCACGCGGTTTCAAGGACTTATTTGATGAAAAGACGACGAAAATGACGAATCAAGCTTCAAGGACCTTACTTGCCAATATTATCAAGATGGAGGACTAGACTTGTAACTTTCATAAGATAAAGGACGAAATGGAAATAACTTAAAAGTTTTTAAACACATTTGGAAAGAAAGAAGAAAATGAAGGACTAAAAGGCAAAATAGGTGGAAAGTTTATTAACTTGGTCAAATGACCAAGTCACGGTCAAAGGGATACAAACACACGCGTCTGTCTTTCTTCTCCAAACGAAGAGAGAGGAACAAGGAATGGTTTCATTCTTCTATCATCCAAAACCTGCAAATCAACATATCAAAAGATCCAAGAAGATTCAGGTGAAACTTAAAACAGCAAAAATCATCATCATCACCTCCTCTACACGATGGAATGATTTAATTAGATCAAGAGTTGAAGACGAAGAAACCTCCAAATTAGGTTATTCATCAAGAACCTCGTATGAAATACGTGGCATCTGCTCATTGGCTTAACCACGTCACCACTCTTCTTCAGATGGCTATAAATAGAAGATCAAGACCTCATTTTTCAGTGGTTAGCATAGGAGTAGTTAGTTAGTTGTAGGTGTAGAAAACACCTAGTTAGTTTTAGCTTAGAAATTTCTTTTGATCTTACTCTTCTTTTCACTTTTAGTGTGTGTATTCACGCACACAGTTAGTTTTAATTCTGTTAAAAGTTGTTGTAACTGATTTGTAATCACATCACTTTTCGTATTCAATAAAGTTATGAATTCATTTTTCATCCAGTTTCAAAGTTTCTTCATGTTTTGCAATCGTTTTGTAGTTAATATACTTGAAGTTTTAAGAACGTGAACAGTTGATTAATCGTTTGTGTGCAGGTTTTTTAATGGAGTTTTGATAAACTAAGCAAAGAGTATCTTGATAGTCTGTATAGTCAGTTACATATTCAGCTGTTGTTCGTGGTTAAACTGATTAGATTTTAGTTCAATACGGTTGATTCTGTTAGGACGTTTAGTTTTTAGGAGTAACCATTTTGTTCATTAATGAAGATTCAAGTTTCCTGGTCCATTTAATTCTAATCTGTTCTTACAGCTTATTTTTGTTAAAAACTTTGCGTGATCTTATGATTTGGAAAATTTATGGTTTAAGTTTTCAGGTGATACAAGTTTTTCAGCTCATAAGAGCTTATGAGAGTTTATAAGGAATAGCTTTGATTTGTATTCATTTAGTTAGTAAAAGGATTAGATAGTTAATAGATTCCAACTTTTCCTTAATTCTTTTCTTAATCGTTCAATAGCTTTTTAAACATTTAAGAGAAATTGCAGTTCAGAAAAGTAGAATTAGGATTTGCTGAATTTCAGCAGCTATTTGTTCATCTATAATCAGCTTATATGATATGATCTGATATTGTCGTAGTCGAGAGCTTTGTTTGGTATTTCTATGTTTCTGTTTGTTTTGCAGGTTATTCTGAATTTACACAGGTTTAGAGATTCCTGCTGATTATATGCAAATTCAGTTAGATCAGTTAGTGGGACGTGGAGGTGTGTTCGGGATATAAGCGAGCTCAGCGCTCTGCTTCGACTCAAAGGTCTTATTTCGGATGCACAGGTCAAGATCATTTTAATATATGTATTTGTAGAATAGACCGGCTCATTGTAATTGTAGTATGAACTATTGTGCAATCTGCTTGAGTGCAACTTGTTTGATTTTTTTTAATTTTGTTCGCGCAATTGCATCTCTGTTTTTTTTAATTTCGTTATTCTTAGGTGTTCCGAGTAGTGAGTGCTTGAGTCTTTTAGTTGATTAGATCTTGCATATAGATATATGATCTCGAGTAGGTAGTGCTTGGGTCTGCCTTGATCTAAGTGTAATTGTGAGTCCCTGTTGCTATAATCAGTTAGTTCATAGATATACAATACTAGTTGGATAGCTTATAATCATTTACTTTCAGCTATAGAATTCAAGTAGGATATACTTTTGTTCTAGGTTTGGTTACGATTCAGCATAGTGTTGAAATTCACTTGTAGCAGCATTCGTAAGTTCATCGAGGTATTTTACAGGTTGGTTTCTAATTGCAAGATGTCCACTAGCAGAATGCATATATATGTTTGTAGTTCATAGGGTTGTTAGCTCATTAAAAGTACTTTATAATCATTCAAAGAGTTGTATAAAAGTTGGTTTAGGATATTAAAAGTACATATCTATCTGTTAGACAATTGTGTTTGAATAATATTGAGATTAGATTTTTTTCAGTAAGTTTGTTAGTAGTATGTTTTGCTATTGGTAAGGTTTTGGTAAATGTGTAAATTAAAGTCCCTGAGTTTGTATACTCTTTTTCCTGTCACAGTCCATTTCTATTAACAAGTTCTTATAGTTAGCCTTCTGGTTAGATATTAGTTACCCCGTTAGTCCTTTTGTGATATTTGAATTAGGCCTACTGGTGGAAGTTGCGTTTATAGTTTTTGTATTGGGCTTGTTATTTCGCATTTGGGCTTTGTTAAATTTTGATCAACTTTTATAATCGGTTTAGAAGATAGATTCATTTGTAAAATTTGTTTTTGTTAATTGTCTTTAGAATAAAAAAATTAGATGAGTGTTATAAAAATTGCATTTTAGTTTTTTTTAAAATGTTTTACTTTTAATATTTTGTATTCTGTATTTGTAGAATGAATTTGTATTTTACTTCTTTAAATTTTGTGCATTTAATTGACGTAGTTGCATTGTGTTTTTAGATAGTACGTATACGTAGCGTAATATAGATATTTTTACATTTTTAATTGCTTTGTGCTAATTAGACATAAATACCATTCAATTTTTACAACCAAAAACAATAAAGTCAAGCTTGGATAGTTATATCAATTCGATAAGATACCGAAACGAAACGATACTAAAAACAGAAATATTAAATGGCGCCGCTGCCGGTTCTTTTCGTGAAGATTAACGGTTTCGAGTGAGACGATTGGATTTTGGGATCCGTTCACTTTGTGAACGTTATTTTTACGTATTATCAATCAAAAACATAAAAAAATCAAAAAGATAAAAAATAAAAAAAAATAAAAAATCACAAAAATCAATTCTTTTCCTAAAGAATTGAACCAAAAAAATAAAAAAAATCCAAAAAGTAATCTTTATCCTAAAAGATTACACCCAAGAATATATATTATATCGGTTTTCGTCGTTTTTACGTACATATAGTATTTTTCTTAAAAAAATCAAATAAATACAAAAATATTTTCTCTATATTATTATATGTAAATATGTATACGTATAACAACAACGAATACACATATCTTCCATAAGTATTGCCAAGGCAATACACCGTGTTAGGGGGCGTTCCGGTCCTTGACACGTGTATCAATCAAATTCAATAAAGCAAGAATAGATAAATACTTCCAATAGGCGATAATTCGAAGAATACAAACTACAAAGTGAATAGAAAGGCGTTGTGCTATAAAATGCCATCTAAGGGTCAATAGGTACTTAAGTGCTTCGCGCCACCTAACCCCCCGTTCACTAGTGCGTATTCTAAGAAGGAAGGCTTTATTGGGGTCTTGCACCCAAGTAGTAATTACATATATTATACTTTCTTGTGGATATTTCATATCGAACCTCGAGGGAGATAATCTCTTCTCCTTCAAAAGTCGACCGAGAGCTTATCTCTCACTCCTCGAGTTTACTTACACGTGTACTCGCACACGTGTAACCATACCACCTTTGGTGTATTACTTCCTTCCCCGAGGAAGCTTTTAAACGTCATTTTACTTGTATATACATTCGGCCACCTTGCTACACATGGATACTCGTTCCATGTTGGAGATTTTGCAACAACGATCCGCCAACGCTAATTATCCGACTTGTTCGACTTGTGGAGGTCCACACGATACTTATTTATGTGATCAAAACAATGGCTATTATGGGGAGGGATATGCTTATAATGGAACCGAGAACCCTAATTTTCAACCTAACTTTCCAATGAACCATACTTGTAATGACTATATGGGATATTCCGATTTTTCATCACGACCTCCACCATCATTTCATGATCAAACCTTTAATGAGCCATACCAAAACCAAGGATTTTCAAACAATGAAGGTTTTCAAAATAATGATAATTTTCAAGGCTATAATCAAGAAACCTTTCAAAACCAAGGATTTTTCAATCATGAGGGTTTTCAAAATAATGATAATTTTCAAGGCTATAATCAAGAAACCTTTCATAATCAAAGATTTTCAAATAATGGATACATTCACAATGATGAAAATTTTCCATGCTATAATCAAGATACTTTTCAAAATCAAGGATTTTCACATTATGAGGGTTTTCCAAACGAAGGAAATTTTCAAGGTTACAATCATGAGAACTTTCATAATCAAGACTCTTTTCGAACCTATAATTCACCTAATTATGGAAATCCACCTACACCCTATTCTTCGACTTACATGTGCGAGTTTTGTGGAAGAGAACCCCATTAGGATTATGATTGTCGACCAAGGGATCCGCCGTCTTATACTCCTAGTGATTTCCATGAGCTTTATTCTGTAATCGTGCATAATGGAAAACACCTGGAATATATGTCGAAGGCTCTTAATCGTAGGAGAGAAATGAGCCTCGAGGAAATAAAAGAAGAGACTAGGTGGTTAAGGGAGGAAATTAAGTCTCTTGAGGATGATGTAAGGAACAAGCGGTTTAATAATAAGAAGTTTGGTGATATGTATAGTGGATCGATGAACAATTCCTCTCGGTTCCTCAAGAACAATTTAGATGATTTACTCATTAAGATTGCTACAATCGAGGAAGAAGAACAATTTTTTGCTAATCGTGCTCGTTTGCTTAAACAATGCTTATATGACGATGATGACGATCCTCCGATTTGTATGACATTTAATGATGACACACCTTCATCACCTTTACCTCACGTGGAACCCACCAACTCTTTAACCATGGGGGACAAGCCTCTTAGAACTAATACAAACACCGATTTGGATGAATTAACCTCTTCTAGTGTTGAGAACCTTATCCCAATCCAAATAGAGTTTGAGGGTGTTTCCAATGAACCATGTGACGAGCTTTGTATTGATACCTCTTCTCCTCATGATCACATTGAGATTTCATCCCATGTTGACTTTCATGCTACTACTAGTGATTTTGGTGATTTTGATCTTGATGAATTATTCAAAGAAAGGGATAATGAGATTGAGGAAGAGTTTATGCAAGATTTTCCACGAATAGAGGATGATGATTGTGATTCTAGTGAGGCATCTTATGATATATTATCCGAGGACTTTTCATGTCAAGATGACATTCCTAATTTGGATGATGATGTTGATCATATAGAATAAGTGGAAGATGTTCATATTTGTGAGGTTTTATCAAACGTTTATCATCTTATCTCCTTGATTGAAGCTTTGAATGAAAACCATAATGATGATTCCATAGAAGAAGAACCTTTCATTGATATTTCTTCACCGGTTTTTGAGGTTGCACCTATTGATATTTATGATGATATAATCCCTTTGAGTGATTCTCTCAATACACCTTCTTTTGAGCCTTCTATGCCCACCCTTCCACCCTTGAAGTTGGTTATTGATGAAGATCCTATACTCTTAGAGATTGATCCTTTTTCACCTAAGGCAACTTTAGAACCCAAAACCTTTGATATGGATTCTCATATGGATATTGATACCACCATAGAGGCTTATCTTGCTAATATTTATATTGAGGTCGATGATAGTGATTCTAATTGGGAAGAGGATATTCATCTTATTAAGAGCATGCTTTTTGGGACCATAGAGCCTATACCTCCACCACAAGACACTATTAATCTTGATCCTCCTTTTTCTATGCCTTCTATGGAAGATTACCCACCTTTTGATGATGATGAGGAGCCCAAAATGGACATAATAGTTATGAATGTTTTGATAGCTACACCTTCATTGTCTCATGATGCTTTGATCACTAAGGGGGAATCTTATATGGTTGATACGAGTTCATCTCTTTATTTTCCCATGAAGGAAAAGGTTTTTGATCCTGGGATACGTAAATTTGAGACACCTTGGTTTTCATCTACTCGACTTAAGAGTGTGATTTTGATTGATCTGGGCTTTTCGTATGAGCTTACTTTGGTGATGCTACCTACTTTGGATTTGTTCACTTGTAGAGATGGAAACTATGTATTTGATCCTGGGGTGCTTACTAAATGAGAGCTTTCTATGTTGGACAAACTTGAGACACGTTGGACCGTTCCATTTATCGGGGCGGATATTGTAAATCTTATAGTAAATGGCAACGTGCTAAGTTTGAGAGTTTCATGTGAGACGTGCTTCAAAGTGATATCATTTATTCTCCATGATGGTTTCCCCAAGGACAACTTAATTCGGGGCCGAGTCGAGCTAGCGACTTAGGGTTAAAAAAAATCAAGCTTGAATAACTAGGTTAGAAAACATAGAGTAGATCTAAATAGGTTAGGTTTAATTAAGAGGATGTTATAGTAGAGTTGGATTGGAGGGGTGCCTTTCTTCGTCTTTTGGTGTTTGCTTCAAGGGTTGCTCTCTCTAATTTCATGCTTGAAGCTCATGGAGGAGGCCCGTGTATCCGGTTAACCTCGATTAGTTTTTGCTATTGTGATATTCAAAAACTTGTACTTTAAAATGAATACCCTATAGTTGTCTTTTCCTTAACTTGGGTTAAACAAAGTTATCAATGTCATAAGTGTAGGGGAGTTTACTCCAATACTCTTAAACATTGAGGACAATGTTTATCTTAAGTGTAGGGGAGACTTCTATCGAAGTGACCTTACCTAAACCATTGCCTTAACTTCATGATAACTTGGAAATTAATTTTTCAAACATTTTTCAAATTTTTGATCTACTTTGGCCACCAAAAATATGCATTCATAATTTTTGCATTAAACATTTTTCATTTTGCATAACACATTAGCATTGTATATATTTCTTCTTTTACTTTTCATCAAAAATATATAAAAAGAAAATATAATAAGGACATGGTTTAATAAATTTAGACTTGTTTGACATATTAGGCCCGCCATGGATATTTTGACTCAACCCGAGTTTGCTTATCTTAGCATCCTCTAGCTAGTTCCTTAACCATGTAGTCCTTCATTGGTCTATTAGGCTAAGCATCCACCAATCTCATTATTTGAGATTTTAAATTTGTGGAGAATAGGAAATGATAGAGTTGAAGCAAGTATAAAAGGGCTAGATAAACTTCATGATAATTACTTGTGGCTAAACCCTTCTCTTCTTTACCTCTATTTTCTTCGCATGTATATAAGTTAATAAATAATCAAGAACGGTTTTAATCGGTTTGTAGTCTCTTATGCATTTTTGTCTAATCATTCATGGTTGGTATAAGTACGTCTTAAGATTCTAAGTTAGAACGTTTTATGTGTACTAGACTTATGTCATGCTTAATACTTAGCGGGTGTTTTTCCTTTTATTCTTTTCAACTTTCTTTGTGAGGAATAAAGAAAAATAAGAGCGGCTTACAAAAAATGAGTGGCTAGTAAAAAAAAAGAAAAAGAAAAGAAAAGAAGAAAAGAATAAAAATAATAATTATGCAATACTCCCAAGAGGGGCAGTGAAGTGTTAATTATAGTAACTATTAAATTCCAATATTACCTTGACGGGTTGCGGGGATCTAATAGTTGCTCCAATCCAATATTACCTTGACGGGTTGCGGGATTGAAGATCCAAAGTCTCAAAAAGGCGGCGGATGTAAATTATTGCGTGAGTTTTATTTTTCTTTCCTTAGCGAGTGTGTAGCTACTTATTAATGCATGACATAAGGATCTACACATAAGGAGAATGACTTATTACTCTTGAAACAGACTTATATTAATTGTGAGCGGTTTTTCAAGTAATGGATGAGAGGATTACTTAGGACTAAACCGTGCTTCCTTATTTTTGGATTTTGCATTTCTTATATTTCACGCTTCAAATAATGACAAATTTGCCTTCAAAAGCAATTTGCTCAAATAATAACTGGTTCCACATTTAATTGTCATGAATAAGTTGATGCACTTTTTACTTGTGAATGCAATGATCCCATTTTTAAGCTTGGTATGGGGAAAGTGAAACTTGAGGGTGATAAGTGTCCATGGTACCAAAGCCCTAATCTAAGTCATTGATTTCTTTATGAGTTATTTCCATCAAAACCATTTTAATAAAAATCAAAAATATATAAATAGAATTGTTTTCTTTGTATTGCATTGTAAATATTTAAAATCATTCATCAAGTAGTATAGTTTAGTTTATTAAATCATAAAATGGCCAAGGTGGGTTAATTATGAGAAAAGTGCACTCTAGAGCTTTAAAATGCTGCATTGCATGAGGTCATGGCAATGGTCAAGTGGAGGGGAGTTGATAAGTGTGAAAACACTCATCAATAATGATCCAAAAACCACTAAAAACACAGTCAAATACATAATATTTAACTGAAAATATCAGAATTACGTAGGTATTTGTGTTTCATGTGTTTTCAGGTAAGAAGATACATTTTTGAGCAATCACGCGGGTTCAAGGACTTATTTGATGAAAAGACGAAGAAAATGACGAATCAAGCTTCAAGGACCTTACTTGCCAATATTATCAAGATGGAGGACTAGACTTGTAACTTTCATAAGATAAAGGACGAAATAGAAATAACTTAAAAGTTTTTAAACACATTTGGAAAGAAAGAAGAAAATGAAGGACTAAAAGGCAAAATAGGTGGAAAGTTTATTAACTTGGTCAAATGACCAAGTCACGGTCAAAGGGATACAAACACACGCGTCTGTCTTTCTTCTCCAAACGAAGAGAGAGAAACAAGGAATGGTTTCATTCTTCTATCATCCAAAACCTGCAAATCAACATATCAAAAGATCCAAGAAGATTCAGGTGAAACTTAAAACTAGAGGTGGCAAATGGGTTGGTTTGGTTGGGTTTGGTTCATGGGTCAAATGGGTTGTGGGTCAAATGGGTTATGGGTCAAATGGGTCATCATTTAATAACGGGTCAAATGGGTTATGGGTCAAATGGTTTGGGTCGGGTCAACCCACTAACTTACAATATTTTCCTATCTTTTAACATGTTCAAACGTTTTTATCTGTATTCGTTCGATTTTTACGTTTTGGTCAGTCTTTTTAAGTTTATCATCGATTTTTTTACGTTTTCATCAGTATTTTTACGTTTTCATCAGTAAATTTACGTTTTTGTCAGTAAATTTACGTTTTCGTCTGTAAATGTACGTTTTAGTCAGAAAATTCACGTTTTCGACAGAAAATTCACGTTTTGTCAGTAAATTTACGTTTTCGTCAGAAAATTTTACGTTTTCGTCAGTAAATTTACGTTTTCGTCAAAAAAATTACGTCTTCGTCAGTAAATTTACGTTTTCGTCAGTAAATTTACGATTTTTGTCAGAAAATTTACGTTTTCGTCAGAAAATTTACGTTTTCGTCAGAAAATTTATGTTTTCGTCAGAAAATTTATGTTTTCCTCAGTAAATTCACGTATTCGTTAGAAAATTAACGTTTTCGTCAGAAAATTTACGTATTCGTCAGAAAATTTACGTTTTCGTCAGTAAATTTATGTTTTCGCCAGAAACTTTACGTTTTCGTCAGTAAATTTACGTATTCATCATAAAATTTACGTTTTCGTCAGTAAATATACGTATTCGTCAGTAAATTTTCATTTTCGTCAGTAAATTTACGTTTTCGTCAGTAAATTTTCGTTTTCGTCAGTAAATTTACGTTTTCATCAGTAAATTTACGTTTTTGTCAGAAAATTTACGTTTTCGTCAGTAAATTCACGTATTCGTCAGAAAATTCACGTTTTCGTCAGAAAATTTACGTTTTCGTCAGTAAATTTACGTTTTCGTCAGAAACTTTACGTTTTCGTTAGTAAATTTACGTTTTTGTCAGTAAATTTACGTATTCGTCAGAAAATTTACGTTTTCGCCAGAAAATTTACACTTTAGTCAATAAATTTATGTTTTCGTCAGAAAAATTTTGTTTTCGTCAAAACGTGAATTTTCTGACGAATACGTGAATTTACTGACGAAAACGTAAAGTTTCTGATGAAAACGTAAATTTTTTGACGAAAACATAAATTTACTGACGAAAACGTAAATTTAATGACGAAAACGTAAATTTGCTGACGAAAATGAAAATTTACTGACGAATACGTATATTTACTGACGAAAACGTAAATTTTCTGACGAATACGGAAATTTACTGACGAAACGTAAAGTTTCTGGCGAAAACTTAAATTTACTGACGAAAACGTAAATTTACTGACGAATACGTAAATTTTCTGACGAAAACGTGAATTTTCTAACGAATACGTGAATTTACTGAGGAAAACATAAATTTTCTGACGAAAACGTAAATTTTCTGACGAAAACGTAAATTTACTTATGAAAACGTAAGTTTACTAACGAAAACGTAAATTTTCTGACGAAAACGTAAATTTATTGACGAAAACGTAAATTTTCTGGCGAATACGTAATTTTACTGACAAAAACGGAAATTTTCTGACGAAAACGTAAATTTATTGACGAAAACGTAAATTTTCTGACGAAAACGTAAATTTACTGAAAAAAACGTAAATTTTCTGACGAATACGTAAAATTTCTGACGAAAATGTTAATTTACTGACGAAAACGTAATTTACTGGCGAAAACGTAATTTACGGACGAAAATGTAAATTTTCTGACGAATACGTAAATTTACTAACGAAAACGTAAATTTACTGACGAAAACGTAAATTTTCTGACGAATATGTAAATTTACTGACGAAAACGTAAATTTACTGACGAAAACGTAAATTTTCTGACGAATACGTAAATTTACTGACGAAAACGTAGATTTTCTGACGAAAACGTAAATTTTCTGACGAATATGTAAATTTACTGACGAAAACGTAAATTTACTGACGAAAACGTAAATTTTCTGACGAATACGTAAATTTACTGACGAAAACTTTAATTTAGTGACTTAATAATAAAAACTAACTTTTTAGACTATTGGGTTTTTGGTACAATAATAGGAACCATGTGACCTATTTCTAAACCCATTTGACCCATTCTCAAACCCATTTGACCCAAACTTCATTTTACACAAAGAAAGGGGTTGACCCATTTGACCCATCACTCTATTTTTTGCTCAACCCATTCCAACCAATAAGGTTATGAAATTGAACCCAAATGGCCTACTTTTGGTGGAATAAGTTGAAATTGCCACCTCTACTTAAAACAGCAAAAATCATCATCATCACCTCCTCTACACGATGGAATGATTTAATTAGATCAAGAGTTGAAGACGAAGAAACCCCCAAATTGGGTTATTCATCAAGAACCTCGTATTAAATACGTGGCATCTGCTCATTGGCTTAACCACGTCACCACTCTTCTTCAGATGGCTATAAATAGAAGATCAATACCTCATTTTTTCAGTGGTTAGCATAGGAGTAGTTAGTTAGTTGTAGGTGTAGAAAACACCTAGTTAGTTTTAGCTTAGAAATTTCTTTTGATCTTACTCTTCTTTTCACTTTTAGTATGTGTATTCACGCACACAGTTAGTTTTAATTCAGTTAAAAGTTGTTGTAACTGATTTGTAATCACATCACTTTTCTTATTCAATTAAGTTCTGAATTCATTTTTCATTCAGTTTCAAAGTTTCTTCATGTTTTGCATTCGTTTTGTAGTTAATATACTTGAAGTTTTAAGAACGTGAACAGTTGATTAATCGTTTGTGTGCAAGTTTTTTAATGGAGTTTTGATAAACTAACCAAAGAGTATCTTGATAGTCTGTATAGTCAGTTACATATTCAGCTGTTGTTCGTGGTTAAACTGATTAGATTTTAGTTCAATACGGTTGATTCTGTTAGGACGTTTAGTTTTTCGGAGTAACCGTTTTGTTCATTAATGAAGATTCAAGTTTCCTGGTCCATTTAATTCTAATCTGTTCTTACAGCTTATTTTTGTTAAAAACTTTGTGTGATCTTATGATTTGGAAAATTTATGGTTTAAGTTTTCAGGTGATACAAGTTTTTCAGCTCATAAGAGCTTATGAGAGTTTATAAGGAATAGCTTTGATTTGTATTCATTTAGTTAGTAAAAGGATTAGATAGTTAATAGATTCCAACTTTTCCCTAATTCTTTTCTTAATTGTTCAATAGATTTTTAAACATTTAAGAGAAATTGCAGTTCAGAAAAGTAGAATTAGGATTTGCTGAATTTCAGCAGCTATTTGTTCATCTATAATCAGCTTATATGATATGATCTGATATTGTCGTAGTCGAGAGCTTTGTTTGGTATTTCTATGTTTCTGTTTGTTTTGCAGGTTATTCTGAATTTACACAGGTTTAGAGATTCCTGCTGATTATATGCAAATTCAGTTAGATCAGTTAGTGGACGTGGAGGTGTGTTCGGGATATAAGCGAGCTCAGCGCTCCGCTTCGACTCAAAGGTCTTATTTCGGATGCACAAGTCAAGATCATTTTAATATATGTATTTGTAGAATAGATCGGCTCATTGTAATTGTAGTATGAACTATTGTGCAATCTGCTTGAGTGCAACTTGTTTGATTTTATTTAATTCTGTTCGCGCAATTGCATCTCTGTTTTTCTTAATTTCGTTATTCTTAGGTGTTCCGAGTAGTGAGTGCTTGAGTCTTTTAGTTGATTAGATCTTGCATATAGATATATGATCTCGAGTAGGTAGTGCTTGGGTCTGCCTTGATCTAAGTGTAATTGTGAGTCCCTGTTGCTATAATTAGTTAGTTCATAGATATACAATACTAGTTGGATAGCTTATAATCATTTACTTTCAGCTATAGAATTCAAGTAGGATATACTTTTGTTCTAGGTTTGGTTACGATTCAGCATAGTGTTGAAATTCACTTGTAGCAGCATTCGTAAGTTCATCGAGGTATTGTACAGGTTGGTTTCTAATTGCAAGATGTCCACTAGCAGAATGCATATATATGTTTGTAGTTCATAGGGTTGTTAGCTCATTAAAAGTACTTTATAATCATTCAAAGAGTTGTATAAAAGTTGGTTTAGGATATTAAAAGTACATATCCATCTGTTAGATAATTGTGTTTGAATAATATTGAGATTAGATTTTTTTTAGTAAGTTTGTTAGTAGTATGTTTTGCTATTGGTAAGGTTTTGGTAAATGTGCAAATTAAAGTCCCTGAGTTTGTATACTCTTTTTCCTGTCACAGTCCATTTCTGTTAACAAGTTCTTATAGTTAGCCTTCTGGTTAGATATTAGTTACCCCGTTAGTCCTTTTGTGATATTTGAATTAGGCCTACTGGTGGAAGTTGCGTTTATAGTTTTTGTATTGGGCTTGTTATTTCGCATTTGGGCTTTGTTAAATTTTGATCAACTTTTATAATCGGTTTAGAAGATAGATTCATTTGTAAAATTTGTTTTTGTTAATTGTCTTTAGAATAAAAAAATTAGATTAGTGTTATAAAAATTGCATTTTAGTTTTTTTTTTAAAATGTTTTACTTTTAATATTTTGTATTCTGTATTTGTAGAATGAATTTGTATTTTACTTCTTTAAATTTTGTGCATTTAATTGACGTAGTTGCAATGTGTTTTTAGATAGTACGTATACGTAGCGTAATATAGATATTTTTACATTTTTAATTGCTTTGTGCTAATTAGACATAAATACCATTCAATTTTTACAACCAAAAACAATAAAGTCAAGTTTGGATAGTTATATCAATTCGATAAGATACCGAAACGAAACGATACTAAAAACAGAAATATTAGATATCAAGCAACGCTTTAAGTGTCGGTTTTGCTCATCGATAAATAAAAAAGTGACAAGTCATATTTCAGGTTGGATGAGTACGAACATGCCTCTCGACTTTGTACTTCAAATTCGAGTAACTAGCCTGTTATGATTTATTAGTAGAAAATGTACATGAAAGAGATGATTAGTTTTTATTTTGTCATTGTTACTATTATATTTATCAGTTCTTAACATCAATAATTCACTTGATTTTTCAATGCATTGTTCCTCATATAACTTTTCATAATTCACTTATTACCGCCCATGTTGAACACGGGTTATGAGCTAGTATTATATAAGCGTAAGCTTAATTAATAAATTTAATCAAACACCCCTTAATTTCCACCCATGTGCACCTCCTTATATATTTATATAAGCCACAAAGTTTTTCCTTACCAAAATCTCTTATATAAGCTAAAAAGTCAAGTTATAAAAGCTTAACCAAACACTTATTTTGGCTTATTTAACACATATAAGCTGATAAGCTTATAGGCCCATCATATAAGCTTAATCACGCAGGAAATTTTATAGTGGGGGCCAAAAAATATTTTGGCAATAGCAAAGCGAAAAATTATAATCTAAATAAAAAATCGAGTATTATAACTTAAAATTTGAAGATTTCTAGGTTTTACAGCGTTAAATGTTGAATAAGTGGAGGGCAATATTAGTTTTAAGTGGGGGCATTTAAAAAAAACACTCAAATTTATAGAATAAATAAATTAAAATCTCGGCGTTTTGGTCTAAAAGTAGGGGGCGCCGCCACCCCGTAACTATAATGTAAGTCCGCCCCTAAGCTTAACCAAACACCCCCCTAAGCTTATCTAGCCCAAACGAATTTAAGTATGAATTTTGGAATTCTCTTTGTGTAATGTTTTCTCAGAGCTCAAAAAGTGTTGTTAAAGTTGCCACGTAAGATTTTGGGGTTTTAGTATCAGAAACTATTTGGCACCATATTTTTTGGGTAACCGTTGAGGCCTAAAATATGGTGCCAACGAAAATTAATTTTTTTTAAACATAAAATAACTTGAATAAAAACTTTATTAAATTAAAAAAAACATTACATAAAAAACGTTACAATAAAAAAACATTACATAAAAAACGTTACAATAAAAAAACATTACAATTTAATGATTACGACTCAAATGCTCCACAAAATCTGCTCGAAACTCGTTTTGATCGGTCTCGAATTTCTTTTGTTTTCCTCTCATGTATTTCACATCTTTTGATATTGTGGAGCAAACATTCTCTAGCAGTGCGTTCGACAATTCGAAAATACTCGTCAAATGCATCGGGTGATGACCCATACGCCAATTGACGAAATGCCGACGTGATCTTTAGAATGTAATGAATACTTTCTCAACCGGTAGCATCCATTCGGGGGTGAAAATAAGAAAAGTATTTGGGAAGAGGGTCAGGGATTATGATTTAAAATATCATTAACTATTTTTCTAAAAAGCCTTGAACTCATACGATACCTTCGCCAGAATTTCTCTTCCGTGTATTTTGTAGGAGTCTCGTCATCGCCAAAGTAGTCATCGAGCAACCTTTGACTCGCGTCTTCTCGTTCATGAGGTATATATGTCCTCCTATTTATTGGCCCCGACCTCGACCCACCTGCTTCTTGATTATACATAGCCACAAATGTCTCATACTCTGTTAAGCCGCACATATAACGTTCGTGGTCGTCACCAAAAAAAAATTATATTCATCGATGGTGTTTTGGTAAGAATTCATGTTTTTTTATTGAACGAAAACTTTATTAAAAAACTAGCAATGAGCTAAAACATTACAAGAAAATCAGAAACGGATGTTGAAGCCAACTATCCCAAGAAAACTTACTGTTACATCTAGCTAGACACCAATTATAAGAATGTAAAACAATATCATCAAAAAGAGTGTCCTTCTTAGGAGTTTTGTCGTCAAAGAGAAGACGATTCCTGAAACACCAAATAGACCACCAAGTAACGTAGAAGACACCTTCTAAGAAATCTTTGGTTTTGGAAGTCAACCACAATACTTTGAACCAAAAGAGCCACCCAACATATGAATTAACCGGCATCCAAGCAATATCCCACCAACGATAAACAATGCGAACCACAACTATATCCATGCCACATGTAAAGAAGAGATGAGACACGTCTTCAATACTGTGATTACAGATCGGACAAAGCATAGAAGAAATCTCAATATTCTGATGACCAAGATTAGATCACGTAGGGAGACGATCAAGAAAGACTTTCCAAATTTTGATCAGCACACACTTAACCCAACGCGTAGAAACGGGATCAGAAGGAAGAAATTTATCATCCAAAAGCTTACGAATATCTTGAACTGTGAGACCCCCAAATCTGACATGGAACAACTAGGCAACGAGGGGGTAACACGTCATAGTACAAGAAACAATGAATTATAGTTCATACAAAGCTGACGAAATAAAAACATGTACATTACGTCATAAAAGGTCAGAGTTTTTAAACATAGGTCCCAGAGTTTTAGAAGTGGAAAATTATATTATTTCGTCTCAATTTATAACATAAAGTTGCCCAAAAGATAGAATAAACTTTTGACAGTTTATATAAAACAAATCTTTCAAAAGCATCACAGAAATCTCCAAGCTACGATAATATCATGCGCGCTCCCATCCAAGCAAAGCTAAGTAATAATACCTGAGATTAAACATGTAAAATCGTCAACACAAAGTTGAGTGATATTCATAGGTTTAGCAATAAGGATGTGGAACACAAGCATACATTTGTAAACAAGAAATAGGGGAAAATGGTTACGTACGATAACCATAGTCCGAAACTTTATTATTGTTGTTTAGTTCATGAACCGAAGCTTAACTCGGTGTAAGTTCCTCTAGTCAGTATTCAGCCTAAATACTCAAGTGATAAACAAATGTACGTGCGCCAAGGTAATCGGGACGGGGATAGTCAATCCCGATGGATCCACCCACAACATTCGCGCTTGGTAGCAGGATTAATTGATGGTTCATGATCAATGAGAGGTAACTTAAGGCTAAATACTAAAAGCAATAATATCAATGAAAATCAGTTGGAAATCCTCAAGTTCTGGAAAGCATACAATTTCTGGATAGCATACAAGTTAAGGATAGCACACAGTTTTTAAATGGTTGTGTTCCACCATGTAAAATCTCACCCCGTGTTTAGAAACCATGTACAAGTAAAAAGGGGTTAAGAACTCACCTTAGCCATGAGGTAAGCCAATTACGGTACTCAGCAACTGAGTAGAAACAATGGTAGTGAGACGATCACCGACGATATGGATGCCCGGGGAAACACGAAAACCGCAACGTATCAAAATAAGGCGCGCGTTAAGACTCGAACTCAAATATCGATATGTACCAAATATAATATGACTCAAATGTTATCAAAGTATTCATGTTTCAAAACCATTGACACGAACCAAATGAATTCATACTAACCATTTATTCCAACACTACACGTTAAAACACTTGTACACTTGAAATTGACCCGTTATACGACGCCAAGTTAAAGCAAGTCAAACTATTCTTTAACCTTATTCAGACCAGTAGCTAAGTCATTTATATAATGACTAAGCACTTGAGTAAGTCACCATGTCCGATGGTGAATACTCAAACTCACGCAACACAAGCATTGAACTATGTTTCTAAAATAAAATCAGCAAGTACACCCCGAATGTACACACCGATCTACCCTATCTAGACTTGTCCGTTTTAGACAAAAATTGGTGTCAAGGTCACTTATAACCTGTATAAGACCTCACCAAAGTTTGAGCCCAATTTTACACTTTAAAACCCATCAGCTCGACACTTTACTCGACTCCAAATTTGTGACAAATTTGTATACTTGTTTTGTAAAACCGATTGGACCACTTTAAAAGTGCTAACTCAACAATCCATCTTTTGAAAACACTACTAGACTCATCAAACTAAGTTTGTAAACTTTGAAAACCAGTAGATAAATTTATCTAACCAAGCCTAAAGTCCCCGAGAGTCGACCCATAATCAGCCACAATTTCGGATTGTGCCGACTTGCGTCTCCCGGTACACGAAAACTAAAACAAGCATAACTTTTGACTCGTAATGACTTAGAAGCTCTATCTTATACCAAAACGAGCATCTTGGAAAACTATACAACAATATCAAATAAACTTAGCCTTTCACAGAACTTAAACCCACGAAACAATCTGTTTAAAGCTGCTGTCCCAAATTACACTTTTAGAAAACAAGTCAAATCAATTTTCCCACCAAAACTAATCATTCCCATATCTTTAGGATCATCATACTATAAAACCCATCAACCAAACACACTCCTAAACACATGTATTCATCAAAATCAAAAGATCAAAATAAATACTTAGACTTTTAACATGAAAACATGAAAATCAAAGCTCATACCACACATGCAAGATGATCAAAACATTTTCCAACCACCAATTCCTAAAATCATGAAATTTTGATGCATGTAGGAAATTCTTGGATCATTAGAATCACCGTTGAAATTTATGAGGTGGTCATAAATTAGTTTTTGTTAAATCATGGTGGATGATGGTGAAATGAGGGTGTTTTGTGGTGGTGGAGTGGCAAAAATGGAGGTGAGGGGAGTTGGTGATTTTTTTTTATAAATATGTTACGTATGTGTTTTAGTGGAGAAAGTGGTATTTATATATGTGGTAGTGGAGGGACCATTATTGTCAACTTTGAAACTTGTGGACTTAAAAACAATTACTAGTTTTAAAGGATAGAAAATGGTTATTGGCAAATATTGAAAATATTTACGGGGCTCGGGTTTCGTAAAAATACTTTTCAAAAGTTACAATGCATCATAAAAATGATTATATGATTTCTCGACACGACTTAATACGTAATTAAAACGAAATCGTCGAAAATATTAATTATCGAAACAATCGATAAATAAACGTAAACTTTTGGGCATCCGTCGGTATCGCGATCACTAGGAATTCTCGTTGTACATTGATTTTGAATAAACTCGTTGTAAAACGCACGCAGGTGATTTTAAATCAAAAACTTTGATTTAAATTAAATATGGAAAAATAAAATAAAAATTTTATAATTCCATACAAAGTATTTATCGATGATCAGAAAAATACTTAAAAAGTATAAAATAAAGTTGGGAAAGTACGGGTTCTCACAGTCTTCCCCCTAAAGGAACTCTGGTCCCTCAGAGTTCTCTTGGAAACAGTAGAAGATGCAAACAAGAGGAGGTACAAAGTGTAGAACAAAATCGTTGCTTCCCAGGTAATTTATGCACCACGGCATATCTTCACGATTGGATTTCACTAAGCTTCAGTTCGGAGAAATATTCAAAAGATAGAATGAACATGAGAATCGCTTAAATGGACAAGGTGCGTTAAGATGAATCAAAATTGTAAATCAACAAGGGGTCGCAAATCGTGCAGCTGTAAAACATGACAATCTTAAAACGTAACAATCCAGTTACAAATGAAATAGAAGGGAAAAATGAATAACATATGATCATTTAAGATACAAGCTGTCAAAGTCAGTTGTCTAGGATTTTGGGATTACTTTAAAACTCAGTTTAAATATTTTCTTAATTAAAAGAAAATTTTACAAGGTGTAGTGATTTAAAATTCAAACTCTATATAAAATGAGTGGGTAAACAGTTGTCAAATCTTTTTCTTGATCAGGACTTTCAAAATAAAAGTACAACAGTTCAAAATAATTATCCTGATCGGCTTAAGAACTGTTGGGTGACTGTATGAAATTATTGTTAAAACTCAGGTTTAACGTTACCATTAGGAAAAATTAGATTTTCCAAGTTATTTAGAATCATCGTTAGAAATTATAAATTAATTTAATAATTTCATTAGGTTGACAGTAAAGTACGATATAATCAATTAGTTTAAAAGGTACAACTTGACACTGTTTAAACATAAGTTATAAATTTACCAAAGAGGATATATAGATCCGGTACTTAACTTTAAACAGTTATTTTGGTAATTTAATCATTTGATAAAATGTAATAAACGTTCTTAAAAATTAATAATATTTTTTAGAAATTCAAGAAAGTGTTTAAAGTATCAAATGATAAACACGTAACATTTTCTGGTTTTCAAAAGGTGAGAAGACAGCAACGAATATGAATCATATAAAGGTCAACAATCTGTGTGCGAGCGATAACACAAGGGAATAAAACGAAAATCGTATCAATTCTTAACAAACGTGATAGAACAGTTGCGTCAATGATAAAAATAATAAGAAACAAGGATTATAGCCAGTCATTGCTTCTTGAGTGCAGTTGGTGACACCAATAACGGCTTATTAAGTTCTCGGTGGTCAACATACGATCGAAAGAGAAAAGCCACACAACGAATTTTCGAATCAAAGAAAATTCTTAAGAAGTCACTTGAGGATAATTCCAGTAAAATGAACATTAGCAATGAGAGGCGAAATTAATACGTGGTTCACACGAATAAATTTTAAGACGATAAAGTCTAACACACATCATGACAAATACACGTAATCATCGTTCACGTCCAGTCATAAATCATTAATCGCGTCCAGAGACGTTTCAATGGTCTACCAAAAGAGACAGAGAAGGTCGATTGATGTAGAAGCATAACAACGTTGAAACTTTCAAGCCTGGTATCAGTGGTAAGAATTTAGGCAAATGGTAACGAAAATTGTATCATGAGGATGATGAGGTAACAAGTAAAACAAAGATTGTTGAGTAAAGAAATATGTGTTTGAGGCATGTACTTTGTTCAAGAAAAGATAAGGGTTCATAAGTGTATGTCGCGAACTGTTGTTACTCGCATAAAATGTAAAAGTTTTCAAAACTTTCATTTTATCTAACTTTTTAAGAAACATAACTAAAAAGTTTATTCTTGGTGAAAATCTAAGGCGACTACTATTCGGCCTTGCATGTCTCCTTCTAACTTAAGCATAGGTGATCAGGCCATGCATAATTTAGGACTAGCAATGCGATGCTCAGCTTCGTCAAACCAGTATTACTTATTATATGATTTAGAATATGTATATAATGTCATTTATAAAAACAAGAATCAAAATAACATATGAAACTTTTCGCCACTAGGTTACTGGCTAGATTTTTAATTCAACAATTTGTTTTGTTACAAGGGTTCTTCATAAAACCAAAGTAGAATAAATTGTGAAAATACATTGTAAAATTAATACAGATTAATTTTATAAGATAACCTTCAAGTATTTTGTAAAGTCCAAGTGGAACTTTTGTAAAATGTTTCGCAAACAATACCAGTTTGAGCTTATATGGTAACTTGTAAAATAGTTGAAAGTCCCTAATCAATGCAAGAAACCCTAATCTTAACTTAATCAACACAAGGTATTACTTTTCAAACGTAATCTTATTATTGTATAATAAAGAATTACATGTGTTATGGATAACACAGTTTGATGACAATGTGTTGTGCACACTTTGAACAACAATAAACCCTAACTTATGAATACAGTCGTAGCTGTTTGATTCACTAAGTTATATGCACTAATGTTCTTAATATCTCAAAGTGTTGAAACTTAATGCATGGATACACATCCTATTTATAGTGTTACGAGTTTGACTAAAACAGTACTTGATGTCGACTACACAAGCTTTTACAAGTTCCCACATCAGTCACATGATGTCCTTCTATTCTTGGCAGTCTTCCATTATGCTTTAAGGAACAGTTGTCAAAAACAGTTTCCTTATTCTTCATAGTCTCGAACACACAAATGGCATGTCCAAAGTGTGCTGAGAGTTATCAGGGTATTGCCACCCCTGTTAACTCTCAACCCCTCAGAGTCCCTGATACATCTTGGCTGTTATCCATCACAGCCAATGAGTATGTCTTCAGGTAATTCTTCGACTTCCCTGACAATGTCTCTGACATGGACTCCTCTGAGGTTGCTCACAGAGACTTGGATCTCTGTGAGTCTTGCGAAACTTGCCTGCCTCCTAGGCACAGGCAAGTGACTATCTATCAGCCTAATTATGTTTAAATCAATGATCAGGGAATCTAATAGGTTTATATTCCCAATAATCTCCCCCTATTTAAACATAAATAATGCTAGATCTAACTAAGTTAAGGTAAGTGAGTTTAACAGCTTCTTCTTACACATAACAGATCTAAACAAACATACCTCATGATTTTATTAAGACTTAAAGAAAAGTTACAAATTCATTACATAAGTAAAATAAAAGATGAAGGTAAAAGGGCTGAGACCATCTTCAATAGTCATCATTTTTTATTCTTTCTTCAGCTTCGGCCACGTCTAGTCTATTGTCAATTTCATCCTGCAAAGTCTTTGCAAACTTCTTGGAATACTCTGTGTTGATCTTGAGACACTTCTTGTGACAGAGTAGCTGAATAGTTGAAGCCAAGCACAGCTCATCTTCCCTCTGAAAAGCATACTGGCAAGCCTTGTTCATGAATGCCATTCCTTTTTCAGGCTCTGAGTATGTCTGACCATCAACAGGGCCAACAATACCATTTGGAAGGATCAAATCCCTGTGCATACCATCCACATGAACATCTTCAGTAACAAAAGTTTCATTAACAATTTGTGAAATTCTTCTCCTTTTGTTGCCTGTCTTTGGGGGTTCTTGTTCAAAAAGCTGTGGTGGGGGATCAATCTTGAGTTTGGCTGCTGTTTCCTTGATCTAGTTAAACTTGGCCTTAAGGGTCTTTAGCAGAAGAAAATTAGCCTGTCCAGACTTTTTGGCAGCTAAGGCTTCGAGTTCGAACCATTCTGATAACCCAAGTGTCTTTAACCTGAAGTTGTCAAACACATCCATATTTCTCTGTTGGTTTTCCCTCCATAAGATCATCTGTGGGGTGTTTGTGGATTTATGAATGGTGTATTTGAACTTGGTTATCTTGCCAGCAGCATATCTGTTATTCACGCAAGCATCATAGTCAGCTTTGACTTTCTTTAAGGCCTCAGCGCGTTTTACTTCCATTTCCCTCAACCTTTGTTTTTGTTTTTCTCTTTCAGGTGGTGTCATCTTCCTCAGAGTCGCTTCATTTAATTCTTTGGCTGTCTTGAGTTCATTTAATCTTTTGAATTCTTCAGCCTGTTGCTCTATTTCTTCAGGGGTCAAAGGAATCTCATCAGAAGGTGTAAAGGTTGAAAACTGGGAAAGGTCTGTGGTGGATCCTCCTGTCTCTAGCATCGTAGCTATCTTCTTAAGTTTGGTCTCAGTGTCAACCAAGATCATCTCTTTTCCTTTCTCTGAGACAGAGGACTCCACGCTTATGTTCTTCAAAACATCAGCTCTTTTGATAAACGCTGTCTGAGCCTGAGTTTGAATAGCTTTAGGGAGAGAGCTAACAGTGAATTTTAACTTCTTGGTAGCTGGCTCATCATCATCCTCAGGCTTGCTGGTGTTAACCAAGACCAGAGTTTTTGATGGGTCAGCTCTATCATGAGTTTGTTGCTCCCCCTGAGTATTATCCTCATCATCAGGTGTTATAGTGGGTGTGATGACTTGGAGAGGAACAGGTGTGATGGTAGGGTTAGCTGATGATGAGCCTTGTTCAGCAGATGCAAGGCTGAGTGTAGTATTCTTCTCCCCCTCACGTTTATCCTTGCTTCGCAGATGCTTGGATGAACGGGTCTGAAAACGTCTTGCAATCTGCTCCACAGAGGCAGCCATGGCACGTTGTCTTTTTCTTGAAGCCCTGGCAATCTTCAGCAGGAGGTTGGCATTGGCATTAGTATTTGCCTGAACACGCCTGACAATAAAGTTAGCATGGTTGTATTGCCTGTTGCGAACTGCATTAAAGTGCCTGTGCATGGTGTGTTCATGTTCTTGAAACATAGCAGGGACAACTGAGTCAATGGCATCCTTTATCCTTGTAGAAAGATGACCCAGTCCCTGGGATACACCTCGTCTTGCACCATCCTGAATAGGCTCAGTGACAGCCTCAGTCACAGCCTTTTTGATGATGCCTGGAAATGTCACAGTGAAGTTGTGCATCTCAGACTTGATTACATCCAGCTTTCTTGATAAGCGCTCAATATCAGATTGATGATGGACAGGCTGAAGATTCTTGATATTGAGGCTTTGCTGAGCAAAATCATCCCCCCTTGGAATTAAGTCAAAGTTTGTCTGGGCAGGATGATCAAACATGAGAAATTCAGCTGTTGGATCATAAGCTGGTCTTTGGAAGACTGTTGTTGCGGATGTAGCAGAGTTTAGAGTGTCAACAGCTTCCTTAAGAGGAGAAGTCTTGTCATCAGCTGGTTTGGACACAACTATTTCTTTAGGAGGAGAGGCAGACAACTGATCATCCTCATCTTCTTCATCCTCTTCATCGAACATTCCCTCATGGAATTCATCTTCAGGCATTTGCTCAATATCAGAGACATAATCTTCTAATGAGAGCATTTCTTCATCAGCATTTATCACAGGCTCTTCAATAGTTGGTTTGTCCTGAGTCATTGTATCAGCCTCTTTTTCTTGTTGTACCTGAGACTCTACGACTGGCTGTACAATTTCAGCCTGCAAATTTGTTGTAATTAGTAACAGGGAAAGATATAAGGGGAATGGTCGCCATTTCGCTGTCCCAGAGAGGCTGAGGGTGATTGCTCAGCCACTCCAAAGGATAAATCATTGGGATTCTTTTAATTATGAATAAAATGTGGTTAATGATCGCCATTCGCTGCCCCTAGGAAAGCTGAGTGTGATTATTCAGCCCCCCCAAAAGGTAAAGACTTTTGGGACTCTTTTAATTGTGAGACATATGTTGTTATGGATCGCCAGTCGCTGCCCCTAGGAAAGCTGAGTGTGATTATTCAGCCCCCCCAAAAGGTTAAAACCTTTGGGACTCTTTTAAGAGTGAAACATATGTTGTTGTAGGTCGCCTGTTACGCTGCCCCTAGGAAAGCTGAGGGTGATGATTCAGCTCCCCCTGAAAGGATAAATCCTTTGGGACTCTTTTAAGGAGGGAACCAAGAGGCTGTGTGAAGTACAGCTGATCAAGGTTAAGACATTAGTATATTCAGGTTGTTGTTAGCCTGAATACTGTCTAGAGGGTTCAGGGTCATCGGGGTGCTTTATAAACACAAATGAATCATTCCCTGGTGCAAAGACAGGGTGTACAGAAGTCTGAAAGTATTCTAAGTGTAATGACAGACTTCTATGGGTCGAGGATTACCCTATCTTCACCACTCTCTCCTACAGACAAATGAGAGTGGCTGCTTGTGAACCTCTAAAAATGTACACTGATTACCTGTGAGATATCAGCTTGATTTGGCTGGTTTCCTGTTGTCTCAGCTGACCTAGAGACACTAGACGCCTGTTGATTGTCAGCCAAAGATTCTGAATCCACAAGAGTATCTGGACCAGAGGCGGTGTCAGTCTTCTTTTCCTTGGCCTTAATAACAGCTTTAGAGTGGGAAGAAGAGGGGATTTTCTTCTTCTTTGGCTGTTGGCCAGATGAAGCCTTGGACTTAGTAGTGTGCTGCCCAGAGGTCAAAGACATAGACTTGCCAGCAACACTAGAAGTATTCACCTTCTCAGAGGAAGGGAGCAAGGGCTTCTCAGCGTTAGGTACCTGGTTGGCCACGTTCAGCATATGGGCGGTGACAGGGATATCTTCAGCTCCTATTTCCTTGTAGATGGCGCCAGTGATGCGATAGGGCTTAAGAGCAGTCAAGGCCTTGTTGTGGTAGTTGTCTCCCAGCAGACTCTTAAAGATCAGGGACAGGAAGCGCACATAACAGATGTTCTTTTCCCTGACCTGATTCCTTCCCTTCAGTTGTTCTACCAGGTTTGAGAATAAGATGCTTCCAACGTCGACATCAGCTCCCCAGATTAATCCATACGCAATAGCCTGATGATTGAACGACATCTGATCCTGTGATCCCTGCATTCCTCCCAGGGACTTCACAATGTGGGTGAAGAGGACACGCCACATAGGAGTGAAATACTTAATCTTCAGAGGGGATTTGGCAAGGACCTCAGCTGGTGTAAGGGCAGGGTTAACGTCATGGCAAGGGTTGAGTGTGGCCAGGGCTTCCTTGACAGCCTTTTTGTCAACTGCCTTTAGGCATTCATCTCCATGTTTTAGTCCGGCCACACTAGAAAAGTCTTTAAGGGAGAAGGCAAAAGGATGTTCATTGCATGAAAGGCTAAATGTAATGGTGTCTTCTACTACTTCAGCAGAATACCAGAATTCCCTAAGGTATTCTTGGTAAAAGGTGGATGGAGATTTGGTGAAGGCTTCATTTAGGTCACAATTCTGCATGAAATTTACCAGATCTGAATATGTGTTGTTTGGTGCCTTAATCCATCCAATGGCGTTGTTGGAGGCGAGGATGCTCTCGTTGATCTCGAAGTTAACATTGGAGGCTTTTGGAACGGGAAACGCCATGGATTTGAGGTTGAATGTGAATGAAAATGGCGGATGGTTGAGAGAGATAAGAATTTAGAGAGAGAAGTAGATTTTAGAATGGTGGGTGAGAAGAGAAAGAAGACAATATATATTCAAACTTAAGTGAACAGTTATTCAACCATATTAAATGCAAGGTGCGAAAATGACTGCTCAAGTGGGTCCCCATGACCTTTCAAAAAGTTTGTCTCCTCGTTATCCGAAAAATAAATGATTAAATATTTGAGAATGTTTTTTGCATTTACTTGGAAAGTAACTACCTAGTTTCATGTGAAAAACATTTAATATAGAATTAATCATTTAATGAACACATTTAATATCAATCCACAGGCTTTGAGATATTGAGCATCCCTAGCTCAGCAACTAGCCTGTTAAACGAAGGTTCAGTCAAAGGCTTAGTAAAGATATCAGCTAGTTGCAGCTCTGTGGGAACAAAATGCAACTCAATATCTCCCTTCATTATATGATCCCTGATAAAATGATACCTGATATCAATGTGTTTGGTACGTGAGTAAAGAACAGGGTTGTTGGATATGGCAATGGCGCTGGTGTTGTCACAAAATATTGGCACTTTGTCATACAAGATTTCATAATCAGCCAATTGACTTTTCATCCAGAGCACCTGAGCACAACAGCTGGCTGCAGCGACATATTCTGCTTCAGCTGAAGACATAGCCACAGAGTTTTGCTTCTTAGCACTCCATCCAACCAACTTTCCTCCTAGGATTTGACAACTGCCTGAAGTGCTCTTTCTGTCAATACAGCATCCAGCATAATCTGAATCTGAATAGGCCTTGAGATCAAAGCCTGATTCTTTTGGATACCATAGGCCTAGGGATGGTGTTCCTTTGAGATACCTGAAAATTTTCTTAACAGCCACTAGATGGGATTCTTTTGGGTTAGCCTGGTACCTTGCACAGAGACATGTGGAGAATTGGATATCTGGACGACTGGCTGTTAGATACATCAGTGACCCAATCATGCCTCTATATAAAGTCTCATTGACAGAGACCCCTAACTCATCAGGGCCCAAGTTGTTGGGTGGAAGCATGGGGCATTTCACTGATGCACAATCAGCTAAGTCATATTTTTTAAGTAAATCCTTAACGTACTTTTCTTGACAAATTGAAATTCCCTTAGGACATTGATTAATTTGAAAACCTAAAAAGTAAGTTAATTCACCCATCATACTCATCTCATATTTCTTGGTCATTAATTTAGCAAAACGTTTACTAAGATTGACATTTGTTGACCCAAAGATGATATCATCCACATAAATCTGCACAATGATGAAATCACTCTTGTCCTTGAAGGTAAAGAGTGTTTTATCAATAGAACCCCTGATAAATTTATTTTCTGTTAAGAAATTTGAAAGAGTTTCATACCATGCTCTTGGTGCTTGTTTCAGACCATACATTGCCTTGTGAAGTCTGTACACATGGTTGGGAAACTCGCTGATCTCAAATCCTTCAGGTTGAGCAACATACACTTCCTCAGCCAAATCACCATTGAGGAAGGCACTCTTAACATCCATCTGATACACAGTGATGTTCATATAGGGAGCATAAGCAAGGAAGATTCTGATGGCCTCAAGTCTAGCAACAGGTGCAAATGTTTCATCATAATCAATTCCTTCAGTCTGAGAGAACCCCTGTGCTACCAGTCTTGCCTTGTTCCTGATGATGTTCCCAATTTCATCCATCTTATTTCTATAGATCCATCTAGTGCCTGTGATATTCTTTCCAGGTGGAGCTGGCACTAGAGTCCATACTTTGTTCCTTTTGAACTGATTGATTTCTTCTTGCATAGCAGCTACCCATCCTTCTTCTACCAGAGCCTCAGCTACTCTTTTAGGTTCAATTTGTGAAAGAAATTCAGCAAATATACATTCATTGGCTGAGGCTGACTTTGAGTCTTGGATTCGCTGTCTGGTTGTGACCCCTGCATTTGGTTCCCCAATAATGTTGACAAGAAGAATGTGTTGATCTCTTGACCACTTATTTTGAGGAGCTGGGGATTCAAGAACAGGGGTACTAGAGGGCACAGCTGGTACAATTTGAGTCTCATCCTGCTGACTAGGAGGGCTTTCTTCAAAGACAACCTCAGTTTCAGAGTCTTCTTCAGCCATATCAAGGGAAGCAATTCCATTATCAGTAGGAGAATCTTCAGAGATTTGAAGAATTGGTGAGTCATCAATATCATGAGAAGGACCATCAGAGATTTGAGGTTCTTCTTCATCAAGTTCCTGAGAGGTAGGAACTTCTATGTTGTGAGTAGACAGAGGGTCAAAAGCAGGAACATAAGGAGTGAGAGTGTTGGAGTGATGATGACTGGTAGGTCTGGGTTCTGTGAACTCATCACTTGGGAAAGACATATTTTCATTAAAATCTATTTCATCACCCTCTGTTCCTGTTCTCTGTATGACTTCATCAGCTTTATTGAATCTGACATGGAATGTTTCTTCTACTTCTTGTCTTCTGATGTTGAATACTCTGAAGGCTTTGGCTGTTGGAGAGTATCCCAAAAAGAAACCATCATCAGCTTTTTCATCAAACTTTCCAAGTTTATCCCTGTAGTTATAAATAAACACAGGGCATCCAAACACATGAAAATAGCTGACGTCTGGAGATCTTTTTCTGAAAACTTCATAGGAGGTTTTACCATGTCTTTTGACAATGATTGATCTATTTTGAGTGTAGCAGGCAGTGTGAACAGCTTCTCCCCAAAATTGCTTTGGTAAGGCTGCACCATTTAACATAGTTCTTGCTGCTTCAATCAAAGTCCTGTTTCTTCTTTCAGCCACACCATTTTGTTCAGGAGTGCCAGCTGAAGAGAAGTTCTGAGAATTCCCTTTTTCATCACAAAAAGATTCAAGTTGATGATTCTTGAATTCTGTACCATTATCACTTCTTAGAGCTTTGACTCTAACATCATTCATATTTTCAACCTGTCTGATGAAGGACATGATGGTTTCAGCTGCATCACTTTTCCTTCTGAGGAAGAACACCCATGTGTATCTTGAAAATTCATCAACTATAACCAAGGTGTATTTGTTGTGATTAATGGTTTGAGGTTTGACAGGTCCAAACAAATCCATGTGAAGGAGATGTAAGCACTTGTCAATAGAGAATGATTGCCTAGTCTTGAAAGAAGACCTGTGATGCTTTCCTTTGACACAGGCAGAACAAGTTTTGTCTTTGGAAAACATTACTGAAGGTAGACCAGCAACCAAGTTTTGAGTGGCTATCTTATTGATGTTCTTGAAGTTGAGATGAGACAGTCTTTTGTGCCACAGCCAATTGACACTTTCAGAGGCTTTGGCAAGAAAACAATTTGAGCTGTCTTCAGAGCACACAGCCATGTTGATGACATAAACATCTCTCCTTCTAGGTGCAATTAGCACAACATCATTATTTTTGTTGAATATGGTTCCCTGAGTCTTAGTAAACAAAACCTTATAGTCAGCATCACACAATTGGCTGATGCTAATAAGATTGTGTTTAAGACCATTCACATATGCAACTCTGGTGAATGTGATTCCATTGCAGTTCACTGAGCCATATCCTTCTGTGTCACCTGAATAGTTATCTCCAAACACCACTTTAGGACCTGGCTCCTTTGAGTATCTGTGCAGGTATTGTTGAATCCCTGTCATGTGTCTAGAACAGCCACTATCTAGATACCATACCGATTCCTTGAGATATTTCTGCACAGATACATAGAAACAGATTAGTTCCTATGGTGAACCTACTTTCCAGTGGGTTCCCTGAATTGCTTGTTAGCAACTCTTGTGTTCCTGAAAAACTTTTGGCGTTGGGATGGACAGTTCATTGTTTCATGGTTATAACTCTCACAGATATCACACCCAGGGAAGTCACCACACTCGTCTGAGTGATGGTCTGTGAACCCACAGAATTTACAGGGAGGATAAGGTTTGTAATTTCCCTGTTGCCTTTTAGAACTCTATGGTCTGTCCCTAGAGGGTGTCTGAGCTCTTTTAGCTGCTATGTGTCTGTCATGATCTAAGGTCGAATGGTGAGAATTTTTACATACATTGCAATAAGGTTTGATTAACCTTTCCCTTTTGGGTTCACCTAGGACTGACTTAGGTTCATGAGAAGTAGAGCATTCAGCGGAAGGCTTAATGTGTTGTTTCAAGAGTTCTACTTCTTTCATAAGAGACAACAGGCGATCTTCAGTGGTAGGTTCAACCTTATTCACAGCTTTAGAAGTAACAGGCTTAAAAGCTACTTGTTTACCAGTTGGTTTAGCAGGCACATGAAAAACTTTAGCTGGAGGATTCTCAATTTCTGTCCTAAGTTCATCCTTAGCAGTTCTAGAAGAACTGCTGGGTTCAACTCCAGAGAGTTTGGGCAAAGGTGGTAGCTCAGCCACATCTTCAGAGACAGGGTCATTTGTCAAAGAGGTATCTGACATATGAATAGTCTCTGTAGATTTAAAGACAATGTCTTTGGGTTTGGTAAGAATCCTCAGCTTATTTTTCTTAGAAGTTATATCCCTTTTTAAGTCAGCAGGCACTTCATCCCTAAGCAATTCATCAATAGTAAACCTAGCACACAGCCATTTTTCAATAATCTTGTTCAATTCAGAGACTTGATCATTTAAAGCTATGTTTTTCAGGTTTAATCTAGCTACTTCATTTTGTAGGGATATTTTCTCTAAATTAACTCGCCTGAGAGTTTCACATTCAGCTTTAGCATTTATCATTTCAGATTTAATGGAGTGAAACTTATCAAGTAAGTTCTTTCTTTGTTCCTCAACAAAGTGCAAATCAACAATGGTGTAATCAAGGACATGCTTACGTTCATCACTATCAGACATAGATAAAAGCCTGTGTACCTTTTTCATAGTGATGTCAACCCATTGTCCTGATCTAGCATCACCTTTTCCAACAGCTGGTTCATCCTCAGCTATCGCCATAAAAGCCCTGACTCTTGTGGTGTCTTCTTCATCTGAAGTCAGTGGTTCATCATTCCAATCATAAGTTTCAGCAACCAACCCTTTCTCTGTCTTTTTCTCACCACCTTTCTTTTTGGACAGAGCTTCAATCTTCAAGTTCATTTGTTCTAACTCAGCTTTAAGTGCCTTGTACTTATTTTTGTAATCTTTCTTCTCAGTGTCTGAAGAATTGGATTGAGATGAGTTGTTATGTTGTTTGAACTTGTAGGGTTTGGATGAAGATGATGGATAGGAGGGTGATGATGTCTTGGTAGATGGACAGTCTTTTTGATAATGCCCAAGCTTTCCACAGGCAAAACATGTTTCTTTTGACCTGTCAGTTGGTTTACTAGCTGATCCTATTCTTCCAGATCTTTTGTAGTATCTTCTTTGGTTGGCTAGCAAAGCTCTTTCATGGAACTCTGCATTAAGGTCTAACAAAAACTCTTGGCTGCTACGGGTATCTTCTTCAATATCAGAATCGCTGTCATGAGGATGTGTTGCAGAGATCAAGGCTTTGGAAGATGCTCCTTAGACTACAAATCTTTTAGTCTCTGATTTGTAGATAGTATCGATCAGCCCTTCTTCATAATTGTACTTACCATAGAGCTGAGCAAGGGTATCATTTTTGATTGAGTTGTTAGCTCTCTGAGTCTGATTCATGCTCAGCCATTTTCTTGGAAGGTTGTTGACAAAAGTAGCATTGATCTCAGCTTGACCAATCGTGACATCATTCATAGCCAGGTCATTTAGAAGAATCTTCAGCCTAGTATAGGTTTGCTGAACCTTTTCACCTTCAAGTGACTTAAAGGCATTAAACTGAAGTCTGAGTGCCTGAATTTTTGTCTCTCTTGTTTCAGAGGGTCCTTCATGGCCAAGAATGAGGTTTGTCCACATTTGTTTAGCTGGGGGACACTGAATGACAGACTTCATGATATGCTTGGGAAGACAGGAAATTATGATGCTTTTGAGACGTTTATCTTGGTTTGCTAATTTTCTATCAGCTGAAGTCCATTGTTTGATAGGTTTGGGAAGAGGGTTTTCTTCAGTGGATGTAAGCGCCATGGGAATATATGGACCATTTTCTAAAATTTCTAAGAGAAAAGGTTCAAGTCCATCAAGGTATACAAGAAATTGACTCTTCCAACTGGCAAAGTCTTCTTCATCAAAGACTGGTACACTAGTTACGTGTGATCCACCTCTTGAGTCAAGAAGTTGGGGTAGATCATCGTCATTGGCTGGAGGGTTAAGTCTTGGTGAAGATGGGTTTGCGGAAGGTGATTGTGGGCTAGAAGTTTCCGGCATGGTGGATCTTGATTATAAAACTGAGAACGATGTTTCTTGAAGGTTTTAATATCAAACACTGCTCTGATACCAATTGAAAGTCCCTAATCAATGCAAGAAACCCTAATCTTAACTTAATCAACACAAGGTATTACTTTTCAAACGTAATCTTATTATTGTATAATAAAGAATTACATGTGTTATGGATAACACAGTTTGATGACAATGTGTTGTGCACACTTTGAACAACAATAAACCCTAACTTATGAATACAGTCGTAGCTGTTTGATTCACTAAGTTATATGCACTAATGTTCTTAATATCTCAAAGTGTTGAAACTTAATGCATGGATACACATCCTATTTATAGTGTTACGAGTTTGACTTAAACAGTACTTGATGTCGACTACACAAGCTTTTACAAGTTCCCACATCAGTCACATGATGTCCTTCTATTCTTGGTAGTCTTCCATTATGCTTTAAGGAACAGTTGTCAAAAACATTTTCCTTATTCTTCATAGTCTCGAACACACAAATGGCATGTCCAAAGTGTGCTGAGAGTTATCAGGGTATTACCACCCCTGTTAACTCTCAACCCCTCAGAGTCCCTGATACATCTTGGCTGTTATCCATCACAGCCAATGAGTATATCTTCAGGTAATTCTTCGACTTCCCTGACAATGTCTCTGACATGGACTCCTCTGAGGTTGCTCACAGAGACTTGGATCTCTGTGAGTCTTGCGAAACTTGCCTGCCTCCTAGGCACAGGCAAGTGACTATCTATCAGCCTAATTATGTTTAAATCAATGATCAGGGAATCTAATAAGTTTAGATTCCCAACAATAGTGAGTGGGTTACATAAGGGTAATAAAGAGCAGTTCAAGACAGTCAACGAAATGGTTACAAGGTGATAAGGTTTCAAGAGATTTAGCAGGAATCGTCAGGAGACACGTGCCAAGATGATAACGAACGATAAAAATAAGAACTTCAACCTCGGTCCAAATCAGTGGTACGATATAAACAAAGAAAAGGCGATGTAAAATGACGAATAAGTCATAAATAAAAAGAAAGGATAAAGGAATCTGTATGTGTGCACATCGTGATTAATTTGACAATAATATACTTTTAAGAAAGTAGGGTATCAGTTTGTCAAATCACTTGGTTCCTAAAAGTTCAAGATTTATGTATGACCGAGCTCAAGTTACCGTTTGTAAACGTTTTCAAACACAATCAATGTTTCATGGTTGTAAAATGTTATTAGTTACAATTTTGCGAGCTCACACGAACTTAAAATGCTTCAAACCATGTTTCTAACTTCTATCAGTTTTGACCCTTTTTAGTCAACTTTGAATTTTTGGGTTTGACTTTTGGGTTTGGCTAGACCAATTGATTTACTAAATGACATTTTAAGACTCGAAGTCTAGAGTAATTTGGTGTAAAACGATGTTTTGAACAACTTTCTAGTTTTACTCAAGACTTGAAACGGACAAAAAATGGATGAAAATGCCCTTGCATTAAATCTATCAACAAAATGATATTTTAGAATTATTCAGAAAATAACTTCTTAAATTTTAAATTTTCAAATGAGCGTAACTTGCTCGATTTTAAAGTTTACTGGTCAAATTTTATGTCCTAAACGGACGTCTCAACAAGTAGAAATATATATTTTTATGTCTAAAGTTATAAAAATATTCTCTCGACACAGCTTGAAATTAAACCTTAATTTCATAATAACTCAGAATTAATGTACACACAAGACTTGTGGATTCCATGAAGAAGAAAGAGAATAAACGGTATAATTAATCATGTAAAGAAAACACAGTATGGAAATGGTTCAAGAATGCCAACGATAATCTGAGAGATAAAAAACAACGCATATCATCCGTGTCTTTGGCTGCGAGATGCAATGCAGGAAGGTCTCCAGGCGGCGTGATTTTCCAAAATCACAAGACATACCAAGAAAGAAACATAATATTAACAAGTCACACTCCTGAGGCGAGGAGGTTTAATGAAAAAGGGAGGATACAAGTAGGATCGTATTCCAAACAATCGTCACATAATAAATGACGATCATGTGTTCAAGGTACAACGGATGTTGTAAGTCGAAGTCGAAACGTAGAATGGTCCATGAAATAAGATGTAATCCATGTATAAATGTCGTGTAAAACGGTGGCGTAAAGGTAAATCAAGATTATGAAAACCCACAATATTATTTAATACTGATTCAACGAATTCTTCGAGATGTGTGACTCAAACGATGTCTTTTAGTTTTTTCCGGAGACACATTGAGCTACACAATGGTCTATAGACTAGACATTCAATTACGAATGGTCGGAAAGAAAATCTGCGTATCTAAATAGATATTTTAAAGGAAATAAACAATGAAAGCAACATGCACGGTAGTAAGAATGAAAATCAGAAGTTTCATCGAAAACAACACTTCTTCAATTCCGAACAATGGTATCACGAGAGTATGCACAACATGTAGCAGCGAGTCGAGAAAAACAGATTATTCAAAACGAACGAGTATATGAAGTCAGTCGTATCACGCAGAAATGCAATAGCAATAGTACTCAGAAAAATGAGTATGAAAAGTCGGCAGCATACGCGCTCTGAATACAAGTATGTAACGTCATAACGATACAAAATCATTGCAATAAGATCAATTCACAAGAACAAGAATTCAAGAAATACAGTATAGGCAGATGTAATCACAGTAATATCGAATGATAATTCATGAAGCACAAAGGCTTTGAAAAGACATAGTAATTATCGCCATTAAGGTAATGTAATATTTCAACAGGTAATCAGGAGAAGAAATACTACAACGATAATTAAAAGTAAATAATAAGGGTTAGAGAGTTACCCGCAAAGATATCGAACAACAATGGCAGATTTTGTGTGTAACACTTAGAAACAATATAATATTTGAACTTTCGGTTATAGACTAAGTTTTGAAAAACGACTCAGTTCCCTATAACCATCGCTCTGATACCAATCTATGAGACCCCCAAATCTGACATGGAACAACTAGGCAACGAGGGGGTAACACGTCATAGTACAAGAAACAATGAATTACAGTTCATATAAAGCTGACGAAATAAAAACATGTACATTACGTCATAAAAGGTCAGAGTTTTTAAACATAGGTCCCATAGTTTTAGAAGCGGAAAATTATATTATTTCGTCTTAATTTTTAACATAAAGTTGCCCAAAAGATAGAATAAACTTCTGACAGTTTATATAAAACAAATCTTTCAAAAGCATCACAGAAATCTCCAAGCTGCGATAATATCCTGCGGGCTCCCATCCAAGCAAAGCTAAGTAATAATACCTGAGATTAAACATGTAAAATCGTCAACACAAAGTTGAGTGATATTCATAGGTTTAGCAATAAGGATGTGGAACACAAGCATACATTTGTAAACAAGAAATAGGGGAAAATGGTTACGTACGATAACCATAGTCCGAAACTTTATTATTGTTGTTTAGTTCATGAACCGAAGCTTAACTCAGTGTAAGTTCCTCTAGTCAATATTCAGCCTAAATACTCAAGTGATAAACAAATGTATGTGCGTCAAGGTAATCGGGACGGGGATAGTCAATCCCGATGGATCAACCCACAACATTCGCGCTTGGTAGCAGGATTAATTAACGGTTCATGATCAATGAGAGGTAACTTAAGGCTAAATACTAAAAGCAATAATATCAATGAAAATCACTTGGAAATCCTCAAGTTCTGGAAAACATACAATTTCTGGATAGCATACATGTTGAGGATATCACACAGTTTTTAAATGGTTGTGTTCCACCATGTAAAATCTCACCCCGTGTTTAGAAACCATGTACACGTAAAAAGGGGATATGAACACACCTTATCCATGAGGTAAGCCAATTACGGTACTCAGCAACTGAGTAGAAACAATGGTAGTGAGACGATCACCGACGATATGGATGCCCGGGGAAACACGAAAACCGCAACCTATCAAAATAAGGCGCGCGTTAAGACTCGAACTCAAATGTCGATATGTACCAAATATAATATGACTCAAATGTTTTCAAAGTATCCATGTTCAAAACCATTGACACGAACCAAATGAATTCATACTAACCATTTATTCCAACACTACACGTTAAAACACTTGTACACTTGAAATTGACCCGTTATACGACGCCAAGTTAACGCATGTCAAACTATTCTTTAACCTTATTCGGACCAGTAGCTAAGTCAATTATATAATGACTAAGTACTTGAGTAAGTCACCATGTCCGATGGTGAATACTCAAACTCACGCAACACAAGCATTGAACTATGTGTCTAAAATAAAATCAGCAAGTACACCCCGAATGTACACACCGATCTATCCTATATAGACTTGTCCGTTTTAGACGAAAATTAGTGTCAATGTCACTTATAACCTGTATAAGACCTCACCAAAGTTTGAGCCCAATTTTACACTTTAAAACCCATCAGCTCAACACTTTACTCGACTCCAAATTTGGGACAGATTTGTATACTTGTTTTGTAAAACCGTTTGGACCACTTTAAAAGTGCTTACTCGACAATCCATCTTTTTAAAACACTACTAGACTCATCAAAATAAGTTTTTAAACTTTGAAAACCAGTAGATACATTTATCTAACCAAGCCTAAAGTCCCCGAGAGTCGACCTAAAATCAGCCACAATTTCGGATTGTGCCGACTAGCGTCTCTCGGTACACGAAAACTAAAACAAGCATAACTTTTGACTCGTAATGACTTAGAAGCTCTATCTTATACCAAAACGAGCGTCTTGGAAAACTCTACAACAATATCAAATAAACTTAGCCTTTCACAGACCTTAAACCCACGAAACAGTCTGTTTAAAGCTGCTGTCCCAAATTACACTTTTAGAAAACAAGTCAAATCAATTTTCCCACCAAAACTAATCATTTCCATATCTCTAGGATCATCATACTATAAAACCCATCAACCAAACACACTCCTAAACACATGTATGCATCAAAATCAAAAGATCAAAATAAATACTTAGACTTTTTAACATGAAAACATGAAAATTAAAGCTCATACCACACATGCAAGATGATCAAAACATTTTCCAACCACCAATTCCTAAAATTATGAAATTTTGATACATGTAGGAAATTCTTGGATCATTAGAATCATCATTGAAATTTATGAGGTGGTCATAAATTAGTTTTTGTTAAATCATGGTGGATGATGGTGAAATGAGGGTGTTTTGTGGTGGTGGAGTGGCGGAAAAATAGAGGTGAGGGGAGGAGTTGGTGATTTTTTTTTATAAATATGTTATGTATGTGTTTTAGTGGAGAAAGTGGTATTTATATATGTGGTAATGGAGGGACCAATATTGCCAACTTTTAAACTTGTTGACTTAAAAACAGTTACTAGTTTTAAAGGGTAGAAAATGGTTATTGGCAAATATTGAAAATATTTACGGGACTCGGGTTTCGTAAAAATACTTTTCAGAAGTTACAATGCATCATAAAAATGATTATATGATTTCCCGACACGACTTAATACGTAATTAAAACGAAATCGTCGAAAATATTAATAATCGAAACAATCGATAAATAAACGTAAACTTTTGGGCATCCGTCTGTATCGCGATCACTAGGAATTCTCGTTGTACATTGATTTTGAATAAACTCGTTGTAAAACGCACGCAGGTGATTTTAAATCAAAAACTTTGATTTAAATTAAAAATGGAAAAATAAAATAAAAATTTTATAATTCCATACAACGTATTTATCGATGATCAGAAAAATACTTAAAAAGTATAATTTAAAAATCTCAGGATTTACATATAACAAAACAAGAAAACATAATACGTTGAAAAATTCAAGAAGCACGAATAAAAAGAATAAAATAATGTTGGGAAAGTACGGGTTCTCACATGAACATAAAAAATACCATCACCATTTAAATCCCAAGACCATCGATCCTCCATGTTTAACAGATTACCGAACCAATTAAATCAGTGATAAGATCATACTGATGACTTTCACTCCCTCCTCTAGGCTCACATCGGAAGGAAGACGTAAAGGAACCACACAACTTAGAAACCATAGTACATTCTTTGGAGCTTTCAAGAGCATATAATCGAGGGAAAACGTACCTTAAGCAAGAGTCACCAATCCAAGGATCACTCCAAAACATAGTTTGCAGCCAATTGCCAACTCGAATTCTATAGTAGGATACAATGTCCACCCCTCGATCCTTAAGAAGGTTAACTTCTTTAACAATAGAAATCCATGTCGAAGAATAACTACGAGTCACCTGTAACTTTGAACCATGAACAGAAGAAGTAACCTAGAACCATAGGGAAGAGTCAGGCGATAGATACCGCCAAATCCATTTAAAAAGAAGCCCTCTGTTAAGAGCGAAGAAGCTTGAAACCCCTAAACCTCCTTGTTTTTTAGACGCAAGTACCTTGGGACACTTGACCCAATCGATTTTCTTCTCGTTGTCTTGAACGCTTTTAAAGTAGTTCCTATGTAAAGCTTCCATATAAGACAACACAGCCTTGGGAGCTTTATAAATAGATAACGAATAGATGGGAATAGAACCAAGAACCGATTTTAGCAATGTAAAACGCCCTCCAATAGAAAGAGTCTTTATTTTCCATTTAGACAACCGCTTTTTAATCTTACTAAGAGTATCATCCCACGATTTAACCAGAGCCATGTTACCGCCTACCACAACCCCTAAATACATGAACGGGGTTTTCATGACCGAACACCCAATAGAGGTAGCAACCTCTATAATACCGAGACGGAACACCCACACCGAGCAGCTGACTTTTGTTAAAATTTATCTTCAAGCCTGAAAGTAAGGAGAACCATAGAAGCACATTAATAATACCTTTAAGATAATCATGTGACCAATGCCTAACGAAGAGCACAATGTCAACATAAAATAAGTGGGAAATCATAGTCGAAGAGTCCAACTTAATACATGTGAAGATTCCTTCATTGATTGCACGTGAGAAAGATAGGTGAAGTGTTTCCATGATAAGAATGAATAAATACAGCGCCAATGGTCTCCTTTCTTCAACCCACAATAAAAATGAAACTCCGAGGTAGGACTCCCATTAATTAAAATAGAAGCCATACCCGTCTCCAAGCTGTCACGAATGCAAGCACGCCATTTGTAACCAAAACCAAATCGATTTAGAACTTCATACAAGTAATCCTATCTAACGGAATCATAAGCTTTAGCAAAATCCACTTTAAAAACAATTGACTGATGGTTCTTAATCTTACACCAAGATAACAGCTCATTTAGAATAAAAGGACCGTCTAAAATTTGACGATTAGGCAGAAAAGCAGATTGCACATCCGAAATAAGGCTAGAGATAATCGATGACAAACGATTAGCAAGTATTTTAGTGACAACTTTGTAAAGACTCCCAATCAATCTTATAGGAAGATAATCACTAACAATCTTCGGATCAAGGCTTTTAGGGATGAGGGCGATAAAGGAATAATTACATCCTTTAGAAAAGGAACGATGATCGAATAAGCACTCAACCGCAGTGCAAAGATCTGGGCCAATGATATACCAAAACTTTCGAAAGAAATCAAAGGTAAACCCGTCTGGCCCAGGGGATTTATCTTGACCACATCCCCATACCGCTTTGCGAATTTCATCTCTAGAGACAGGAGCCTCTAATTCATCAGCTTGGACATAAGTAAGCCTATTAGGGAACATGAAATTAATACGACCATGTGTAGCACCCCGTTCCGAAAAACGACTAGAAAAATGATCCCGAAATTCCTCTTTGACACGCGTAGGGTTATCAACCCACTCACCATCACTCAGGACTCCTTTAATAGATAAATTAGCACGCCTCTTATTAACAACACCATGGAAAAATATAGAATTTTTGTCACCCTCTATAGCCCATTTAATTTTAGCTCTTTGACTAGTGTCCCGGGTTTCTGAACTTTTAATATCTTGCAGCAGTTGCATACAGTTCATACGAGAAAGAAGGAGGTTATTATTCACCTCACCACGGTCTAAAGCTTTGTCAATATCACACAATTTAGATTTAAGATCGTTTATTTGACCCGAAGTGTTCTTCTTTTGAGAAACAACCCAAATACGAATCTCCTTCTTCAACATTTGAATTTTCTTTTTAAAACGAATCATACCATTATGATCATCAAGAACAAAAGAAGTCCATGAATGTGAAACCATCTGCTCGAACCCATCCAAAGTAAACCAAGAGTGATATATCCGAAAAGAAGTAGTTCCATAGTCAATGTTTACCTCCCGAAGTAAAATAGGCCTGTGATCTGAAAGATGCTTATCAAGATAGATTGTCGAACCATGAGGAAAGGAAGAGAGCAGCCCATCTGACACAAGAAATCAATCCAATTTACTCATTTTTGAAGCAGACGGATGCGGCCAAGTGAAAGAATATCCTTCAAGTTGAATATCCACAAGCCCAGAACTTGAAATAAATTTATTGAACTCCATAGCTCCTTGATTATTGAAATTAGATCCAAAGCGTTCACCAATATGTCTAACCTCGTTGATTTCACCCATAATTATAACCTCACCACTCCAACGATTAATAAGAGAATTAATATAACTCCACAAAATACGCTTGCCATACATAGATTGAGGAGCATATACTTATATCATTAAGACACTCAACTTATTTGGAATCCATTTCCCATAAAGGGCAACGAAATTATCCGAAAGAATATGTTGCTCTTTATAGAAGACATTAGGATCCCAGACACAAAGAATGCCACCCGAATTACCAAGAGCTTCACAATGAATATGATCAAAAGAATAGTTACCCCATAAGAATTTAATGTCCAAGGTAGAAAAGGACTCCATCTTCGTCTCTTGAAGGGACAAGAAACTTATTTTATGCTTGTTATTTAACTCCTTGACCCAATACTTCTTGGCCTTGGATATGAGCCCTTGAATGTTTAAGGACAAACAATTCATTGGGAACCAGTGTAAACTCCTTGTGCACTAATAATCTTCTGCATGTCGTCTGAAACCCCTTCCATAGTGAAACCCATAGCGTGACCAACCTTGATCATGTCTTCTAGGACCTCTAAAATAGAACCACCTTTGTTGATGTTAACTCCCTTGTCTCGAGTCTCCCTAGAAAATGATGAGTCAATCTTCTGAGCATCCTCCATAGTACGCGAGCCAAAACCATCTAAAGAATTTTGTGATCGCGATTGTTCCACCTCATTAATCTGCTGATCAAATTGCATTTGTACTTCCTGCTCAGGTGTGTAACTGGGAGGATGTGGTATGCTAGAGTCATTGTGTGCATTGTGATCCTCTTGGGCACCATTAGCCTGTTTCTTGAGTGTATCATAAAAATTAAAAGGATCATGTTGTCCCATATTTTAAGATGATTAAACAAGAAAAATAGAGATGAAAAGATATGAATTCTAGAGAGAGAAAGTAGAGAGAGAAAAGAGAGAGAATGGTTGGAACTTGGTGAATATTAGATTAGAGAGAATGAGAATACAAATGACCAACACCCTTCCCAACATGCTAGGAAGGGTATATATAGTCCTGCCACATGCGGGCTTTGTTAGGACTATATTCTAATGGGCCGGGATTTCCTTTTAGGCTTTAGTTACTTATGAATAAACTTTAGCTTAAAGTTATAAAACACGACTAACTTACTACCTATTACAACATTCTAAAATACGATACATAATAAGCATATGACCGAACATTCTTGTTTGACTCAGTATTTTGAGGCTAACAATCTCCCGCAATGTGAGGTCATTCCTCTTCGTCATTTGGAGATTTATGGAGATTACTAATCTCGTCATAAATGAGTCTTGAACGTGTAATAGTATTCTTGTTCCTTCATGCTGTGATATTTGAGCCTTTGTCGTTGTCTTTCGACTTTGTCTCTAATCTTGATATCTTCAAATCATCCCTGACTTGTCTTTGCCATCTTGCGATCTTGTGTCTTCATCCACATGCTCACACTATTAATTGTTGAATATGTCTTTAGGCATGAGTATGTGGTTTTGAATTTTAGACTTTGTTGAGTACACCGGAACGCCACCTTCTCGAGACAAAACATAGAAACGGACTGAATGGATTTGACATTCGTCCTAAATCGGTAGCATTTTACCTCCGTTCGGTGAAGACCGTTATACGATATTAAATACCGTACCTGTGATTAGGTAGATTCAATTAAGAATCTCCTTGACAGGGTTTCGCGGTTGTACTAGTCGTTCTCTTTACTCGACCGTCTCAAAGCAAGACTGTGAACATAAAGAGTGAATCAACTGGATAAATATCTGCTTGATTAAAGTCGTCAATTCAAAGTCCTGGAACAAGTTTGATTCATAAAGAATCTTACCATTGTTTCTTTCCAGTTGACACAAGCTTGATTCATAAGAATCTTGCAAATCACCTACCGTAGCGCTGTTTGATGTTGACGCTAGAAGGATTTCCATTCGTCACTGTGAATATTAATGATTATCACTTTGAATGTTCTGGCAAGACCATAAAGATATTGCGTAGAAACTTGAAACGAGTTTGAATCAATTCAGAATCAAACCACTGTTGCTTTTTAGTTTTACATATGTTTAATTCATAAAGAATCTTACATATGACCTACTGCAGTGTTGTTTGATGTTAACACTGGAAGGAATTCCACTCATCATTTTAAATACTAAGTAGTATCACTCTGTGTGTTCTAGCAATATCGCAAGGATATAGCATAGGACTCTCTTCTTTGTCATTCCATGTGTCCTAACGAGATTTGATTGATCTCTTGGCTCTAGACTCGATTTGTGCAGTTTTACTGGTTGGAGGCTGGAGCAGATGCCACCTATTCAATATCAACTATCTCGGAGTGAGAAAGCTAATAGAAGTCATGTTATTCTCCGTGACAATAAAACAAACTTCTTTTGAGAGAAACTTGAGTAGCTAGGTAAGGGTTGTGCATTACATCACTGGGTCCATGATGTGTAGTCTTTATGATGTGTTGACCCGGTTTCTGCCTAAGTTGTATGGAGGGTTAATTTCTTTTCACCCTTTATCCTTACATTTCTTTTTCATTCTTCAACCACTTCAATGCTTACCAAGACATCAGTACTAGCACATTGTTGTGATTGTTCCAGTGCTAGCTTTAGTACTTAGTCTGCATTCAGCTACATTCACATTCTACTTCATCTTTCCTAAGGACTTCTAATAATCTATTGGATTGTCCCTGGGAAGATCCCTCCGGTTCTGGTTTGATCATAGGACTTAAACCTAACCACCCTTTTGATACCCATAACGTCGTGGATTAAAGATGTTGTGGGTATTTGATGGTAACCATAAACCACTTTAAATTCTAACAAAGTGTTTGAAAAACATTTAACACCTTGCTAGGTTTGTCGTTTCAGAAAATCTCCCCTTACACATGTGCATTGAAATGCGAAAGAATTTAAGTAGACATTTTGCACATATGGGTAAGAGTTAAAGTGCTTGAGTCTATAGATCACATTTTAATCACATTTTCTCCCCCTATCTCTAATATATGAAATCTTTTGATATTAGAGATACTAAATTTGATTAAAATATATTTTGAAAAATAGTCTTGAAAATCTTCGGGAGAAAGATGTGTCAAACTTAGCATGAATTTGGAAAGCTCCCCCTCAAAAATTGATCCAATTGAATTGTCATTACGAGGATATGATCCACATTAAACTTTTGAGGATAGGAGTTGTTGAACAAATAATTTTTGAAAGATTTTGAATAATCATTGAAAAACTCTTGAAAAAATTGTGTTCAACGCTTTTCGAAAAACTCTATTTCTTTTTGGCGAAGTGGTTTTTCTAAAGCATAAACTTGAGTTCATAGACTTTGAATGTCTTGACGAATCCACTCAAGTGTAAGAAGATTTATCTTCTTTTGCTGAGGGTAAGCGCACTAAATCGTACACTCCCCTGTGAATATAGATCCGGGTTACAATCTGAAAGTGATTACAAGCCATTGTGTTGAGCTTAAAACGTTGAATGTTTTGTGAGAAGCTCAACCCAAGATAGATTGTTCTACCCGTTGTTTGGAAATGTTGTCCAAAATGTACAATTTCCTTTATTAAATAGAAATGACATGTTTTGAAAAATATTTACAACTTTCATTCGAGCTTTATGTACACACCTGTGTCGTTATTGAGCAACATTTCTAGGCACGTCCATATTATCGATACTGAAAGACATGTCGAGACGAATATTTTTGGATTTTCAAAGATTTTTTATTTTGTGTTTTGCTTTTATATGTTTTATATTTTTGTATTTTGCTTTTCAGTGATATTTACAAGTAGATATTTGATAGATATATCAAGCATGCACCTTTGCCAGAATCTCCAGGTCTGCTGGAGTCAAACATCTCATACCAATTTGCCTAACGAGGTACTCAAACCTATCTTTCGACAGAGCTTTCGTAAACAAGTCGGATAATTGGTAATCCGTTCCAACAAAGTATTGTTCAACGATACCTCTTTCAACTTGTTCGTTTATGAAGTGATATTCTGACATCGATGTGCATCGTGCGAGAATGTTGTACCGGATTGCGGGAGATGGCTATGGCGGACTTTGAGTCACTGTACATAGGTACTTTATCAAAGTGGAAGCCATAATACATGAGTTGTGTTCTCATCCAAAGAACTTGAGCACAACACGCAGATAGAGACACATACTCCGCTTCGGCAGAGGAAAGTGACGTACAATCCTACTTCTTGGAAGACCATCCCACTATCTTATCTTGACCTAGAAATTGTGCACCACCAGAAGTACTTTTTCATGTATCAAGACACCCTGCATTATCAGAATCTATAAAGGCCGTTAGAAAGAAACCGGTTTCCCTCGGATACCAGAGTCCCAAATGAATGGTATTCTTAAGGTGCCGAAAGATTCGTTTAACCTCCTTGAGGTGCTTTTCAGTGGGTCGTGCTTGATATCGTTCACAATAACACGTAGCATGTAAAATATCGGGTCTGCTTGCTGTCATATACATGAGGGAGCCGATCATGGAACAATATCTCGTTTGATCTATGGCATTTCCCTCCAAGTCAGCATCTAGCGATTTGGTGGATAATGGTGTCACAACGGGGTCACATGAGGTCATACCATGCTTAATGATTATCTCATGACAATACTTAGCTTGGTTTATAAAGATACCACTTGGGGATTGGTGAACTTGAATTCCTAGAAAGAATTTTAGTTCGCCTATCATTGACATTTCAAATTTGCTACGCATTACTTTTTCAAACCATTTTGAAAGTTTTGGGTGACATAGACTGCTTCCTTCAAAGGACCGTTTGGAAATTCCGTGTTCACGTCCATTTGATAAATAGTTATGTGCAGCATAAGCAAGGGAAATCATGTTTGTTTCCATACGAGCAACTGGTGCAAATGATTCGTCAAAATCAATTCCCTCTTTCTGGCCATACCCCTTAGCCACTAGCCTAGCTTTGTTCTTGATGATCGTGTTTTCTTCATCCATCTTGTTTTTCCAGATTCATCAAAGATTTAACGGTGTTACATCGTATGGTCTGTCAACAAGTTCCCAGACCTTAAGTTTTTTAAATTGTTGAAGTTCATCCGTAATCGACTCAATCGAAGCATGATCAGCCATGGCTTCTTTGATGTTTTTCGGTTCAGCTGTACTCACTGCGAGTGCAAACATATAAACATCGCCACCGGTTTCTAGTTGTCGTCTAGTACAAACAGGCTGTGAAGGGCTTCCAATCACTTGAACCAAAGGGTGATCTCGGGTCCAATGATGTGTTGAAGGATGTCGTTGATAAAACGTGTGCATATTTGACGGATCAACATGGCGAGTAGAAGACTCTCCAGTTTCGTGTACCGATGTACCGAATGGGTTGTGAAAATTGTCATCGTCATATAATGCATCGTCTGCTTGATTTATGTTCTCTGGAGCAATAAAAGTAGTTGTGGATGTTGTAGGATCAATAGTTGATGTGATATTCTGAGGAGGTAAATCTGCAGCAACCCGTGTTGAAGTAGATGAAGTTGTATCCCTTTGTTGACGATGATCGGTATCATCATTCTTATCATGAGTGACAACGGAAGACTTTGATACAACATGTTTCTCCCCCGTGAAATATTCATCAAACATTGGTCCATATAACATTTCCAACTCTTCAAGTGTCGTGTCCACTGTCATATCTGCTCTTGGAACATGTTCAGGAACCAGCTTTGAACTTGATGGTTCATTGTTATGGTCTTGAGTTCTGAGTTCCGTGCGGTTGTGCACAGAAGTCTTCTGTCTTTGTGGATCAGGACTTAAACTGCTTTGTTCAAGTGCCATTTCTTGCAATTCATCGAATCGGACATGAATAGTCTCGACTATCAATTTTGTTCTCTTGTTTTACACTCTATATCACTTAGACTGAGTTGCATATCCCACTAGAATGCATGCATCACCTTTCTCTTTCATCTTGTCCAGATTTTCACCGTCTTGATCCCAAACTTAGATCGATTAAGCTTGTGTATACGAGATTAGATCAAGTTATACACGTAGAGAAACTTTGTTTATGTATAAAGTAATCTAAGTGTTATGCGGAATTAACACTTAAACAAGAACACGCAAAGATGTAAAAAAACTTTCACTTGATTGAATATAACGAACTTGCTTACAATGAAAGTGTTTAATGTATGAAAACTGATATTGAACAATAACCTAAAGGTCTTCTTTTATAGACATAAGAAGCCTTGTACAAGAGTCTACGTGTCAACTATTCTAGGTAAAGATAATTATAGAAAATACAATATTGAACTTATCTTTACTAGAAACAATATACGTGTAGACTAAATCTTTCCATCAGTGATTGTCTTCAACCTATCAACGCTTGACTTCTTTTTGTCAACGCTTGATCTGTTAGCGTTTGTTTTCTTCCTATCAACGCTTGTTTTCCTCTTGTCAGTGCTCAAGTGGACTGGCTACATTTTATTCCCAACAGTGTCCACTGTGATATCTGCTCTTGGAACATGTTCAGGAACCAGCTTTGAACTTGATGGTTCATTGTTGTGGTCTTGAGTTCCGAGTTCCGCGCGGTTGTGCACAGAAATCTTCTGTCTTTGTGGATCGGGACTTAAACTGCTTTGTTCAAGTGCCATTTCTTGCAGTTCATCGAATAGGACATGAATAGTCTCGACTATCGATTTTGTTCTCTTGTTTTACACTCTATATCACTTAGACTGAGTTGCATATCCCACTAGAATGCATGCATCACCTTTCTCTTTCATCTTGTCCAGATTTTCACCGTCTCGAAATATGTAACACGTACATCCAAAAACATGAAGGTATTTGAGTGAAGGTTTGCGATCATGAATTATGTGATATGGTTTCTTTTCGTGTCTTGGGATAATTAAGGATCGGTTTTATGTGTAGCATGCGGTTGACACGGCTTCGGCCCAAAAGAATAGTGGTAATTTTGAAGCGGATAATAATGTTCGAGCAACCCCAACTAAAGTACGGTTTCGTCTTTCAACAACGTCGTTTTGTTCAGGTGTTCTAGCAATAGATGTTTCATGTTCAATTCCTTCAGCCTCAAAATAAATCTTCAGAGTTGAATTCAAGAATTTTGTGCCTCTATCAGTACGTACCACTTTTACTTGAGCTTGAAGACCATGTTGTATCTGCTTAAGGAAGTTGATGAGAACTTCGGGTGTTTCATCCTTGGACCTCAAGAAGTGAGTCCAGGTGTACCTTGAGTAGTCATCGACAATTACCATAACGTATTTCTTCCCATTGATGCTTTGAACACGCATGGGGCCACACAAATCTATATGAAGAAGATCTAACCGTCCTTTAGAGCTTGCTGTAGTCTTTGTCTTGAAACTACTCCGTTTAGCTTTACAAAGCTCACAAGAAGAAAAAAGATGATCTTTGATGAATTTCAAGTTTGGAAAGCCTCGCACAATATCTTTATTGGAAAGCAAGTTGATGGTATCAAAGTTAAGATGAGATAATCGTTGATGCCATAACCAAGCTTGAGTCGTTGAAGCTTTAGCCATGAAACAGATCGGAGTTGAAGAAGTGGAGTCTAGAAGTGAAATAGTGTAGAGATCAGTACCCCGTGAACCGGTAAGTAAGTCATTCCCATCATAATCACGAACAAAACAGGTCTTCTTTCTAAAAGAAACCTCCAAATCCGCATCACAGAATTGACCAACCGAGAAAAGATTGTGATTGAGCCCTTCGACGTAGTATACCCTTTTGAACGTTATATTCCCCTGAACCAAATCTCCATATCCTAGGATCGGTGCAAATTGATCATTTCTGAATCGGACCGTACCTAGGAACTTCTCCACGAAGTTAATTAGAAGCTTGAGGTTCCCCGTCATGTGCTTGGTGCGCCCGGAGTCCAGTATGAAGAGAATTATCTCGATCACCTGTATAAGAATTAGAACACGATGGAGCATTTGCTAAATTGGATTCCATGTTAGTTGTGATTTCAGAATCATTAGTTTCCCTAGTTGCAACACTTAAATGCTCACTAATGCTCGTTGTCATGTTTTCGTTCCTAACCTTAGGCATCCATTCATATCCTGGAGGACACTGATTAGCAAACCACTTAGCACATTTTCCATATTTCACACAGACAAACTTAACATTCAAAGCATTCAAAGTCGAATCATTCAAATCGTCATTACACGCGATTACAGACGTTTTATTCTTAAAAACATTGCAATTCCTAGGGTGGTCTGCTACTCCCTTCATCTTCCCTTGACTTTTGTTTTACCAAACCTTTTCATTCGTTCGAGTACTCTTAAGCTGACTACTCCTGTAGTAAAAGTCACACGTCTATTAGTGTTTCTAGAAGTCTGAGGTGATTGACTTTCTTTGTTGTGTGTGGGTTTAGTGGCCAATCTATACATTCCTGGTTTAATCACATTTGTGTTCTTAATGCTTTGTGATAGAATATGTGTTTTGGGAGTAATTTGTGGTAACTTATCCTTCCCAACCGTCTTGGGGGAAAACCCAGGTTTTGCAAATGCAGAATTGGAGAAAACAGATGGTTTTCCCAAGACAGAGGGTTTAGTCACTTTGTGCGCATTGGGTTGTCTTACAACAGGTTTCTTAACGCTAGGTTCCACAATTTTCCCACCCATTTTAGCAACGAGTTTCTTCACCTCTGCTATCGCTATGTCCCTGTCTTGTAACTGAGCTTTCAAGTCTTTAATTTCCAAACTCTTTTCATTCATTTCTCGACACATTTGGGAAAGTTTTTCTTGCAATTTATTATCATGTGGAAAACTTCCGATGTCTTTTTGCAAAGCAAGTTCAAGAGAATGACAATATTTTTGAAGGAAATCAGTTTTGTGTTGAAGTAACTCAAAAGCCTTTTTATCAACATTTTCTTTACGTTTCGAAAGCTCAGTTTCAAGCCGTTCACACTCTTTGATTTTATCAAGATATTTGCATGCAACATCAGAATATTCATCGATATCAGCACAAGACTGAATAGTAACACACAAAATATCTTTGGAGAGACATTCTTCTAAGAGTAGATCATATTCGTTTGAAAAATCTGATTTGTCATTTTGAAGTTCATCAATTTCTTTTTCAAGAGACTCAACATATTTTAAATCATCAAACATTTCAGACCGAATTAATTTTTCAAACTCAAGAACATTTTCTTTGATTATCTTTGTATTTGGTATTAAAAGTTCATTCACAAGCACACTTATGTCGTGAGGAATCTCTGTTTTCCACTTATCATTTTCACGTTTTTCCCAATCGCTTTCAACAATTGATTGAACATTATCAATGTGGTGTTTAAGAATACCAAGTGTTTTTCTACTTTTGCTTTAGAAGCATCAAGAGGCAAATAGTTTATATATTTAAAAACATTTGATTTCTTAGTGGCAAAAAATTTCTTCCACTAAATTCTTCATTGTTTGCACTCAAGAAATAATTCCTCACGAGACTTCTGTTTTTATTGAGTAAAAAGACCATAAAGACTGTTTTCGTAAGCATAATTATATGGTTTCACAAAATCTTTATTGACCGGTGATTTACTCTCCTCATCCCAAAGGGATGTATCTTCACTAGCTATTGGGCAATCATGATCGGTCCATTCGGACTCATCAAGATATAAGTAAGGGTTTGCAGCTTGAGCTTGTTCGAGGTACTTGGGAGTTGCAAAACTAGGCTGACCCTTGAAAAATGACCAAGGTGCTATCATTCTAACGGTTTGAATAGAGTCATGCGTTTTATAAACAACTTTTTTCAAAAAGTCGACTTGTTCTTCGAGATCCGTAACTTTTTCAGAATCTTTGCCTTGTTTATTTTTGAAGGCTTGTTTTAACGTTTCAACCTCTTATTTCTTTTCCTCAAGAATTTTAGCAGAATCGATGGTATTCATTGAAAGCCTATATTCAAGTTCATTAACTTTTTTTGTGGCAAGGTACGTTTTTTGACGTTCATCACTTAATAAAACATTAAATTGACGTTTTTCTTTAGTTAACAAAGCAAGAGCTTCGTTGTATTTATTTTCAAAACCATCCTTTTTAGCGTTAATTAAACGACTTTTGTACCCCTCAAGCTCTTTGTCTCTTTGAAGAAGCTGAGCCTATAGCTATCAATGGTCTCACTAGATTTTATAAGAGCGACTTTGCTTTCTTCAAAGTTTTGAGTGAGCGATGCGTTTGCCTTCTTTAATTGCTTTTGACTCTTTCTATTTTCATTGACATCTTTTTGTAAACTAGCAATTAAATTAGCAAGCGCGACACGCTCCTCGTCATCAAACTCATTTGCATGTTGATCATCCTCAAACTCATTATTGCACATGTCTGATGAATCGGGTGTGGTATTGCTATCAACCGTTTCCATCATACATGTGTGAGTAATTGTTGTTGGTAGATCACTATGCTGATGCGTATCACCAAACACATTATATTCATCATCATGTTGTACCTTATCAATTGGCTCGGTATCAAAGATAGGACCATTGTCATCTTCAGTGACGTTAAGGACCTCATAAATCTTTGCCATGTATGAATAATTTGCCTCGAGTTCTTGGTCGGAGAGTCCATCGTCTGTGTCGTCAAGCATTTCTCCTTCCTCAGCTGATAACTTGATCTCAGCTTCCATCTTCTTGCATAGCAGCATCTTTTCCTTATGATAGCCATAATCTTTAACCCTTTTTGGCTGCCTACATTCCCTAGCCAGATGCCCAAAACCTCTGCAGTTAAAACACTAAATCCCACTTTGTTGCACAACTTGAGTACCAACAGTTTCCCTATTTCCAACAACAGTAGCAACCCTCTAATTATCATTCCTAGCAGTATGTCGATCATATTTTGGAGGACTCTCAGCACGTCGTCGTGTGCCATACCTTGGAGGACTTGGAATGTAGTTGTTCCTCGTGTTTGATGATGTTCGAAGATTGTTGTTGGTGGGTGGATAGATTTTCTTGTATTGCTTCATAATGAAAGCCATTTGTTGCTTGAATTCCTTATCCTTTTGAGCTTGGTCTTCGTCACTGTCTTCGTCGGATGATTGCTCAGGTGTGGGTGATGGTGCTCTTGCAACTTCTTTGCCTCAGGATCTTGTTGAAGCATGTGACTTAGAGACAGTGGATGATTGTGGTGATGATGATTGAGTAGAGTAGGTCTTTGGAGCACGAGAACGATAATCTGGATAATGTTGAGTGGTAGACACCAAAGCAAGTGGATTTGAAACCTTTGCAACACGTTCAGCTCGAAGTTTATTTGCCTCATTTTAAAATTGTTTCAAAATTTCAAAGATCGTGTGATATGAAACTTCGTCTAACTTTTGTTGTTGTTTCACCAAGGTGACAAACCGTGTCCACTCTGGTTGAAGTTGCTGTAGAAATTGGACATTGATTTGCATGGTGGAAACTTGCAAGTTGTTTCGGGTGATGTCATTCATCATTTTGTAGAATCAGGAGTAAAATAAATCAATTGATTCCCCATCTTTTGAAGTAAACTTGCCAAAGTTCCAAAACATCTTAGTTTTCATATCTTGTTTGTTAAGTGATTCACCTTGTTGCAATCTTTCAATATCTGTCCACAATGTCTTTAGCAGTAGGGCATGCATCAACTGTGGAATAAATGTCATCTCCAATTCCACTGAGAATTAAGTAGATTGCTTCCTTCTCTGCATCAAACCAAGCACGGTTCTCTGGAGTGAGGTCGTTTCTCTTTTCATCACGTTCATAAGCGGGTTGTTCATCAGTTGTGTCTGTGGCTGGTACTGTAGGAACTTTTATCCTTGAGAATTTATAGGGTCCATCAAAAATGCATTGCCTTAAAGCATCACCGTTAGATTTTTTGTCAATATAATTTAGAAAACGAGATTGCCATTGATCATATCGACCCGACACAAGCATTGGTGGTCTTTCTTTGTTACCCGCCACCATGATGTTGTTGTTCGTGACACGATACTCTGCATTAGAATCCATCTCGATAATCTCTGAAGTGTTAAAGTGAATAGGATGTTAAGTAGATGCGGTGCAATTAGATTGTGGTTGATATTTCGAGAAACTATGTGAGAAACCCCTAAACAATGTCGTCTTGAGGAGCCAAAAAATACTTAGACCAAAAAACTCGCGAAATTTTCAAAAACACATTTTTCAAAAATCTTGAAAATTTACAAAGATTTCGCAATGTATATATTCAATTCCGCAAAGTGGTCCAAAGTAACACAATTCCTCAATCAGTATAGTGACACAATTCCGCAATGTGTGAAAAGTTACACAATTCCGCAATGTTGATAGTGACACAATTCCACAATGTTTGTAGAGGTATAATTCCGCAATATGAAAAATGGTATAATTCCGCAATGTTTAGGCTGTTATAATTCCGCAATGTATAAAATGCACAATTCCGCAATTTAGTACAAGATTCCGCAGTATTGGACTTGATTCCGCAATATTGGCAATGATTCCGCAATATTGGCAATGATTCTGCAATACCCTAGAGTGTACAATTCCACAATGACCACAAGTATATGATTCCGCAATAAACACTAGGATTCAATTCCGCATTCACCTATAGAGTAAAATTCCGCAATCAGAGTAGATATTGCGGAATTATGCTAAAAAGGTGGATCTTGGATGTACTATTTGATATACGAAATTTCAAGCCAAAAATTAAGCTAAACACCCAAAAATTTTGCGTTTTTGACCAATCTAAGTAACCCAAATCACTACCACGCCTATGTAGTCGATTTTTCTACTCACTAACACCAAGAAAACACAAAAAAATTTTGATGATTCGAGCTATATTTGAAGAAAACCACACGAACTTAATAACAAAACCAAAACCAATCACGTATCTACCCCGTGGCGATTGATACCAATTGCTGTCACATATTTTAAGATGATTAAACAAGAAAAATAGAGATGAAAAGATATGAATTCTAGAGAGAGAAAGTAGAGAGAGAAAAGAGAGAGAATGGTTGGAACTTGGTGAATATTATATTAGAGAGAATGAGAATACAAAAGACCAACACCCTTCCTAACATGCTAGGAAGGGTATATATAGTCCTCCCACATGTGGGCTTTGTTAGGACTATATTATAATGGGCTGGGCTTTCCTTTTAGACTTTAGTTACTTATGAATGAACTTTAGCTTAAAGTTAAGCCCGTAAAACACGATTAACCTACTACCTATTACAACGTTCTAAAATACGATACATAATAAGCATATGACCGGACATTTTTGTTTGACTCAATATTTTGAGGCTAACAGATCATGAGAAACCCCCTGATCATTTCCAGCAAGAGTTGAACCTTTATCATCATCCAATGCATGATCTCCAAATACAGTATCGGAAACTGCATCAACATTACTCTCGGTTCCACCATTCATCTTCGGGTCATGATGATATTTATTCACATCTACTCCCACATCAGATTCATCATCCGAACCATAAACCATCTCAGGAACATCTTTAAACGTTGGCGACCAGATAAAGAGTTCTTTAGCCCTAACCACATAAATCTACCGTTTAACAATGATCTTAAATTTTTCTAAGATATTGTCATCCATCTTGGTTCTAATACAAATACGCTTACGAGCGAAAAAATCATCCACACATTCTTCAAGATCCATCACCTCTCCCCATGGTAAGAATCCATGTGATGAAAAAATTAAAGTAGTAGAGAAATATGAGATAGAAAATGTAAGAATTGAATGTATAAAATTTGGTAAAAAGAGGTAGTATTTATAGATTTTTTTGGGGGTTTAAATTTTAAAAAATAGTGTATTTTGTTTGAGAAAAAACGGCTAGTAAGCCTTTTCAATGGCTTACTGTTTAAATTTTTCATAAAAATAAAAAAGAAAATCGCAACAATTGGGCTTGTGTTTTTGGCGCGAGTCGGGGAGTGGTGTGCCAACGCTGGTCTGGTGCCAAAGGCCTATCTGTCGCGCCAACAGTCACCGTTCCCCTTCTCTAAGAGTGTTATTTGTATTTATTTATTTTTATTTCAGCCATTTATTATTTAAATTTAAATCTTATAAAAAACCGGTTATCATTAATGATGTTTCATTAGTGATCAAATCAATGAGATGTCACTACTTATAAAACGGTAAAATATTACTAGTGGGTGATATTTTTATAAATATAGTTACTGTGTAATATCACTAATAATATTCATTGTTTATCACTTGAAATATCACTAGTGATAAAAAAATATTTTTTTATTTACAACTTTACTTTTCGTCATTTTTTGAAACTAAAGATATTTTAATAAGAATGATCTCTCTGTGGGTTTTTTAAATATTAGATTAATTCTCTATCGTTATATCAATCAAAATGAATTGTAGATATTTATTTCTTAACATGTGAGAAAAACAATGAACTTTTTTTTACTTTAATATGTAAATAAAAAATCACAATACACAAAGAAAAAAACACTCCTTCTATTTCAAAATTATTGTTACCAACAAAAACACACCGTTTAAAAAAAACATCAATATTACAACTTTTTTTTTACTTTTTGCAGAATAACAGTTTTGCTCTCAACTAATTAATTTAAAATTTACTTAATATTTATAATAATGACCTCAAGTAAAGGTAATATAATAAACTTGAACTATATTTTGTCGTATCTATTTTTAAAAATAAACAATTAGTTTGAGACAAGATGAAATAGAATAAGAGTCATGTGGTATAGACTCCCCTGGTCCTCACAAAATTAAAATTTCTAATAAAAAGTGTTGTTAAGTACTGTTGCTTCTGCTTCGCAGTTTATAAAGTAAATTAGGCCCATTAGTATTATGAAAAAAATTAACAAAAATCAATTGGGCCCAGCCATATGAAAACGCTGGTCCTCGTATATACTCTTGTCGAATAGTGCAAAGTTTTTTTGTGAAAGATAGTGCAAATTTATGAATTGTTATATTTTTACTTTTCCCTCCAAAACTTTTAACATATATATTTAACTTGGTTACATTTGTGTTCAGAATTTAATAGTATCTTTTGATGTTTCAGTTTTTGTTTATGTTAACTGTATTTATAATAAATTACTGTCATTTAATTTTCTTTTTTGTTGAGCATTTAATGAGTCTTTTCTTATATAGGTTTCCCTAAAAATGTTATAATTAATAAAAGTATATGTTTTATTGATAATTATAGGATAAGAAATGAGAAATACATTAACTACCTAACTAGTTTTAGATCATTTATGCATATAAATATTTATATTTTACAACTAACATAACGCAGTAAAACTCAACAAAATCATCAAGTTCATAAAAGTTGAAGATCCCACAATGGATAGAAGACAAATTTTAGCATACAAGATATATCGGGTTGGTTGAATAATTTAGTCTGAAAAGTTATTACACTAGATTTACACTCCGGAGGTAACTTTTATACTCTACAATAGATTAATTTATACGTTTTGTTTATTAAAATTACCATTTTAAAATTAAAAATCTCGCTAAACTAGTTAGGACAATATGCTATGCTAACTATCTTATTTTTCATTTTTTTTGTAAGATTATAAGAATACATATTTTTTGTCTTATTAAATTTATTAAATTTAAGTCAACTTATTTAAAAGAAACAAGTCAATTACAGTAAAAATATTTTGACAATGTATAAGTTCAAATAAATTACAACAAAACTAGAAAATCTACAAATTAAATTACAAACAAATTTACAAAATAAGTAATCAATCAAGTTCGCAGTTAAGAAGCATTGTTGCCCACGAAAGTCATCGGCGGTGAACCAAAGTTTGGGATCTAAAAAAAAGTACAAAAGTATAAGAAACTCAGATCTAAAATAATGTATATAAAAAAATCTATAATGAAGGTTTATTTAAAAAAAACTATAAAATAATATTTCACCTCAAAATCTGTATCTAGAAATCTTCTCGTCAATTACCAGAAACTCAGATCTAAAAAAAGTAAAAAATATAAGGACTTTCAACATTTATAGAAAATGTCTAAAAAAATCTATAATGAAAATTTATATAAAGAAATCCATGTATAACGAAAATTTATATAATAAAAATCTATATTGAAAATTTATATAAAAAAAATCTATAATGAAAATTTATAGAAAAAATTATTAAGAAATCTATTGCAGGCTATAATGTGTTTGACTTGCTTGAAAAAATTTATAGAAAAAAATTTATATAAAAAAAATCCACTCTCAAGTCCTTAAAGACTGGTATCCAATCATTCTTATTGCAGGCTATAATGTGTTTGACTTGGTTGGAAAAAGTTTGACTTCCTTTTACGTCATTGAGAATCCGAAGGTGGCTATTGGCGCCTCATTTGCTCGAATTTTGTTTTTCCCAGTTTACTTGGCATGTTTACATGGTCCTATGGTTTTTAGGACCGAGATTCCTGTAACCATTGTGACTTGTCTCACTACAACAAAAATGCCCTAATGCAACCGTCCAAATACGATGCAAATCCGTTGCAAAAGGCTATTTGCAACGGAAATGCAACGAAATCTGACTATTGCAAAAAGGCTCCATGCAAATTTACTTTGCATCCGAATTGCAACCGATAGAAAAATATTTGCAACCGTTTTCCAACGAAAGATAATACGTTGGAACTATAGACACTTTTTGCAACGGAGAACTTTTCCAACAATTTTGCAACGAATACTTTTTGCATCGGCAAATAATTTGCAACGGTTAAAATTTGCTACGGGTTTTGCAATTATAACTTTTGCAACGTAACATTTTGCAACAACCGAAATTTGCAACTCTAATTATGCGTCATTGCTAATACGTTGCAAAAAATACACAATTTTTTCCTTAAACCAACATAATTGAGTCCTTCGTCTTTCCTTAATACAAAATATTTAAAACCAAATATCTGTACGAATATAAATCAAATGAAGATAATAATCATCCAAATATTTAAAATGTTATCACAATGACTATGTCCAACTTACTGTTAAGAGTTATGGAGTCAAAATACTATGGAAAATTTTGCCAAACTTAACATAATGTTAACTAGAAGTGGGGAACGTGAGGCTGTTGTATACATTGTGTACTGCAAACATTTCGGCAATCTTTGCAATTGCTTCTTTCACCAGTTTTTCTTTTGTTGTCAACGCATAAGACTTCAGTTTATTCTCATATTGTTTTTTGTTCTCTTCTTAGCTTCTTCAAAAAGCTCTTTGTCTAGTGTTCTCGATTGCTTCGGCTCTTCGAAAGACTTTTACAATACACCAACCTACAAGTTGCCATATTAGAACCCGTTATAACTCTATGTAACGCATAAATACCCTACTCAACCTATTCAAATATGATGTGACCACGATAATCTGTTTCAACCCATTTCTACAAATAATGTATGGAGTACTTTTCTCATGATCTATAATTGATGCTTTTATAAGAGGACTACTTTGGTGATTACAGTGTAGAAAACTAAATTAGACCGAAACGATACTAAACTTTTATAATATAACTACAAAAGAACGGTAATAAAAACTTAAAATACCAAAGTAGCTTACTGTCGTACTTCTCACACTTCAAAATTTAGGATATAAAAAGGTATACTTACCTAACTGTACCATTTGTGCCCGAAACTAGCTAACGACAAGCGGCTCTAAAGCAAATTCAGATGCTTACTGTAAGCCCGGATTGAAGCGTGTTAATAATCAACATTGCCAACAACTCAATTTCTAAATCGTCCGCCACAACTAGCAGGGTTATACATTCCTGTCATAATAATAAAAATGATAACCGTGGTGTTAACAAATCAGAAAAAGACCGATTAAAGAGTTGTATAAGGTGTCTATCTCGGTTACCTCTACAACGAGTTCCAAGTTTTGACAACCGAGTTCATGTCTCAATTTATTTAAGTGAATAAAAATCAATGGATGATCTAATTCCTGCCTACAAGCAAATAACATGTTCGTGTAATATAAGAACCCCAACTGGCATAAGATAATAATTATTTTTTGGAGGAGACATGTCACCAATTTATGAATACTAACCTTAGCAGCAACTTCAAGTCATGGGTACCATTTGTTTACCAACAATATTTTTCATCCATCAGCCTGTTTACCAACAATAATCATATCAAGCAACACCATTTTATTCTTAAAAACTACATACTCAAATCAATAAAAATCGGTTCGGGCCCTATAAAGTTACTCCCATTTATTCCAAATAATATGTTAGTTTGTAACTCTATGAATCATTATACTGTAAGAATTCATTAGACAATTATTAATAGGACACTAGTTATACTATTATTGCCTAGCAATAAGATTAAATCAACAAAGTCATGAAAACCCCCAAATTCATCAAAAAAACACATCAAATGCTAAACTTTTATCAAATCAGTAAAAAATCAAACATTAAAACACCTTTACCTATCAGTTAACAAACACTAAATTTACACCGTTTATAAAATCACCTTTAAAAAAGATACATAATTTATAACATAAACTTGAGATATAAAACCTAATGACAAAAACCCTCAAAACCAATAAAAAAAACTCATGTTTTAACAAACAATCAATAAAATCGAGAAACATAACCTTGTATCATCTTTTTGACGATATTGGTACCCCGTTACTCATTGTTATTGTCAGATCTACGAATCAGAACAAGAACAGTGTGTTGAGTGTAGTGGTGATATGATGGTGGTGAGATCCGGTTTGAGAAGACGAAGATAAGACCAAGATATGCTTTTTGTGATAAAAGTCTACATATTTTGTCGTTTTATGAATTTGGGGATATTGAAAATTTTGGGAAAATTTTGGGAGGGACGTTGAAAAAATTTAGATGGATGAAAATTTTGGTGTGACCTGGTAAATGTAAATTAGTTTCATGAATTTTTTTTTTTTACTTTTTTTGTAAACGAAAAATTAATTAAAACTAACTTTAATAAGTTCGTTTAAGTCGGTCCAAGTTGAATCAATGTGCGTGCTACGGCTGATCATCGGTTTAAAACCGACTGAATCAAAAAAATTGAATCGAAACCGAATTTGAGAAAAACATGTACCGAAAACCAATGTTTTGAAATCCGGGTCAACCCGGGTTGGTCAACCGGTTGACCCGGTTTCAGCAGAAAAAACGGGTCAAATTGACCCAGATTTCACACATTTCGAAACCCGGCTCGACCCGCCGGGTTTGGGTGACTCGGGTCAACCCGGTTCTCGAGACTCGGCCGGGTTTCGATTTTTTCCGGTTGTTTTAAAAAATATATGTAAATTTTACGTATTTACGACGGAATTTTATTTTTACGTATTATATTGGTTGGTAAACAACTTATATCTATAATATAAGGGAATTTTTATGGTTTTTATATATAACTTTTGTTAATTATTAAAAATATAAAAAAAATTAGGGAATTTTTATGGTTTTTATAAACAACTTATATCTATAATATAAGGGAATTTTTATGGTTTTTATATACATGAGATGTTCAATGGAGGAGTCGATGTGATATCGTTGTACATGAGATGTTTAGTGAAAGAGCCGATGTGGATGGTTATACATGAGAGGTTCAACGGATGAGTCGAGATTTGATGGGCTCAGCTCGTTTCCAACCCTGCCTCATACAGAAAAACTAGAAAATCAGTTAGTAGTAAATATAAAGATAAAGCCTTTTGATAAAACTAAAGTTTTTTTTATTAAATAAACTTACTAGGCCGATTGCAAACGATATGGTTTACAAATGCAAGCACGTCATTTTTGTGACACCAATGGCACAACCTCGTTAGTGATGTGCCGATTGGGGGTTTCCATGGAGTAGTATAGAGGGTATCGTTGTACACGAGATGTTCATCGTAAGAGCTGAGAGAATATCGTTGTACATGAGATGTTCAACGGAGTGGTCGATATGTTACAATTGTACACGAGATGTTCAATGGATTAGTATAGAGGGTATTGTTATATACGAGATGTTAAACGGATGAGTTGAGAGAGTATCGTTGCACGTGATATGTTCAACGGATGAGTCTATATGTTACGGTTTTATATGAGATGCTAAACGAAGTAGTCTAGAGGGGTGTCGTTATAAATGAAATGCTAAACGTACGAGAGATGTTACACGCAGTAGTCGATAGGGTATCGTTGTACGAGAATTGTTCAACAAAGTAGTATATATGGTATCGTTATACACGAGATGTTCAAATGGTGAGTCGATATAATATCATTGTACACAAGATGTTCAACGGACGAGTTGATATGTTAGTGTTGTACTTGAGATGTTCACGTACACATATAGAGAGATCTTCGCAAGATCATCAGCCATGGAAGTCTTAGGTTGTGGGAATTTCAATCTTTCAAACACGGTAGCAATGAAACTTAAAACACAAAGCGAAACATTACCAACGTCTTATAGTAAATATATTCACATCTAAATCCCACTTTTTCAGGATAATTGGATTTATTTCGAATAAACCAAGGACCAGTTTCTAGCATTGCATCCATACCATCTTTAGAGCTAATCTCTTTTGACCATGCTAAAGATGAATGCTTCGATCACTTGTTGGTTACTAAGACCCAGGATATTCATTGTTTCATTATTGAACCTTTTCGTGAAGTCTTTGAATGTATTGTTTACTGCCTGATACACTGGAATCGTGATCGCTGACCCCTCAATATGTATTGATAATCGTAATGTGTCTTTTTCGCTAGTGGGTACACTACAACTGTTAGATGCACTACCTAGAGTATTAATTTAGTATTTAACCCATCACATCACACTAACAGATAAATTCCTTACATTTTATTGTAATCTTATGTTGAAGTTTGACGCAATTTTCTAAAATTTGTATTGGAATTGCAAATAAACGAAATGATAGTTTCATTTATATTTAAGGGTTAATATACACAAAAGTTACTAAAGTTTGTCAGAAAATTTGATTATGTTACTAAAGTTTAAAGCCTAACAAATAGGTTACTCAAGTTTTGGTTACCTGTTGAACAGGTTACCCTATATGTTTTGACCTTTTGTTGTCGCTAAAATATCGACGTGGCATTACTTTTTTTTAATAATATTGATTTATTAATATTTACTAACAATAAACCTTAAATCATTCTGGCCAATTTATTTTTTTCTCTATCACTAGTCTTGTTTCCAGCACTAACTCTGCCACTTTGTCCCTCATAATTTGATCGCTTTTCAACGCAAACCCGATCTACGATTACTAACTCTTGCTATCAAACTTGGCATCCTCGATTTTAGCAGGTACCCTTGCCCGTGTTCGACCACTTAACCCCTTATTCAAGGCAACAAGCACTTTGGTTTCTATTATACCAATGGTTATCTATCATACTTATGCTTCCATCTGAGGCCCTTCAATCTTTTGCACCATAAAGGAACAACCCACTGGTAGATAAAAAAATTGCCCCCGTATGAACTTACGAATCCTATTCTCGTTAATGGAAACAAAATTATACCCTTATGTTCACGTGAATCATGTTGCATAAAATGATTCGTTTCATGCGTATCATCTAACAGATCACAATAAAGAGAGTTGAGGTTGTCGCATAAAATTTAATGTGTCCACGTTCCTGAGACCTGACAGCATCAACAAGTTATGTAATCAAGACCTAATGCTATTTTTCCTTTCTGCCAAAAAAGTAAAACTTAATATGAGGAAAGAACCTTCTTATTCTGTGGTATTATAGAGAGTATACGATACTCTGTTTTGTACATTTAGACATATGAATTAATACATGGAAGAAAGAAACATTTGATACGAAAGAGTTGATGGAAGAATTCCCAATTGATTAAACCCGTATTGTGTTTATTGACTATTGTTTGAAGTAAGCTCACTTTATTTACTGAGATATGATTGTGGATGTTAGGGTTAGATCTAAGGAGGATTTAAAGAGACAAGACATGTTGAAGATGAAAGGATAGGTTAAAGATGGAGGTTTGTGGTGTGCAAAAAATACTCGTAAATGGTATATAAAATATGAAAACATAAATGGACGAGTGGGACTCATAAAAGTCAAACGTGGCAAAAAAATCCCTTACCAACCGGTAGCCCCTCACAAAGGTAACACAAGTGTAGCTTTTATAAATGTTCAGTAACTCAAACAATAAACATGTATACATAGGTAACCTATCTGTTAGGTTTTAAACTTTAGTAACGTAATCGAATTTTTTGGGCAAACTTTAGTAACTTTTGTGTATATTATCCCTATGTTTAATTATGTCTTTGGTTGCTATTGCAAGTGTTCACGAGGCTGTTCAGTTCAGTTAGTTGGAGGATTTAATACATAAAATTTCAGTATAGTAAAATTAAATAACATTATATAGATTAATTTATATTAATTTTGTTCCATTAATAAACATATGTATCATATTAACATACGTATTATTCGATGTTAACATGTTAACATCACATTAATCAATTTTCACACACATATGTTTAGTAAATATTTTCGTTGTGAGCAAAAAGTCTTTATACAATAAAAGTTGTGCAATAATAAAATCTATATTTGTACAATTATCAGAATATTTTTCTAAACCTTTCATTTAAGCGAGGTTTTTCGGTTTCAGTTTTAGACTTTTTTCAGGTTCGGATTAAGTAGCTCAATTCGATTTAGAAATAGATTTTTGCAACGGAATTGCAACATAAAACCAGTGATAGTTAATCTTAGATTTAATTTTTTGTCTTCCATTGCGATTTCGTTGCAATTTTTGAAATTTTGCAACCGAATTGCAACAGTCAGCAAATTATAATTTTTATTCATATTTAATTTTAGTTTTCGGTTGCAATTCTGTTGCAAATTATAAATATTTGCAACGGTTTGCTTTTTCGTTGCAAAATTTTATAATTTTGCAACTGATTTGCAACCGAAAAAACAAAAATAAATGATGAATAAAATAATTTAGATTTTGCATCCGATTTGCAACCATTTCTTTGACGTTGCTTTTCGGTTGGTAATTCGTTGCAATGCGGTTGTAAATTTGCATCCGAATCCTACCGTTGCAAATTTTTCGTTGCATTAGCCTGTTTTTGTTGTAGTGTCTTCTGGGTCTCAAAAACGGATACTTGACTAGTTGTTTGTTGATGGTGGGTCCTAAGATGGTGCAACTTCAGCATGCGGAGACTGCTGGAATTTGCTTGTTCTGTTCTTGGTGGTGCTCTTTTTTTCTGTTTGCCCTATTCGACCTAGAGTACCAACCTGCATTTCAGACACAAAGCCTTGGGAAAATTTTGATTGGCTCCATACGATACATAAGTACACAATAACTGTCATTCTTGTCATTACAAAAGAGTTGAGCCATGATAAATTATAGTTCGTGATGGGATGGAGTAATTGTGTTACTTATAAAAACTGAATTTTCCTAATTGTGTTAAGTTATGTAGTATGGTGATGGATAAATGGGTCTTTGAACATGAAGAGGCTTACAACTTACAAGAGAATAAATACACTGATAATAAACCAACGAATGAATCACAAAACTGACCATAAAACCGACATGGCGAACACTGAGGTATCGCACACTCTGATTATCCGACACTGATAGCTATAAACTCTGGTCCGCGGGCTTATGCTGTAATGCCAGAATCCTGCATAATTAATAGGTTTTGATGAGAAATTAAAGACGATTTTGAAGTAAAAATGTCAAGTACAATGGCAACTTTAGCATTTATATATCCACAGTATCTTGCAGCTTATTCTTGCATACCATAGTTTTCTTATTTTCTGAATAATAAAGTGATAAATTGGATGCATTGACGATTGGAATAAGCAAAAATAAACTTTCTCCTCCATGTTGATGTGTAAAAATAAACATTTCCCTCCATGTTGATGTGTTTCCCTCCAAAAGAAAAAGAATGTGCAAACTACACTCCCATTATTTCAAGGGTTAAAGCCATAAATTATCAACGTACTTTATTTTTTTTCTCGATATTACAAATATGGAACATACACTCTCATTCTCACTATCAAACTTTTGATTTTGTTCTAAAATTACCAACACTTTCAAAAGTGACCTTTGATAACCGGTTTTCAAGTACAAAATACCTACACGTCAGCATTTTTTTACTTGCTTTCAAATTATTTATTTTCCACCTAGATTAAGATATTCCACATCACTTATCTTCTTTAAAACCATAACACGGTCAGACTTTTCCGATACCAAAAACCACCATACTCTGAAATACCTCCGCGACACTTCATCCCTATGCTCTGCCAATAGTCGCCACTGTTACTCATTCATGATCAACATTTCAATCAATCAAGCTACGTACATACATCACATGCACTCGCCCATAAACATAATCAAGATCTGGGGTTATTTCAAGTGTTAAAGATAGCCTTAAAGATCTAGCAAAATAAAACCCTTATTCAAGATGATGAACATAAAGAAGAGACTCATCATCCAACAAAGCTTCTATAAGATCTAATCTCCTTTGGAGTTCCATGTGTAAAAAACTAACTTGTTCTATAATTAGGAATAAGAGCATTAAAATATAATATTGCCATTTATGGACCAGTGAATGGATTTCCTTATAAATTATTCATATCAAGAATAAATCCACGCCTACTAAAGTTTCATTACTTTTGCCATCATATTATTATTTTCTAATGAAACGGAGGGTCAACATCTTTCATGGGTGAATGATAATGAGTTTTGTAAAAAGAAAGATTATCAGATTTTTTTTTATGATGGTGGTGTAGTGATGAAGGTTGGAGATGAATTAGGAGGAAGATGATGATATAGGTGAGGTGGTAAAAGTCAACCAAAGTCAACATTATATGGAAAAAATAATGACATGGAAATTTTGAAAATGATGTTACCTATATTAACCGGTAATAACAAGTTTCCATGGTGATAATAGGATTATATATTCCATATTGGTAATATCGAGAAAAAACGTAAAGTACGTTGGTAATTTATGGCTTTAACCCTTATTTCAAATAGAGCCAAAGTGTGTGCATTTTCGTCATGTCTCTATATACTTAACTGAATTTAACAAGAAGAAGAACATAGAGATAATGATGGAAGGGAGTTTTGATCCTATATGAGAGGAATCTAAACCCACAAACCCTAGAATAATGAACAATAAATTTGAGACAAATACACCGACTGATAAAAACTACAGTCAATCCTTCATTCCTTTAGTTAATGATCTACATAAAATGTTACAACGATATACTGTACTATTTAGGAGTTTTTTTTACTAATCGCCCCTTTCATCAAATTCACATGCTATTTATGATCAATTTAATTGTGATTTGATTTGTCAAATTTGATTTGTTAATGAACCTATTTTTCAAAGTTAACACTTGTTCTTGCGTGCAGTATATGTATATGTGTTGTGTCACTTTTGTTTGTATGATAATGATGATAAGTGTCTGTTTCTGATTGGTACTATAAAGAGGTTTGTTTCAGTTTGATTTGTCTGTATTTAAGGGTTTGTTACTTATATCTTCTCTTTTCTATAATTAATAACCCTTTAATATTTTTTAATTTTTTGTAATTTTTATAGTTTTTTTAATTATAAAAGTATGAAATAAAAAAACCGGGGCGTAAATTATAAATTTTGATAAGTTAAAAGCAGTAAAACATGAAAAACGCGGAGTCGTAAACTGTCTTCTCCTGTTGATAAAGTGAGTAAAACTGCTGAAAAAAATACGTAACGAAAGTTACAAAGTTTTACCGTTCAAAATTATAAAATGTGAAAAAATACGGAACAAAAAAATACAAAAATATGTCATTTCCTGTCAGTATACCGGGTATTAGGGGGTATTAGTGGTAGAAAAAGGTTAGAGGGGTATGAATAGTATGACCCGTGTTTAATTATGGGTTGTTTACTTTAGTTTACTTATCATGATCTGGAAATTGGTTGGTGTATTGGATAATCCTCATTGGATGTGTAATGTTTTATTTCTACCTTTTTAAAAATGGCTTTGTATACATAAACATGGGTGGAAATTAGTGAATTAGATCAGAAAGATAAGTGATTGAGAGACTTAAAATGTATGATTAATATTTGTGCTTAAATATGTGTGAATAAAATTATTAGTCAACCAATGGGATCCATTTTTTATAACTCAATAAGATAGTGACAAATAATTTAAGCACAATATTAGGTATGCATTTTAAGTCTCTCAATTTTTTTCTGATCAATAAAAGCATATGGAGCTTAAACGACTAATTTGATGATACACATTTTTATATAACTAACATCATATTACTCGCGTAATACCACGACATGTATCTATTAACTATTTTTTTCAATTTTGTTAATGTTAAAGTGTAAGATTTGAATCAAAATAAATTAAATTCATTATAAACTAAAAAAAATCTTATGAATATATTGTTAAATTAAAAAATATAAAATTTTAGAAAAATATTTAAATTAAACCATAATTAAAAGATTATAAAATATTGCAATTTTTAAGTTGTTACTATAATAGATTGATGGTTAAGAGTTAACACTTAAGATTATGACTATGTTTGGCGAAATTAGTTCTAAGTTGTTAACTCTAAGGTGTAAGTTTTTAGTTGCAAAGCTGTTAATATGAGGTACAAGTTGTATTTTTATTTCAAAATGTTTGGTAAATAGTTGTTTATTGTAATAGTATTAAGATATAAAATGGCTAAAAATTACATTTAAATAGATTATAACTAGTAGGGTATCCAAACAATGCAGCGAAGGGTACCATTAATCAAAAGTATTGGCGAGCCATATTTTTCGATTACATTATTTTCGTGATAACTACTTTACGCTTGACGATAATATTAGGGAATAAATTTACCCCACACTATTTCACATTAATTTGTCAAAGTGCAGTTGTTGTTAAAATGTGATGGTGTTATAAAAAAGATACAAAATTTTAGAATGTTATTGTTACCTAAGTCTCTTGAATATTAAACTTTACCTCTAATGATCGTATGACTTGAGGACCAGTCTAGCTTGTTTGTACATTGAGTTTTCATAAATGCTTAAATTTAAGTTAGGTTATTAATTAATTGTACATACTAATAAATTCTTGTATTACATGATTTTTGAGGATGAAATAAATTGTATCATGTGTTATATTATTTGAATATTTAAATAAGAAAGTATTTTTAGTTATAGCATTAACTATATATGTTGAATTGATGTATATGTGCATTTAATAGTTGTAAACAAAGCTTTCAACCTTGTAATTCATAAAATTATGCATTAGAAGTATTGTACATTATGCTTTATAACTTGAATTACTTAAAAATTTTGAAGCATTAAATAAAGAGAAAGTGCATAATTTGCTTTATATATAGTTATGATGATATGATTGGAGGGTATATTAGTAACTTGTAGTTTTAACAACTCTTAATAATTTCAAAAGCTTCATTTTTTTTATATAAGAACTACTTGTTGTAAAATAAAAGCTTAAAGCTCATGTGTCCAAACAGAACTACTTATTTAGAAATAGATTACTTTTAAACAAAAAATTAACAACTCTAAATAAATTCTAAAAAAGCTCTTGCCAAAAAAGACTTATACCTCAAGTTTTAATTAAAAATAATTTAATTGTTGACATATGCTTTGCTAATCTTAATTTTTCATTTAAAGTTAAAATAGTTATAGATAATATAAAGAGTAAAATACACCATTTGTCCTTATGATTTGAGTTAGCCAACATCCCTAGTCCTTTGACCAAAAAAATTACACCGTTGAGCCTTAACTTGCAAACGTATTCCCTCATTGGTCCCTCGCTTTAATTGGGCCAACAAACAGATGTTAACTCATTTTGACAAAAGGGTAATGTTGTCCTTTTCCTTCACATGATGTATCCCTTTCTTTCTTATTCAACATTATCATCTCTTTCACCAACTCAGCATTCTCACACGATGTTGAACCCATCACAGCAGGCGCAAGACTAGCCATAGTACCCACATTAACATTCATACCACAACACCCAATCGTCTCCCTACAAACATCCAACGCGTCCTCAAAATATTTCAACAAAGATAGAAATTCAACAAAAGAAAAAAGCCACTATAAAATAAATCAAAAAGAACAAAAAACCATTTATCAGTTCATCAATATATGTCAAAACCTCACCCTGTTCGTTCTACTCTAACAAGATCAAAACCTAACCACTTTGGGTTTTTATTTTGAGAGCACCCAAGAGATTTATAACAGCTTATTTATACAGATCTAATGATACACAATGGAGCTAGAAACTTGTGTAAGTGTGTTGTGGTGGTGGTGGTAGACTGATTGACAACGTCACGATGGTTTAAGGTCGGCGGTGTGGTGGCAGCTGAAAATGATGTTGTTGGGAAAGGTGATAGATGAAAACGAAGTGTTAAGGTTCATTCACATCTGAATATACACCACCGACGTAACTTCATGCTTTTTCACATTGACCTTGTTTCTTGTAACGTTTCGGAAAATCAGGCCCACATCTTTTGCTAAGTAGCAAACACTTATTTTCTTTTATCATCCTATGATATACTGATAGTGTATGAGTATAATTTGTAGAAACTAGAAGGGGGGTTGAATAGTTTCTTAAAATTTCTTGTTAAAGATTGATTTATAAAAACATTTTTCAAAAACTTAAGCTTGAGTATTTATGTGAAACCTTCTTATACACAATATGAACAAGGTATAGTGAAACTAAACTAATAATCACAAGTATAAGTGCAACTAAACTAATAATCACAAGTATAAAGAATAATGAATGTAAAGAGACAAGGGAAGGAAAGATCAAACCAAACACCAAGGATTTATAGTGGTTCGGCAACAAAGCTCACTCCTCGTTCCTACTCCACTCCTGGAGTACACCTTACTCGAGAGTTCACTAATCAACAAGCTCCTTAAGATGGAGAAACCGTACACAACATCGCTTAACCAATTTCCGACTCTAAGCTAAAAGTCGAGCCCTAATCTTAGCTAGGACCAATCTACACCAGTATACTCTAAGGACTAAGTATTAACCTTAATACATGCACAAGTTCCAAATAAAGACAACTACTTGGATCTTCACAACAATGACACAACAATGAATGAATAAGTTTGGATCTTCAATGTATCTTTGAGGTAGACACAACACTTCAAGAATGATAGTGTTCTTCTCTTTGCACTTTGAGAGGAAAAGATGAGAGGAGAAAGATTCACTTCTAAACAAGTAGTAATCAAACAAATAATCAAGGATTTGAGTGATTTAAGAAGTATGAAAGAATCTAGAAATGTATGTGCAAAAGAGGTGAATTGAAAGTCTGAGAATGGTCCACTATTTATAAGACAAACATCCAACGGCTATATCTGCCCGCGGTTCCTTATTGGAGCCCGCGGTTCCTTATCGATAAGGAACCGGTATAGGCGCTAAGGAACCGCCAGCGTAGAGTCCACTCCCTTTTGTATTTCAGTGGATTGGTTCGATTCTGGGGATTAAAATATCCTGAAAGGATATTCCAAGCCAAGATAGAATATGCCATTTTCAAATTTCAAATTTTCAAATAATTAATTTAATAAAACATTTTCTTAAAAAGAAAGTTTAATAATAAAACTTTGTCACACTTAATAAAAAGTGAATTTTAAGAAAAGATTAAATCCTTGATCACTTAGCTAGGATAAGTACTTGTTTGTTCATACCTTAAGTGATAATGGTTGAAATGAAAAATACTTGAACTCAATAATTCGTTTTTCGTTGTTTTCGTAAATGCTTGTTTTTACATATTGTCGTAATGAAAACAAAGCGAGAACGAAAAATGCAAGTAACGTTTTTAGGCATCAGTGCATTAACATAAATGATATCCATTAAATTGAATTTCTTGTGGCACTCACATGAATATTTTTCTGCCATTCCTAACTGATTGGTCTTGATTTCTTGTCATAGAAATATCTCTCAATAAACCTGTTAATGCAATGATTCCTAAAAACATTATTTGCATTTTTCGGTCTCGCTTTGTTTTGATTAAGACAATATATAAAAACAAGCATTTACGAAAACAACGAAAAACGAATTGTTGAGTTCAAGTATTTTTCATTTCAACCATTATCACTTGAGGTGTGAACAAACAAGTTTTAAACCTAGCTAAGTGATCAAGGATTTAAGTTTTCTTAAAACTCACCTTTTATTAAATGTGAATTTTTTTTATTAAAGTAGATACTAGTGATACACCATGGTTCCCAAACTTTGCAGACTATTTGGCTGTAGGTATTTTACGAAAGGGAATGAGATACCAACAAAGGAAAAAAATTCTTTTGTGAACTCAAGAAATACTTTTGGGATGACCCTCATCTATTCAAAGTATGTCCCGATGGAATGATCCAACGTTGTATTTCCGGATCTGAATCACGAAAAACTCTCGGTGAATGTCACTACGGACCGACCGGAGGACATTACGCCGCGAACACAACTGCTAAAAAAGTGTTTGACGCAAGTTTTTACTCGCCTACAATCGTTCGTGAAGCTCATACCTTAGTTCGCCTTTGTGAAGTATGTCAAAGGACTGGAAACATTTCCAAAAGAGATCAAATGCCTCTTAATAATATCCAAGTCTTCGAAATATTTGACGTGTGGGGTATTGACTTCATGGGACCATTTCCTAAATTCTATAAATGTGAGTACATTTTAGTCGCCGTCGACTATGTATAAAAATAGGTCGAAGCTCAAGCCTTGCAAACAAACGATGCAAGAGTTGTTATAACATTCTTAAAGAAACTATTTTGTCGCTTTAGAATTCCAAAAGCACTCATAAGCGACAGAGGAACTCATTTCTGTAACAAACTCATGGACAAAGTCATGAAAAGATATGGAGTTATTTTCCACATCTTACCACCCTCAAACGAGTGGCCAAGTTGAAAATACTAATAGAGCTCTTGAACGAATACTTGAAAAGACCGTAAAAACAACTCTGCTTGTTGGTCTAAAAATTAGAAGATGTTCCATGGGCCTTTGGCACCGCATTCAAAACACCAACTTGAACCACCCCCATACAAGCTTTTGTATGGAAATACATGCCGTTTACCGACTGAAATTGAACACCGTGCATATTGGGCACTAAAAAAATGCAATCTCGATCTTATTGCAGCGAGAGAAAAACGAATATTCCAACTTCATGAGTTAGATGAATTTCAACATCAAGCTTACGAAAGTTCTCATTTATATAAAGCACGAACTAAAGTTTGGCATGATCGTAAGTTAAGAATGAGAAAAGAATTCAAGCATGGAAATAAAGTACTCCTCTTTATCTCGAAACATAAATTCAAACAACCTAAACTCACTTCGAGATGGACCGGACCTTACACAATGAAACACCAATATCCATCCGGATATGTTGAGCTGTATGATAGAGATAACACAACTTTTATTGTCAATGGACATAGACTCAAGCTCCACCACGAAGAGGAGAACTGTAACGAATTTGATATCGAAACGATTCCATTATACATGAAATAAAAAACCGAGTAGCCGAGTCTGGATGAAGACTCTAAACTTAGCGCTTCTCGAAAGGAAATCTGTGTATTTACCCCCACTTTTTACCTTAATGTGTGGAGGAGGAGTTGTAACATAAATAAAACCGTTCTTGTATATATTTTGCATGTGTTTTTTGTTATGTCATGCAGGAAAAACAACAAATTGGAGCTTTAAGCCGGATTCATCTTTTGAAGACCAACAATTTTCTACTAAGTCCCGGGAAGTTCTCGTTTCCCTTTGCATTTTCTTATTTTTAGTTTTATCAGTTCTCACATCGAGGACAATGTTCACCTTAAGTGTGGAGGAGGAGACAAATAGGAAAAATAGAAATAAATAATCAATAAAATCAATTTTCTCCACATTTTCAAAATCTTTTCAAAAATTACAATAAAGATGTTTTGTAAATAAATAATTTTTTTAGCAAAGCAAAAATCTCATTGATTGACATTATAACTAAGCACAAATCCATCCACCAAATATGTGAGAAAAACCAAGCCTTTATATTCTCTATTTTGTGTGAAAGCCGATAAGTTAGTATGTTTCAGAACTTGTGCTTAATCATCGTTTACTAAACCGCAGTGACGTTAATTTATAGATATTATTTAGAAGAGGTAAAATAAATCCCCAATGTATCATTTTAGTCAAGCTACACTGGCTCGCTAAAATTTGAGGCACTTGTACTTATGTGCTATATGATCCTTTGTGCCGATATCCTTTTGTTATGCCTTACCATTATCAAGTCGTTAGTATATACATAATGTTCTCTTAAAAAATGATGAAAAAGAAAGAAAAGAAATAAAGTATTCTAGTATAGTTTGTTCTACAATTTTGACAAGGCATATTGTTACTAAACCCACATCATTATCACATTTTGCCTCTTTGAGAATCTATCTGGTGCTCACGCCGCAGCGGTTATGTTTACATGCCTTGTACAAGCATATGATAGCTATCTATTTTATGTTTGAGCTATTTTGAGTGTAATCATACATTTTTCCCTTGTGAGTGACATTTGTGTGAACTTAAAATCTAAACACTATTTCATGTAGGGTGTTGAAATTATTTTGCCGTGTGCTTTTGCTACTTAGAGAACCTAATCATTTTCCTATCATACTTCATATACTTAAGCTTTTTAATATAACTTATTTTCTCGCTTTGATTGTTTGAGGGAAATCAATAGCTAAGTGTGGAGGAATTTGATAACACCCAAAATATACATATTTAAAAATTTTCTATTATGTCACTTTGTATTATAAATAAGAACTTTCAATACTTAATACATTGCATTTTATATGCAGGTAAAAGTTTGAAGGCTCAAAGTGAAGTAAAGAAAAGTAGAGGCCTTAGTTTCAATAATAAAAGAATAAAGGAGAAGAACATTCTGGACGCACGAATATGCGGGACACAAAGTTATAAGTGTGACGCAAAATCACCACCTCCAATATGCGGCAAAATTTTAGAGAAGTGCGGCGCACTTTCACCCTCAAACAGCACTATAAGTAGAGACCATTTCTTCTCATTTTGATATACCAATCTCAACTCAATCTCTCTAATACTCAGCAATCAGAGTATTTAGTCTTCTTAGTCAAAATTTCAGTAGATTCCATTTTTGGGAAATACTTGTAACAAGAGTATTTTACTCTTAGATTTGTGGAAAGGCGATACAAGCGTGACACTTGTATACTCGTCAATTCATTCAATATAAGTATGATGTTCTCTTATTATTTTCCATTTGTTACTTTAATCACTATGCTAGGCTAAGTTATTTGTGACTATATGTGTATGTGACTATAATTAGTGATGATGCTATGATATGATCTTTTATAAAATGATTTCAAGCTAATGTTGTAGAACCATTTTTCCACTTAGTTCTGTCACCATATTTTATCAAAATTGATTTATTACGATAATTTGACGCCGAAAGGGTCAAGTTATTATAATAAGTTTTTAAGAACTTGTCTATGGTTTTGAATCTTTGGTTGGAGAGATCCGCTTAGATATTTTGATAAAGTATTGAACTTGTTGGAAACTTGTTTTAAGCTTAGTCGCTTAAAAAACGTAAGTCTTGAATCAAACCAAGTGAATTATGAAAACGCCATTTTGACAAAAAAAGGATTATCACACTTTACCTACCTAATCATATCTCGATCATTATTATCATCATCACGAAATTATAGAAACTATCCCATATTAGTCATATTTTGTCATTATATTATTTAAATCAATTATTTCTACCTTCGATTATTATTTTTGTTTACCAAAACGAAACTAAGTCCTCGCGAACGATGATGACTTACCACTACAAAACTATACTACAAACGAAAGGGTATACTTGCCCGTGTTTGTGTTTTTAGTCCCTTGTTTTGTCTAATCCTTATTATAAGTTTAAGACTTGCGAAACAAACATCAATCATGTTGTCGATGATCCTCCCTTGAAAAACTTACAGTCACAACAACATCAATTTATGCTATTTTACTTCCCTGTTTGGAAGGATCATCACCTCCATCACTATCATTATCATCATCCGAGGTAGGAAACACAAGCCTTGTAGACTTCTTCCTTCTTAATTATCTTTGCAACCTTTCAACCTATTGCGTAAGCTGTAAAATTATTGTCGCTTGTGTTGTGGCAGCGGTCTCCAAATTAGTCACCCTCTCCTGGGTTTGTACAAATAACCATCAATTCCTATACAATTGGTAGTTGCAAACTATCCTCATCTCTACCATGGGAAGTAACCATTGGCAAATAGTCATTAGAAATGTTAGGGGTCTTATGGATATTACATTTGTCCTGAACTGCCTCTAAGCTAGTGTAGTAGTGGCACCCCCCCCCCCCTCCCCCATGTTCTACTTCCACATAAGTGGAAATAGGCTCATTTACTTCTTGTGTCTGAGTATAAATTCTAGGTTGAGCAACCATAGAACCCTCTCTGGTACGTTGTCTCCTATAGGTTTTTGATACAATAGTTTGGTGTGAGGTGGATGGTATACTTATGATTGTATGACGAGCCTCAACTGGGACCGTTGAGCCTTTACCTTAAACAGCTTCTTAAACAATCATGCAGTCAAAAAGTGGTACATCTACCCTAGAAAATCTTTTTGTGGTCGTTCACTGTTGGAGCATATTTTGGCTGGGCCGGTTCGACGACTCTCCTGGGCCGTTAATCGTCTTCCCGGGTGCTAAGTAATGCTGCAAACAAAGGTAAACCGGTTATACGTGGACCCGAGGCCGAAGCCCCGGGATCCACCTCCGACAGTCAAGTTAGTATCGGGATGATATATTGTATAAGAGGTGTAGTTTTGAGAGATAACTTGATTTATAATGAGACCCCTACCCCTGTTTATATAGGCTTAGGGTTTCTTGTAGGATAAGTAAGGTGTGTGTGGGTCGTGGGCCTGTCGGGCCGAGCCCATTAACGAGTGTACGTCGACATGTCCCCCAGTCTAGTATGATATTGTCCATGATCATGTTATTCTAGACTCATTCGTGTATCATGCTCACTAAACAACCGCGTGCGACTTGCTGCTAGGACATCCTCTTGGGTTGTCTGTAACATATGGCTCCACTCGTAATGGGCTACTTTTAGCGAAAAGATGATGGTTTGGGGTTACGAATAGTGAGCGTAGCCACTATACGTCATCATGTCCCCCCAGTCTAGTATGCGAGGTCGTCACCAAGGTTACTAGACTTTTACACCATATCTGGTACCCGTAAGCGTATCCACGACGAAAGAAATGAGAAAACACATATACGTAAGACGGGGTGGTTGTGCTCGAATGCTTGGTTTCCCGTGATTAGACGGTAAGGACCCCGTAAGAAGAAAGTGTGTTCTATAGCCGGGGTAACACTGTCATTGGCAAGGTTTCATTCTTATTCATCTCTAACGTGAGGATGATAAGAAGGTTTCGTGAAGGTGGAGGTGGAACCCGTATGCTGCATCGTGAACATCTGAAAGCGTACTTCTTATACCCACTAATGATGCAGCATAGTGCGAACATTGGATACGGCTTAAGGCCAACAGAACATGTACTTCTGTGGCAAGGTGATGCGGATGATACATCCATCTTGCGGCCACGACATACAATAATGACTTCAAATAAAATTTGTCACGGTTTTTCCTGAACTAAACGTAGTTGATCAGGCTTCGCCTAATTAAGGTCAAACAATGCAAACTTTGGAAAAATCACGTTGTGGCCAGGTAAAGTAATTCGTCGTGGAAGGCGTACTTCCGCAACAAAGAAATGTGCCAGCGGAAGACGTACTACCACGACGAAGATAATGAGTGCGCGAAAGAATTACTTCCACGGCGAAAGATAATGAGCCAACGAAAGAAGTACTTTCGTGGCGAAGAGTATGAGCACGTGGAAGAGTACTTCCACGGCGAAGATAATGAGCCAACAAAAGAGGTACTTTCGTGGTGAAGATAATGAGCCAGTGGAAGGAGTACTTCCAGGACGGACAATAAGCCAGTAGAAGGAGTACTTCCACGGCGAAGATAATAAACCAGTGGAAGGATTACTTCCACTATGAAGACAATTAGCACGTGGAAGAGTACTTCCACAGCGAAAGATAACGAGCACGTGGAAGAGTCCTTCCATGGCTAAAATAACGCGCCAGTGGAAGGAATATTTCCACGGCGAAGGATAATATGCCAACGAAAGAGGTACTTTCGTGGCGAAAATTATGAGAACGTGGAAGAGTAGTTCCACGGCGAAGATAATGAGCCAACAAAAGAGGTACTTTCGTGGAGAAGATTATGAGCACGTGGAAGAGTACTTTCACGACGAAAGATAATGAGCACGTGGAAGAGTCCTTCCACAGCTAAAACAACGCGCCAGTGGAAGGAATACTTCCACGACGAAGGATAATAAGCCAACGAAAGAGGTACTTTCGTGGCGAAGATAATGAGCCAACGAAAGAGGTACTTTCGTGGCGAAGATTTTGAGCATGTGGAAGAGTACTTCCACGACGAAGATAATAAGCCAACGAAAGAAGTAATTTTGTGGCAAAGATTACGAGCACGCGGAAGAGTACTTCCACGGAGAAGATAATGAGCCAACGAAAGAGGTACTTTCGTGGCGAAGATAATGAGCCAGTGGAAGGAGTACTTCCACGGCGAAGACAATAAGCCAGTGGAAGGAGAACTTCCACGACGAAGATAATAAGCCAGTGGAAGGATTACTTCCACGGCGAAGACAATGAGCATGTGGAAGAGTACTTCCACGGCGAAAGATAATGAGCACGTGGAAGAGTCCTTCTACGGAAAAAACAACGCGCCAGTGGAATGAATATTTCCACGACGAAGGATAATAAGCCAACGAAAGAGGTACTTTCGTGGCGAAGATTATGAGCACGTGGAAGAGTACTTCCACGGCGAAGATAATGAGCCAACGAAAGAGGTACTTTCGTGGTGAAGATTATGAGCACGTGGAAGAGTACTTCCACGGCGAAAGATAATGAGCACGTGGAAGAGTCCTTCCACGGCTAAGACAACGCGCCAGTGGAAGGAATACTTCCACGGCGAAGGATAATAAGCCAACGAAAGAGGTACTTTCGTGGCGAGGATAATGAGCCAACTAAAGAGGTACTTTCGTGGCGAAGATTATGAGCACGTGGAAGAATACTTCCACGGCGAAGATAATGAGCCAACAAAAGAAGTACTTTCGAGGCGATGATTACGAGCACGTGGAAGAGTACTTCCACGGCGAAGATAATAAGCCAACGAAAGAGGTACTTTCGTGGCGAAGATAATGAGCCAGTGGAAGGAGCACTTCTATGGCGAAGACAATAGGCCGGTGGAAGGAGCACTTCCACGGCGAAGATAATAAGCCAGTGGAAGGATTACTTCCACGGCGAAGACAATGAGCACGTGGAAGAGTACTTCCCGGCGAAAGATAATGAGCACGTGGAAGAGTCATTCCACGACAAAAACACGCGCCAGTTGAAGGAATACTTCCACGGCGAAGGATAATAAGGCAACGAAAGAGGTACTTTCGTGGCGAAGATTATGAGCACGTGGAAGAGTACTTCCACGGGGAAGATAATGAGCCAACGAAGGAGGTACTTTTGTGGCGAAGATTATGAGCACGTGGAAGAGTACTTCCACGGCGAAAGATAATGAGCACGTGGAAGAGTCCTTCCACGGCTAAAACAACGCGCCAGTGGAAGGAATACTTCCACGGCGAAGGATAATAAGCCAACGAAAGAGGTACTTTCGTGACGAAGATTATGAGCACGTGGAAAAGTACTTCCACGGCGAAGATAATGAGCCAACAAAAGAAGTACTTTCGTGGCGAAGATTATGAGCCAACGAAAGAAGTACTTCCATGGCGCAGGAATAGGCCAACGGAAGAGATACTTCCGTGGCGCACGAAGATATTTGCGTGACGTGCACAAAAATAATGGTATTTATACCCTGGTAGCCCCCCGTTTAATGGTGCTACACTCGATTAGTAGTATTTAAACTTAATCAAGTATTCAAAAATTACGGTCGAATGGACGTACCATAGTTGCGTATAAAAGATAGAAATTGGGTTCGAACGTGCGAACCAACGCGGATGGGTGTTGCCATAACCACGAATTGTCACATAGTATAAGACGTATCTTAACTAACTTATGGGATGAGCTATGCCATTACGTGCGGCGTACCGCTACTACCATAAGGACGGTCAAAGTTTTGACAATATGTTGTTAGACGTACACAGTGTGTCATTTTTAAGTCCATCATGAGTCATGTGGTTTGCGTAACTTACTACAACGTATTGATAGCAAGGTGTCTAAAAAGGATACATGATCCGTGGTCGTTAGGTTTGCAACCCTCTTACACGACAAGTTGAATTATTAGGTTCACTCAATCCTCTTATTCCGCTTGGGAACGATAAGTACATGTACGCCCGTAGGCAGAAGATATCCGAGTGTATGGACTAGCACGGATGGACGTACCATGACCGCGAATGATAAACATATTATTTAAAAAAATATATGGAATATATCTTACCGATTTAAAAGATATAATAAAAAAATATCGTAATATATCCTAAAGACTATCTTGTAGTAATTTAAATGATATGTGTATTGTGTAATATCCGTTATAAATATAAACAATATATCCGAACATGCGGATTATTATGGAAGACACAGCTCATGACCGCAATGAAAAATAAAATATAACCGAACATACAGACGAGCACGGTTGGACATACCATGACCGCGAATAAAAAATAAAATAATTGTTGAATGTGCAGATGAGTGCGGATGGACGAGCCATGACCGCGAATCACGATATTACTACGTCGAGTCGCGACATATACGAAAAATATATTAATCAAATAAAAGAGATACATGTAATATCCCTTGCCAATTTAAAAGATAACCGTAATATCTTTTATTAATATGAAAAAAGATATAGGTAAATATCTTTTATTAGTTAGAAATATCGATAATATTTTAAGAATATATATGTAATATCTTTTATTAATTCAATATATCGTTACCTATTTGAAAAGATACGCGTAATATCTTAAATGTGAAAAATATCGGAATATAATTTTGCCAAATTTAAAAGATAAATAATATATTACTATTAATTAAAAAGACATGTGTAATATCTTTTACTAACGTAAACCATATATCCGAGGGCACAAACTATTGCGAAAAGACGGACATGTAACCGCGGTCATCGAAAAACAGAATATCATCCGGACAAAGCCCGGGAGGAGTGCTTACTCCCATTCGTGTTAAAGATTATTTTAAAACATCGTTTCCATTTCATGTTATCATAACAATAAGTCTAAAAGAAGAAAATGTATTCTCCTAATTTGTGTTATCATAGCAATATCTTTTTACTAAAGTATCATTGCTGCCAATTCATGGTTACTCCTATTCGTCAAACACATCATCACATGTTTGCTAGTTTTGAAGAATTTTCATTACGTACATGAACAAAGAGAGTTTAGTTTTTTTTAAACAATAGTATATATAAGAACCATGTGATGACTTCATGTGTTCAATCTTGGCAACAATAATGGTATGCTAATTAACACAGGCAAAGCTAATAATAAAATTTGCACAGTGCGCCATAAAGCAAAGTGAGATATGTAAAAGCTTACAGATAGTATATAAGCGTGAAAGAACGAACGAACCCGCAAACTTTGAATTCATCATTTTATACGTGAAAGAACACGAAGCATGTTGTATACGGGTCCCACGGATGGCGCCAACTTGTTGGAGCATATTTTGGATGGGCCGGTTCGACGACTCTCCTGGGCCGTTAATCGTCTTCCCGAGTGCTGAGTAATGCTGCAAACAAAGGTAAATCGGTTAGACATGGACCCGAGGCCGGAGCCCCGGGGTCCACCTCCGACGGTCAAGTTAGTATCGGGATAATATATTGTAAAAGAGGTGTAGTTTTGAGAGATAACTTTATTTATAATGAGACCCATACCCCTGTTTATATAGGCTTAGGGTTTCTTGTAGGATAAGTAAGGTGTGTGTGGGCCATGGGCATGTCGGGCCGAGCCCATTACCGACTGTACTTCGACATTCACACTCATCACAATAAAATATAATAATATATGTTTGGTGAATAATAACGTTGTTCAAAGAAGATCAGTAAATATAAGCATAGGATTTTGTTGATGATTACAAACGCCAAACAACAACATTGTATATCTGGTCGCGCGTGAAAACACCAAAACCTAATACGCATTCTAGGTGCCATTGCTAGCGCCGAGTAAGAAAGCCACGATATCACGAACAAACCTTTGTCCAGTTGTACGTATGTCGTATGCTTCAAACATGACGCTATAAATGGCCAAGAGTGTTCTAAAGTTGAAACAGTTCAATACTCTACCTATTTTTTAGGTGGTAGATATATAATGTATGGTGTAGTTGGATCTGGGTGTTATGATACTACAAACTGGTAAGCATCACTATGCATCCATAGGCTCAGATTGGGAAATATTCGGCTTAAATAGGTACGCAATAAAACTCGTCACAACCAAATGTAAGAATAGACATGATACATATGTAAACTGGTAACCATATTCTTCCTTCACATTTCAGCCCAAAAAGATTACATACGGCATGGCTGGAACCACATAATTTTTAGGTATGTCATTATGTATCTATAGGCTCCGATTGGGAAATATTGAGCATAAAGAGGATAAACCCGCGTTGTCTACAACCACGAATGGTTACTCATCAAGATACATAAATCTCAACTTTAAACAATCCAATCAAAACACAACACAGCCAAATGTAATTATACAAACAACTCGATAATTAATAGAACCACTAATAAGAAAAGCAGGATACGTATTTTACTAACCATAGGTGCAATCGAGACGTTGGCATACCAAGACTGGCGCAATCTCAGCCTTAGCCAACATTGCAACATCTAGTAGGTCAAAACGTTGCTAGTAAAATAATTTGGAAAACTTCCGCATTCATTCTCTTTGCAATACTCGCCTTCTCACTCAGGCATGTGTTACACTTGTTTTCCACTGTGGGAAAAACAAAATCCAAAGGATGTGTGAGTAAGAAAAAATGCTCTAATAGGGTAACTTTTAGGGAAAGCGGGATACACACGCCATAGATGCAACTGACAGGTTGCCCTGCCAAGATACGTGTAATCTCAGTCTTAACCCGACCCATTAAAAATCATCATTGCCATAATAATTTAATATTATACAAATTAAATAGTTTTCATCTAATGGATAACTTTCAAGAAAAGCAAGATACATGCGCCATGGCTACAACCAACAGGTTGTCCTGCCAAGATACATGCAATCTCAGTCTTAACATGATCCATTAAAAATAAGCAGTGTATTTATATTTATACTCTTATTATTCATAGGTTTATTGTTTTCAATTCCAAGCGCCAAAGAGGCATCTTGTCAAGACTTTTCATTCACGCACATTCCAAGTCATTCTTTAATAAAGGAAAACTATAAAATATTATGTGTGTCTTGTGCAGCCAACCCTCTCGAAATTCAGTATAGCTAACATTAGTTTCCATCATTTTAGCCCAAATATAAATTTCAACTGGCCACATGTCATGGCTGCAACCAAACCAACTGGTTGCCCTGCCAAGATATGTCTAATATTAACCATAAATGTAGGGCGGATGGGAAACGCCACACACCATAAAGGGCGTCAACGGAGCAGATGTGTTAAGCTAAAGCACAAACACGCCCAATCAATAAATAACGTCGCACACCTCAAAGGACGGCACCGAAAATAATGGGGGCAAGCTTATTATCCACCATTGGAAAAATAGGATGACAATGATACAAAGGCTCAGACAGGGTAACTTTTAAGAAAACCCGGATGCACACACCATGGCTGCAACCAACAGGTTACCCTGTCAAGATAAAGGTAATCTCAACGCCAACCAACCCTATTAAAACTCATCACAACTCTAATAACTTCACAAAAAACAAGCAAAACATTATACGAAGCAAATAAACATAATCAACATAATATACCATTACACAAACACCAACATCGTACAAATTAGGGTCTCATCAAAATAAATAGAACGAAAACACCCAGCACAAAGGATGGCAAGAAAGACCTAGCAACAAGCAACAACACCAAACAAAATGAAGGGCGCAAACAACGCGTTAGAATATACAACATAAAACATGTAACACATTAAAGAAAGAATCAACAAATACAATCCCAAGCCACATAATCATAAGCGTATGCGTATACAAAATGAAAATCCAAAAACCTAATAAAAAACAACATTGGAAAATACCCAAATTCAACTACGGTGTATGTTATAAATAAATGAACATACCCAAGGTACTATGATAAACAACGTTACACACCAAAGAGTGTGGCAACAAAGAGATCGACACCATCAGGTTAATCACAACCAACCAAACAAAGAGAAAGAATGTGAAAGACACAAAGACTGTGTTAGAGGTTTTGTTAGTGAAAGAAAGACTTAGAAAGCGCTTGAGTCGAAAGGCTTGTAAAAAGGCATCCTTTTTTAGTCATTTTAGCCCAATTATGAATTTCACTTGTCCACACGTCACCCGTAGGTTGTCCTGCCAAGGATCAGCAACGCCACACACCACAGAGGATGGAAACAAAGACATAGGGTAACATTTAGGCAAACCAAGGTACGCACACCATGGTTGTAACCGACATGTTACCCAGCCAAGATACGTGTAATCTCAGCGTTAACATGACCCATTCATACTCAACATAGCCCAAGTAACTTCCACAATCGGAAGAAAGTGTTCGACGTTAAGAAAAAGACTCAGGTAGTTTAACATTTAGGGAAAACATGATACACACGCCATGGCTATAACCGACAGGTTACAGCGCCAAGATACCTGCAATCCCAGCGTTAACCATACACATTCATATTCATCATAGCCCTAGTAATACATAACATGTTAACGATCTCGGTTTTAACCATAAAAGACCGATGAGCATCACTACACACCACAAAGGGCGACAACGAAGGCATCCGACCACAAAGGGTGGCAACGAAGTAATCGGCTTCACCGACCAACAACGACACACATCACAAAGGACGACAACATAGAGATTAGTAGAATCGCAGCAGATAATACCTAAATAAAAGTGAGTTAGGAAAAGACAAAGACCAAAAGGCTTGTGAGAATGCCTCTTTGGAGATAAGAATAAAAAACAATATACCAATGAATAATAATAGTATATATCAAGAATACAGAAAATTATCTTCAACATACAAACACATTTAAATACGCACACAACACACACATATATAAAAATACACACAATATTTTTCAACATAGAAACACATTCATATACGCAGACAACACAATTACTACACATAAACATTTGATGAATTAACAACACATAAACATTAGTAACACATTTAATTCAACATTTATTTTTATGTATTTTTATTAATCTATTTTTTCATTTTTAGTTGATTTATTTTATTTTGATCTAAATTTTTCAAAAAATTAACTTTAATTAAAGCATAAGCTTAAGGGTTTAAGGCTTTAAATAGCAATATAGTTTTTCAAATATATCCATATGGTACGTGTACTAAAAAACTATCCAAATAGTACGTGAACTATAACTTTTCGTGCTCATATGGTCACACTTTTACCTATATCGCTAACGTACATGACATCGTTAGTCCTTTTTTCAGCCTACATTATCATCGTTAGTCCTTTTTCCAAAAAAAAATAATTTTTTCGAAAATATGTAAAAAAAATTCGAATGTTTAACTTTTTTTAGAAAAACATTTTAAAACCTTTTAGTTATAAATTTTTCGGAGAAATGCATTTTTGATTTTTTTAAATAAATTTTTTTAAAATAAATCTATATAAAAAAATGTGTATATATATTTTTTAGTTATTTAAATTTATACAAGTAGTCATTTTTTTTAATTTTTCCAAAAAAGAAATTCAAAATTTGTTTTTTCAAAAAAACTTTTTTTTGGAAAATATGTTTTTCTTCTCCAAAAATAACTTTTCCCAAAAATAATTTTTCGAAAAAATCCTTTTTTTAGAAAAAAATTCAAATGTTTTCTAAATTTAACTTTTGAAATAACAAGAATTCGAAAAATTTTTGAAAAAAATGAACAATACAAATTCTTGAAAAAAATTTATGTAAAGAAAAATGCTTTTAAGTTTATATATGATTTAATTTTATACAATTATTGAATTTTATATGTTTCTTGTTTTGAATTTTAAGAAATAACAAATCATTTGCTTTTTTGTTCAAATTTTTTTTCTTCAAAATAGGTTTAGAAAGTTTATTTTTAAAAAATATTCTTTTTTGACAGAAAAAGATTCTAAAATGGATTAACGTTGCAAACATTTCAAAGCGATCGTTTGTAAAAGGGCTGACACTGCAACATTATTACAGGATAACGGGTAGAAAAAAGTTTGCATGTACCATATTAACAGGTAAATTCAAAGTTGAGATACTATCTAAATAATTTTTTGAGTACACGTACTATTTTAATAAATTTGAAAAAATACATGACTATTTAATGCTTTAAACCCTAAACTTAAAGCATATGCAATGGCTCAAGTAGCTAAAAGCTTTTTCATCTTTTAAAAAGTCTTTCAATATCTTTTTTGGCATTGCACCAATAGCTTTATGAAAGGTTTTATGCCAATGACTTGACAAAGTCCAAGCCTCTCTTCAAAATTTTATCTCTAAAAAATATTATACATTAAATGCACTAGGAAGGTTGCCCGCGCTTCGCCGCGGGAAGTTTGTTTCCGGTGTTAATAAGAAAATGCATAATCATCTTATAGATTAGATGATTTGTAGTAAAGATGAGCATTACACATGAAGTACTTCAGAAACAAACAATATAGTCATACATAACCAGTAGACCAAATTCATAGGAATAGTCATACACCACTAAACGCGCGTGATTTGTTCGTTTATTGGGAGCTAAACAACTGTATAAGTTATACACCTTTATTTGGGTTGCTTCATTGTCTCTACCTCGCTTTCTTCTAAGTTAGTCTTGGTCATTATCACAAAAGAAAACAAATTTGAAAGTCACCTGGTCTGCCACCGGTTAGATTGCTTTCTTGAAGCTCGTGTCCGTAAATCTTGAAGTAAAACATAATAACCTGGTTGGATAAGATAGCAAGCACATAAATCGTGTTACTTGGTGTCCTAGAAGACCAAACATTATGATCAATAGCTAATAAATACTCATAAAATGAGTCAAAGGACAGGGTTATGAACCTCTCATGTCTCTATCATGTGTAAATGACTCACCTTAACCTCCAGGTTTTTAGATTTTTAGATTCTTAGATTTAAGATACTGGCCAACACATACAATGCCTCCGCTAGTAATCCCCATCACAAACATGTCAACGTTACCGTTTGCATTGTCGTAGATTTTGGGAGCAGTCATCTCAAAATGCATAGTTCCGTCTATGGAGCCTAAAGCTTCATAGACGGAACTATGCATTTTGAGACGACTACTCCCAAAATCTACGACAATACAAATTAGTCATTTTGAGCCTAAAGTAAAATGAAAGACATTCTACTTAAAGGATTACCAAAATAGTCTTTCATAAATGGGTTATTTTGGATTACGTTTTTTTTCTATAATGGGTTGTACTAATAGATTTAAGTCTTAACTATACCAGAAATGGATGTAAGAAGTCAAACAGGCTGAAGATCATTCAAGTATATTTATACGCATCAAACTCTCTTTGTGAAGAGGAGTTTGACTATCATAAAGTCTCTGAATACATATTTAGCCCGTTCCTTATTTATAAAGTCATGAAACAAATGGATAAGAAGGTGAATGATGAATAATGCAAAATAGATTCTATACTTACAATGCTGAAAACAGAAGAGCAACTTTTCTTGAACTAAATGAGGTTGTACGCTTGTATTTCCTCATTCTTGGGGCCTCAAGAACTTTATCAGCTGTAGTTTTGTTTGTTCAACAAAAATCATCATTCACATCAATCGAATAACACACACGACAGTACGCCTAAACAGTTACACGGCGGGCTGGCAAAATCAACCGCAAACTGAACCGAACCGATAAACCTGGCCGAACCGAACCGACCTTATTTGGTTCGGTTTTTGGTATTATATATTTATGGTTTCCGGTTTTAGTTTGCTCGGTTGGGTCTAACCAAGAAAACCCTAAATATCTAAATCAGTTTCGCTAGATTAACTTTCGTTCGCTTTCGGTTTTGCTAAGTTAACTTTGGTTTAGTTTTCGGTTCACGCTTTTCTCAAAACTGGTTTTCGACTCCGGTTAGTCGGTTCGATTTTGACCCGTTGCTCACCCCTAGTTAATAAGTACCTCTAGTAGAGAACTTGGGTAAGATCAGGTCGTGACTCATCAACAACTGCATACAGTGGCGGACCGAGCCGAAAAACTAAGGTGGTCCCTTGATTTTTCAAGCCAAAAAATTGATGGGTTTATTACTTTATATAATTGGCATGTCGGGTCAAATCGATTCGGGTCAAAAAGTTCTCGCTTGATGATTTTGTTGGTTTGGTTGTTCTGCTCCGCATACCTAGTTCTGTTAATTCTACCGTATGGTTGTTGCTGGTCTTGTTACAGTTCGTCGAGTTTTCGCCCGCTGGTGCTTTTGAGAGGTCTACGATCAGTTTCTGATGTTTTATTTTTATGAGTTGGTTGATGTTGAGCAAGTTTGCTATCTTCTACAGTCTGGTGGTAATATATAGTGAAGGTTCTGATGTATGCTCATGTTTGGTTCTGTCCATTCTGCATACGTATTCCTTTTTCATTTGCATGCCAAAATGAGCTAAGTTTGCTTCTGTCACAGTTTCATTTTGACATCAAAGGGCCACTGGTCTAGTGGTCTCCTCTTCTTAATTTAGGATCTATATTTCTAATGGGGGTACTGGGTGGCCTTGGCCAAGTTTGGTTGGCTCGTTTATGTTTTTGTTCATAATTTGTAAGTGGTGTCATTAGATATAGGATATTGTGTTTTGGTTCTTATTTTTTCTTTGTTTTTGTATGTTTTTTGTTTCTCGGTTTTGGGTCTCGCCTTGTTTATCGTCTTCTTAATCGGGGTGGATTGACTGTATCGTTATTTTTTTTAAATAAATTGTTGTCATTCTTAAAAAAAGTTAATAAATAAACAAAAATTTATGAAGCTTAATTGCTACTATGATCTAACTGGTATAAATAGTAATACTACAAATTGCGACTACTAAACAAAAAAGAAAAATAGAAAAACACATTTACCCATCCTATTCCTGCTATATCCAAAATAAATTCTTAACTTTTGCTACTTTCAAAAGAAAAGTTATAAACCAGAGCAAAAGCAACTTTATTTCTTTTGAGATTAAAAAGCAACTTCCTTTACTCCACCCAATAAAAACATGTGACCAACTTCATCTTCTTAACATTACCGGAGTAAACATTTACACAGTATCTAATTCCGGTAACACAGTTTTCTCTTTCATTTTTTTTGTTTATCTTTGTCTGTATTGTCAAGTTCAACCTTTCCAAGGTGGTTCCTTATGTTTTTATAAGGTGGTGCCTAAAAAAAATTACTACGTTGCTTGTAAATGGAAAAAAATTTCTAATGTGGTTCCCGGGCACCGCCTAGTTACTACCTAGGTCCGCCCCTGACTGCATACATTTGCTTTCCATTTGAAAGCTAATTTGTTTCTGCAATGATTTCTGTAAAAGTTTAGAGACAAATACAATCCGCACAAACAAAAACTATCTATGTCTAAGCACGCAGTTCAGCTATGAAAACTCACCATTTGCTCTTCCTTGTTTTTCAAATCACAGACATTTCTCATAAACCTACCCAATTTAAACTTCTTTCTACCACTGACTCGTTGAAATAATTCCTAAGAGTCACAAAGATTATGTCTAACGAAAAAAATTGGCTGTATGCAATCTCAAAGTTATTTAGAGGCAACCTAAAAGGAAAAGGGGCATGGCCAATTTAAATCCATTACGCTTAAAGGAATAATTTACCTCAACGACATCCGCAAACGGTTAACAAAGTTTGCTCAGATCCTCATCGGCAACACAATTGCAACATATATGATCAGAAGGTGGTGACGGGTTCTGCACTTGTCTCCTATACCTCAAATTGATCCATTGCCTTCCAAACTTCTACGCCTGCTTAGCTGAATGATGCACTACACTATGATCTTTACTACTCATCAGATTAGCATAACCTTTATTTCAACTTACTTGACAGTCTTCTTGAAATATGAACCTCGATTGCACAATTTCTCAGGCTGCATAGATAACCAAAAGAGTCATTTGGTAATCGTATCTTATGTCATATTCTGTAAATAAAATACTAATGTTTAGAGAAATTATTCTCTAAAAATGTGATTCTTTGTTTGGGAGCTCATAAAAAGGTGCTCGTTATTTCTTACCAAGTGTATTTGTTGTAGTGTAACATGAGTAGTTGTCGCTCTCTCATCTGCTTCAGCAAGTGGATTTTTTCAAGTCGAGGCTGATTTGTACCCGTGTCCCTATAGAAAGGTACTTTGTTCACGAACCACTTCATTTCATATTATATGCAAGCGACATCGATGTAATGACCAACCAAAATTACCTGCACAATCCAAAATAAAGCAGCTGCAATGAGTAACCAATCTTTTAGGGCCATTGCCATTGTTTCATTCTGTAGATAAGAGAAAGTGGAATACATTGAAGAGACAAAAACTAACCTTTCCTTCACCAGGAAACATTTGAGAAGATCTATGGCCAAGATACAGCGTGAATCTTCATTCATAAGTCCGCATAAACACTTACTTCGTAAATTCATTTGATTAACGTGCGCCTACAGCTTTTATTGGGCTTTTATTCTATCTGCATTTGAATTTGAAAAAAAATTGGGAACTGAAATTCACTAAACACCAAGAAAACCAAAATTAATTTTAATTTACAAAACAAATACCTCCGAGGACTGAGGCTATAAAGAATGGATGGAATAAAAAACCTCGGACTCATAGTGCCTGGTATTGTCAAACTGGAGCACCCATATATCGTCACTATAATAGCTAATGGTGTCAATGTTGCATTGAAATGATCCTGTTTGCGTTGCAACTTTACAAACAGGAAAAAAACATAAGGGAGAAACACATTGGAAACCAAAAACCTAAACCACTACAACCTTATTTACCTCACATAGACGAAGACCGCTCTTTGTACTCAATGATGGTTGAGGACCCTATGTTACCTCAACGGCTTCTCATCTTGACCGTCATCCCTTAAAACAAAAAACAAAAGAACGAAACAAACTTTAATACAACAAAACCCATAAACAATATGACACTAAAGTCAGCGAAAGAAAAGGAAAAAATATATAGATTTATAAAATGAGCACCTCGTATGGCTTATTCAAGGTTAGGCTTACCTTATAGTTCATAATGAACTTGTGTAGGCCTAAAGTTTGAAACACCCCCTAAAAATATCTAGAACTAACAATTACAAACTTAAACACACTGTCCACAATCTACCAAAATCCAAAATCAACAAAATAAAGAATGAAAATAAAGAAAAGATCATACCATTGGGAGAATTATTGAAGACACCTTGCAAGAACCGATTCCAAGCTTCCACCCGCTTATACCTAAATATAAAAAAAAATATATAAAAATCACATAAGCCTCAATAAGTCCCTTTATTTTAACGCATAATCAAAATCAAAATCAAAATCAAAATCATCTACCCAATTTCAAAAAAATACAGTTACCTGTAATTGAAGATATTCAAGATCTTCATCTCTTTAATAGTACCTTGCATCTTTCATCTGTTGCTTCGAACGGAGACATTTCAACTACCGTTTTGAAAGCTTCGACTTGCGTATAACTAAATCAAATCAAATAAAAACTGGAAAAATATAATCATCTAAACACGCTTAGAAACAACAAATTATGACATACCAATAAAATATCTGGCAAACCTGTGACCTAATTCTTGAACTAACTTTTGGAAAAAAGAAAATAAATCCACACAACACCCACCTAAGCTCAGGGTTTTCAAACCTTTAAACACTACCACTCCAATCGAGCGGAGATCACAAAACCCCTAAATTAATGATTTAGGGGTATGGGATGATAGATCGGAAATGGAGATGTGGTAGTTTTTGGAAGAATCCAGAGAAAAAAGAGAGATACAGTATAAAATATGGGGAGAGATAGTGTGAGGAGTGACTAATAAACAATTTAGTTATAAAATATGGGGAGAGATAGTGTGAGGAGTGACTAATAAACAATTCAGTATCTGAGGGGGAACTGTTCATTGGGGAACGTGATTCCCCCCTCTTATTAAGGATATAATTAAAAACAAAGTCTTTAAAGATTTTACCATTCTTCATGGCGTTATTTACTGCAGTAGCCCTTTACAAGGGCGTTTGTCCAGCAGAGACCCTTTTTAATCCATTTTACGAAATTAGCTATGTTCTCTGCGCCTCTTTTGAAGTGGACCAAGATACGCACGTGTCAGCTTCCTGTTAAAACCAAAAAAAAAAAAAAAGTTCTCCACGCCATATTACAAGCGGAGCAAGAATAAAATAATGACTCAGCTATGTTCCACTATTTGGTCCGCTCCATATTCAAAGCGGATAACTTTTTTGTGGGGCCCATTTTTGTCTTTTTGTTTATTTCGTTTCTTTTATTTGTTTTCTTTCTTTTTCATTCATTTTTTGAGTATTTTCTTTCTTTCCCATGTTTTCTTAAGCAGTTTAACGCCAACTTATGGACTATTTTTATATATTTGTAAGTTGTTTAACGATGTTGTTGTTTGATGATTTCTGCTCTCTGCGAGGCGTGTTTTTAAATGCATAAAATTTTGGCATGATTAGAGCTAAAAACAACATAATAAAATTTAGCATGATTAGAGCTAATTTAAGATAAAAGTAATTTTTTTTTTAACTTTTATAATAAAGTACAATTTAAAACGTGCAAATATTTTAAAACTTTTATTTTTAAAAAATTGTACTTTAATCTAGGAAAAACAAAAAGATTAAACGTTTTATTTTAATTTTTGAAAAGATAAACGTCCGTTTTACAAAAAAAATGTTTAAAACAATTTAAAAGTTTTAAATTTAAATGTATAGACAATTTAAAATCTTAAAAAAATACACTTTTTTCAAAAAAAATAAAACAAAATTTTTTTATTTATTGTTTATATAATAAAAAATGTATAAGCATATAAAAACAAATGAGAATATAAAAATATTTTAAATTGTACTTTATTATAAAAGTTAAAAAAATTTACTTTTATCTTAAATTAGCTCTAATCATGCCAAGTTTTATTATGTTGTTTTTAGCTCTAATCATGTCGATTTTTTATGCGTTTGAAAGCACGCCTCGTAAAGAGCAGAAATCATCGAACAACAAAATCGTTAAACAACTTACAAATATGTAAAAAAAGTCCATAAGTTAGCATTAAATTGCTTAAGAAAACATGAAAAAGAAAGAAAATGCTCAAAAAAATGAATGAAAAAAAAAAAAGAAAACAAATAAAAGAAACGAAATAAACAAAAAGACAAAAATGGGCCCTACAAAAAAATTCTCCGCTTTGAATATGGAGCGGACCAAATAGTGGGACATAGCTGGGTCATTATTTTATTCTTGCTCCACTTGCAATATGGCACAGAGAATTTTTTTTTTTTTTTTTTTTTTTTGGTTTTAACAGGAAGCTGACACGTGTGCGTATCTTGGTCCGCTTTAAAAGAGACGCGGAGAACAAAGCCAATTTCGTAAAGTGAATTAAAAAGGGTCTCTGCTGGACAAACGCCCTTGTAAAGGGCTACTGCAGTAAATAACGCTTCTTCGTGTTCATAATGAATAAGAGTAATATTTATTGTTAGAAAAATAATTATTGAATACTTATTGTCGTATTAGGTTGGTAGCATGCTAACGTTTATTTAAGCAAACGGAAATCGTAGGGAACCCCATATGATCGGTGGCTCGACAAATGCATGCTTTTAACCGTAAACAATGACAATGCGTTGATAGAAGCAAATTACGTATTCAAAGCATGCCATGGTCCATGCCGACCCTTTCTTTTATCTATTCCTTTCTATTAAAAATGAAATAGATAAACTATTCCTATGCAATGCACAAAAAACAAAGTGATTTTATTCTTTCCAATAAAATTTTCATCTAAAATATATGCTTTTGAACGAGTCGGTTCGACTAGTCGTCTTCACAGGAAACAAGTCGGGTCTTTCCTAAAAGAGAAGATATATTTGATTTTGGATAATAATTGATTATCGGGTCGTTTTGTAATTTTTGTTGATTCTAGCTGAGAATAATAAAGAGACTTTGTGACACTTATAAATTAAAAAAAAAATCGTTTATGAACTTGAATTATATGATTCATATATATTTAATATTATATGTGATTATTTGTAAAACTATTGAATATATTAATTTTTTTTAAGTGAAAGTCTTCTAAATCATTAACCTTTATATAAAGGAGGAGAATCACGCATCCATAAAAGCAGTGATTCTCTTCACAAACCCATTTTAATAATAGTATCCCCTCTCACAGCCAAAATTTCCTCTCACAACCAAAACACACACTGGCACCTACATCTTTCGTTTCATTATTTCTGTTTGATTCCGTTGCATTAATGGTGCCGCGTTTTCATTAATTTGGGTGTTGATTAATTTGCCCTTTCGGCTGATTAGTTTGCCCTTTCGAACAAAAATCCGTTTTCATTAATTTAGGTGTTGATTAATTTGCCCTTTGGGCTGATTAGTTATACATACACTGCATACTCTCTCTCTCTACCCCAATAATACAATTTTGATCGGTTTTGGGGATCACTGTTTCGATATAATCTCTATATTTTGGGATCACTGTTTCGATATTTTGGTTGGTTTTGATCTAGACGACCTAATATTGATTTTGTTACCCTTCAGCTAAATAAGGTAATCTGTGTTTTCTGGGTATTTGCTGATTGTTACTTTTGTTCTTTGATTATTCTTATGATAGATTAATTAGGTTTTTATTTCCGTGACTTTGCGAGTGGATTAAACCATCGCACCCTTCAATGCCGCTGAGTCTTCGTTGCCGCCGTTCATGGTGTGTAGCGTCGATGATCAGCTGGTGATGTTGGGTGGCTTTGGTGGGTCGTTTCTTGTATGACTTTCTTGATTTGTACCGTGTCCAGTGATGGTTGCCGTTTGGATATAACTTTGTTTGGTTTGGAAGGTGCTTATGGTTGATCATTGCGTTTTCTGTTTCTTTGTTCCTGCGTAATAAGCTTTGGCTAAGCGAGGTAGTATCTAAAGAAATTATGTTGTGTTGTGTTTCGTACCTTTGCTGCCCTTTTTTTACCTTATGAACTTATTATAGATTGAAAGGAATGAGCTCATAAGCTGCTAAATGAGCAGCTTATAAAATAAAGGGATGTTTGTTTCCACTTATATAGGCGGTTTAAGGCTTATTAGTTAAAAATAAGAAGTTGTTGGTGCAATAATTTCTGTCTTATTGAATGTTGTTTCGTCACCCACCTTTCGTTGCCGCCATCAATGGCAGGCGACGATAATGTCGGGTGTCTAAGAATGATGATAGGCTTATAACCCTTCCATGCCGTTTTCTGTAAGCTTTTCGCTTACATATGGCCCTACCTGTATGTGGCGAAGGTGACCTTTTTAGGCTGTCGGATTCACCCATGCTTCTGCAACTGCAACGAGTTGTTGGACCGTGATGAGTATGTTGCCAAGGTGACCTTTTTAGGTTGTCGGATTGCACCCATGCTTCTGCGACTGCAATGAATTGTTGGACCGTGATGAGTGCCACCCAAACGTATCTTGCCAGGGCATCACTGTATCGTGATTGCAGCCACGTGCGGGTCGGGTACCCTTTCCTCGGGTTCAAAGGTCACAGAAATCATCTTTATGGCTGTGATGATTTTTGTGATCTCAGCGAGAATTCTCGGGCCTAGTTTTCTAAAGCAACGATGGTGCTGTTGTTTTGATTATAACACATACTTCTCTTATATAAGCAGTTACCTTTGGATTTAGGAGTCCTCATGGTTTACGAGTTGAAAATAAAAAAGCTTGCTGGAATGTGCGATTATATTGGTGATGATGAAATGTATGCGTATGGAATTTTTTGGCAAAGGTCGTTTGGCAGGGCCCGTATCTTGGCGGGGTGACCATTTGGTCGCAACCATGTCGGGTTTCTGGGTACGCCTTCCACACCTCCATATCTGAGCCTCTAATGGTGTGGTTTACCTCATCAGGTGTCGTATTGCTTTTGTACAGTTTGTTGCCTAATATGATGCAAAAAATAGGCGATGCTGATTATCTTCTGTTATTGTGTTTTTGTGAACCATGTATTACAAACACGTTTTCTGGCGGGGCAACCAAAACTGGACCGTGGTTGCAGCCATAGACGGTGTTTCATGTGGTTCCAACATTAGCGGATCTGAGCCTTCGAAATTCGAACTTTTTGCACGAATACAAAAAACAGTATTCCAAAGTGCTTTAGCATGTTCATTGTTATCGGGAATATAGTATTTTGCGGAAAGTGAAGTCCTTCAGCAGATTTCTCATCTTTGGAGTTGAAAACGTAAGTCAGACTGATTAAATTACATCGTGACTAGCTTATGTATGTGTCATGTTGCTGGTGGTCGGTATATGACGATCGATTTGGAACACGTACCATTATAAATTTGTATGCTTAGTTTGTGTGGTCGTGCAAACCACGGCTATGAGCATTTAAAAAGCTATGATGAATCTGAAATCTTCCAGAAAAACATAGGTCATTGGTTCGATATTGGTGTTGTTAATGCTTAAAACTAAGAATTATGGTTCCTTCTTGCGTATACTTTCTAGTCATGCTTAAGACGTGTGAAACTAAAATTAACCTATTGTTTACAGCTTATACGAGCCTCAGACTGAAAACAATTGATGGGCTGTGATGGGAAGTCTTTGAAGAATATGTTTGTATGGCTTGAATACGTGGTTGTGCGACTTATGATAGCTTCGTTGCCCACACCTTCGTTGCCACCGTGCATGGTGTGCGGCGATGGTGCTCCGTATGTGACGATTTCTTTTAAACACGTAGCCTCATCTGTTTGTATGCTCAGCATGTGTGTTTGTGCACGTCACACCTGCATCCATATAAAGGGCAATGATGAATCAGAAATCGTTCGAGAAACATAGGTTGTCCACAACTTGGCGCGCCAAACTACCACGTTTGCAGCCATGCCGGTTGCAACCTTTGGATATCATCGTTCTACATTCTGAGCCTATTGCACCTCTGCAACAAAACATTCTGAGTCTATTGCACCTTTGGTCCAATGTTATAAGTGTCAGAGCGAACCGTACATTGGCAGGGGCATCACAAAAGTTGTCACTAGGGGAATGTTCATATAGGAACGTGCTTTTCCATCTTTATGAAGTTAGTAATTGTGAAAAGCATGTGTGTTATGATTTATGGTCCATGCTTTTCCATCTTTTCCATCGTGATATGGGTGATGGGAAGCGACGTTTAAACACATATACAAGGCATAGATGTGCACATTTCCCAAAAAAAGACATTAGAAGCTGCTTATTGAAAAACTGAAGTCTGAAAATCTTGATTCTTTTTACCATTTAGAAGCTGCTTATTGATGAAGACATGATCCGGTGAGATTTGTTTTCTGGCTGGAACATGTTGTGGAACTACAACAGTCAGAAAATCAGGTTATACCTTATACTTGTAACTTTTTACAATACCGCACACTGATAAACTAAAAAAAACGCCATCGTTTGTTTTTATATAGAACTGTTTTGGGATTAACATATTTTTATGATATGCAGTTCAATACAGTGGCTGAGGCAACTGGGTTTTGGTGCTGAAAGAAGGGTGGAATTGGTGCGTTTTGGTGTAGAAAAAAGGGCTGAAATGGGTGTGTTTGGGTGTTGAAATGGGTTGGTTTGGAGTGCTGAATAGAGATCTGAAACAAGTTACTTTCGAGTGTTGAAACGAGATCTGCGCTGGGTGGGTTATTGGAACTGGAATGGGTGGATTATACCCTTCGATCTTGATGTCCAATGGTAAAGGTTAGTTACTAGCAAACTTATTTTCGACGTTAGTTTCGCTTTGAATAACAACAGATGGTCAAAGCAAATTATTACATATATTATATTGGCATAAGCAGATTTAACAAGAGTTGCTTTCTAAAAACTTATGCGGTTTTCCTAGGATAAATTTGCGCAGGGACGTCATGAGGGAAACGGTTCGGCAGTCATTATTCAAGGTATACAGCTGTGATGGGACCTCATGTGGTGACCGGGTCGACCCGCTATAACCTGGATAACAGTCACCTGACGTGGTACGTACTGAAATCTACTTTAATATAATCAGTAATGAGTATTGTTTTAGTATAACTGATAGGTGTGAATACACCCATCCTTTTACCACTTAATTATAATAATAACCCAGCCAAAACGTGTATTTTATGTCGTAAATGTCAGAATTATGCGTGGTTTGTGTTTTTATTGTGGTTTAGGACCAAAAGATGAAAAAGTAAGAAAACAAGGGCTTTCACGGGCTTTTATCGAAGAAAAACAAGAAAAGACGAAGTCAAAAGATCAAGAGTGCAAAAAGAACGGAAGTCCAAGGCCTATTCTGAAGATTTATCGAAGAAAAAGTCTAAAGACGAAAGTTTAATGAAGTCGAAGAACCAAGTCTAATTAAAGAAGAAAATTATAAGACGAGTTCAAATTATATCGACAAATCCCGAGACGACGTCGAGAAAGACAAAGAATTTAAATCGAGTCGAGACAAGAAGAAAGAAAGAAGAAAGCACCAACATTTTACTCCTATAAATACCCTCCTAATGTGTCATTATGAGGAGGTTAGAAAATTAGGAGTAGATTAGTTTAGGATTAGGAGTAGCTTAATACTTTCTCTCTCTAGTTTTCTTAATGTTTTAATCTTTTTCATTAATCTTGTATTAGATCTTAATCTTTATCTTAATCAAGCTTTTCAATTAATCATTCTCATTCTTCCTTTCTTTATTATTAATCTTGTGTTGATTTAGATGATTGCTTAATTTTGATGTTTATTGATTTATTGATGTTTTTGATTGATTGTGCTTATTGGTTTTTATGTGTTTGATTTTTATAGCTTATAGTGTTTTAGTGCTTATTGTGTTAATTTTCTTATTTTTAATTAAGTGCTTATTAATTTATTTTTATAAAAAGTTATTTTTAAATTTTTTTATTATTTAGTGTTTTTAAAAGTTTTTAAATTTTGGCTTATTAGCTTTTTCTAAAAATCAATTTGGTTAAGTTTTTAGATAAGTGCTTATTAGTTTATTTTATAAAAAGTTGATTTTTAATTTTTAGATTTATTAGTATTTTTCAAGTTTTTGATTTGTGGTTGAATTAGTTTTTCTTAAAATTTTTTTAGATTAAGTTTTGGTTAATTGCTTATTTGAATTGTGCTTATTTTTAGCTTATTTCGTGATTTTTTTTATGTTACTGTATTTGTTTTCAAGTTTTCGGATTAAGGTTAATTTTTCCTAAATTTCTATTTTCTCTGAATTTATGCCCTTATTCCGAATATATCATTTTCTATGAGTTTGTCATTTTTCTGAAAGAGGAGTGATACATCCACACAATATCTACAAAAACAAGTCCACACATACACATGTCAATTAGTTATGGTTTATAAATATAAGAAAGAGAAAATACAAAACATTATAATTGGTGCAACACATTTGACACATTATTGTGTGGGATATTTTTTGTAAAATCTGTGTGTATGTAGCAAAACTCTTTCTGAAATTGCCTCTTTTTCCGAAATTATTCATTTTGCTGAATTTATCAATTTTTCCGAAAAAAAACTTTATTCCGAAAAACTTGTTTTTCCGAAAAACTATGTTTTTCGGAAAAGGTAATTATTCCGAAGAATCAATACCGAAGATTGTCTTTTTCTGAAAAACACAGTATTCCGAAGAAATACTTTTTCTGAAATATACTGTACTTATTTTTTCCGAAGAAAGCTTACTTCCGAAATGCACTGTAGCTTATTCCAAAATAATTGACCTGGCTGGTTGCTTGCTTAGCAACGTTTGGCGCCTTTTTCACAGTGTGCTTGCTAGCTTCCAGCTAGCTGCCTGCTAGCTTGTTTATTTATTAGTATTGTTCCGTACTTGTTTAGTTTTATCCGAAAGTTTTTCCGATTTTAATTTTGAAAATTACGTATTTTTAGTTGAATTTTTCGTCTATTTTTAAAATTAATATTTTTTCGTAAAGTTCAAGTTTTATCTTTTATTTAGTACCCGCTTTAGGTTTTGCCTCGTTTAGCTTTAAAGTACCATTTTAGTTTTATTCTCTCCTTTTTCATTTAGTAAACTTTATTTTCGAGTCGATAGTTAATTTAGTCTTTTAGATTTATTTTTATTAATTGTTTCGTTTTAATTTCACGTTTTATTATTTATATTGTTTTGTTTTTATTAGTTAATTGCTTTTAGCTTACTGTTATTATTTTGCGCATTTACCTTTTAAGTAGAATAGATAACCAAACCATTTTATTTTCCACCAAGAACGACTGAATCGAACTTTTAACCGGAAATCAATTCGAATTGAATCGAGACGAACAAATTTTCATACTAGGCAAAAACCTAGTTATTAAATGGCGCCGCTGCCGGCTCTTTTCGTGAAGATTAACGGTTTATTGTGAGAGACGTGTTGGATTTTGGGATCCGTTCACTTTTGAACGCTATTTTTCTTACCAAAAAATTTTCAAAAATCCCAAAAACATTTGAAAAATCATAAAAGCATTTCTTTTTCACAAGTTTTGCGCCAAAAATATTCTTCTTGCTTATCTATTATTCTTCATGGATTCGTCTTGCGTACGGTGTGGGAGACCATGGCATGGTTATCAAACATGTCATTGGTGTATTTGTGAGCGGTGCGGCTCTGATATCGACAATACACAATTTGGATTTTATCCATTTTGCAATTCAACAAATTCGTACTTCTCCTCTTACAATACTTTCACACCATTTCCCGTATATGAAAATCCTTATCCTCAAAATGCACCGGGTTTTCCTCAATACCCGTATTGCAATAATTGTGGGGGCCCTCACGATGCTTCTTCTTGTCAACCGATGAATATCTTTGAGCCAATTTCGTGCTATGATTCCAGTTTGTATAACTTTGAGCCCCCACAATACACCATCGATCATCAACCTTCTGTTGAAATGTAGCTTGAATAGTTCAACAAGAATTAGCTAGCATACGCGAAGCAAGGGAGGAGGAAAAGCGACAGCAACAAGAACAAGTATCTAATCTTAGTGATTATACTCCTCCTCTTGTACGTCCATACTACTTTTATGATGATGACGAGGATGATATCTATGATCTCAACCCATCTTCTGAGATTAATACTCCTACTCTTGATATCCCTAATGCGTCTAAGGATAGTGATACATCGAGTGAGATTAGTGATTTTGGTCTTGATAAATTCTTTGATGAGGTTTTTGATGTGCTGACTTTTGAGGAGCTTACGGAAGAGGTCGCTCTCGATGATGATGATTTTTCTCCATGCTATGAGAATTTCACTTTTGAAATGTCTCCTTCTCCTCCGGGCGATGTTGATTTATTCTCTCCGACTTACGAGAAGTTCACCACTGAACTTGGTCTTGTAGATGAGGTGGAAGACGTTATTCTTCGCGACAAATTACTGAAAGTTCATCTTCTTATTGCTAAGATTGAAGCGTTGAATTCTGCTCCTATTTCTGAGTCTTTACCTCCGTCTATTACTTTAGTTGAGAATAATGATACAGCTATGGAGGAAATCGACATTCTCTCAATACCTCTGGGTATTGATGATGATGACATGGAGGGGGATATTCTTTTTGATAATTTGATGCATGGAGATATTGTCCCAAGTCCCCCTCCCGAGCACCTTTCATCCACTCCTTTAGACCCCATTACGGAGGATGAGTGCTTTGACCCGGGAGGTGACATTGACCATTCCATGATTGACACCTTTACGGCTTTGCCGATTAGTGATAATCATATGTCTTTTGGGGATGACATTTTGATTCCTTTACCCACCCCACCTCCCGGGGATCATGATTTCACATGCTTTTCGTATGTTGAGAGGACTTTTCTACCCTTTAAGACTTATCCTCCGGCCTCTCCTTTATTAATGTCCTCCGGGAACGAGGACAAGGTCTTTGATCCCGGTATTACATTCGAGGCTTCCCCATGGACCATTTAATTCGGGGACGAGTCAGGCTCGTGACTCGGTTAACAAAAACAAGCGCTTCTCGGGAGGTAACCCGATTATCTATCCTTTTATTCCATTTTTCTAATAAGTGTAGGGGGAGACCCTAGTATGTGTTTGTTGTTTTCTTTCTTATCTTGTGCAGGCATTCGAGCTTTCAAAGATCCATTCTTGATGACGACGACCCGTGATTCCGTGTACCCGTCTTCCTGGTTCTATCCTAAACTCTTTTGATTCTCTATTTTATATTTTTCAATATTAAAATAGGAATCGCTTTAGTTGTCTGTTCCTTGGCAAGATTTAAACAACGTGTAGAATGTCCTAAGTGTAAGGGAGTTTACTCCCACATGTTTAAACATTGAGGACAATGTTTATATTAAGTGTAGGGGGAGTTCTATCGAAGTTAAGTGGCCTTTTCCATGAATTTGTCCTCATTTTAACCGGAAAATTTGATTTTTCGAAATTTTTTAAAATTTTTAATCTATTTTGGCCTAGTAGTATAGTCGTATTTTCCTTTGTTATCGTTATTTATTTTCTTTGCTAAGAATAAATTTTTAATAAAGTGGTTTTAATTTTTCAACGTTGTGAATCTTTTGACTCAACCCGAGTTTACTTGTCTAAGTTTACTCTAGCTAGTATCCTTAACGTGTTTAAGTCAAGTTTTGCTAGGCTTTTATATAGGGAACTTTAAAACGCGAAAGTCTTAACTCTTACGGGTTAAGAACAAGAACTTTTCGCAAGTTCTTATAATTGATCCTAGAAAGTCGTTTATCAAGGGAACTTTAAAATGCGAATTCTAAACTTGAAAGAGTCTAAGAATTTGCAAGATCCTATAGATGACTTGAAAACCTAAAACTTTGATTTAATTGGCTAAGCATCCACGAGTTTCAATCCTTGAGATTTTAAATTATGGAGAACGAGAGATGATAGAGTCAATTATAAGTTTGGTATTCTTTCATGAATTTATGTGAGTTGATTATAAGCTTTTTCTCCCATCGCTTGCTAATAAATTTATCTGCAATAAATAAGGTTGTACGATTTGAAAAGTTACTTAGCTTCTAGCACAAGATCGTTTAAAAGTTGTTCGGTATTAATTAGAGTTCATAGCCAAGGCATAACTTATTGAAGCAGGATGCGAAGATTGGCGAGTCCGAAAAGGCCCTAAAAAGGCATGAGGGCTAAATTTTTTTGCTCAAGATCCCAAGTGATGTGAAGAATCATTTATCAAAAATCAATATGAAGGATCGAGACATACGACGAAAAGTAAAAACTCCCCTAAAGATCATGGAGAAGTCTATCTGAAAAGACCCTAGCAAGGTATGAGGATAAATAGATCCAAGTCCTAAAAGGAGGCGGATCGTTGTATATCAAAGTCCCAAATAAAGATTGGAGAAAAATGAAGAAGTCGTGGTCCAAATATGAAGAATCTCTCAAAAAGTTAAAGTGAAGAAATTCCTATTATGAAGAGAAGACCATTATTTCATAAACGTCTCTCAAGATTTGAAGTATGAAGTCAATGTCAAATATCGATCCGAGAAAGGTCGCAAATCGTGAAGCAAGTTATGCCAAGATATGAACTTTATGAGGTCCCGAGAAGCAGTTTTAAAAGATTTTGTCCTTTAGCTAACTATTGATTAAATCGTCCTACTTTATTTTCAGCCTTAATAACTATCGGAATAAGTCAACAATGCATCCTCGTGATCATTTAAGACAACAATAAAATATAAGAGGTACACATAGGAATAAGGGAGTCTAAGTGAATAATGGGCCCACATGAGTTTGTGTTAGTTTGCTAACTTATAATAACAATGATCTCGTTTATAAGCTTGGTATGGGGAACGTGAAACTTGAGGATGATAAACATTCATGACGGCCAAAACCCCAATGTAAGTCTTTAATCTCTTTATTTGTTTTTCTTCCTTTAAATTATGTTTAATAAAGGCCAAGGTGGGTTAATTATGATGAGAAATGTAATCTGTGCTTTGAAATTAATGCATTGCATGAGGGCATTGCAATGGTCAAGTGTAGGGATTTGATAGGTGTGAAGACACCCATCCTTTTACCACTTAATTATAATAATAACCAAGCCAAAACGTGTATTTTATGTCGTAAATGTCGGAATTATGCGTGGTTTGTGTTTTTATTGTGTTTTAGGACCAAAAGATGAAAAACTAAGAAAACACGGGCTTTCACGGGCTTTTATCAAAGAAAAACGAGAAAAGACGAAGTCAAAAGATCAAGAGTGCAAAGAACGGAAGTCCAAGGCCTATTCTGAAGATTTATCGAAGAAAAAGTCTAAAGACGGAAGTTTAATGAAGTCGAAGAACCAAGTCTAATTAAAGAAAAAAATTATAAGACGAGTTCAAATTATATCGACAAATCCCGAGACGACGTCGAGAAAGACAAAGAATTTAAATCGAGTCGAGACAAAAAGAAAGAAAGATGAAAGCACCAACATTTTACTCCTATAAATACCCTCCTAATATGTCATTAGGAGGGGGTTAGAAAATTAGGAGTAGATTAGTTTAGGATTAGGAGTAGCTTAATACTTTCTCTCTCTAGTTTTTCTTAATGTTTTAATCTTTTTCATTAATCTTGTATTAGATCTTAATCTTTATCTTAATCAAGCTTTTCAATTAATCATTCTCATTCTTCCTTTCTTTATTATTAATCTTGTGTTGATTTAAATGATCTTGTAGTTGCTTAATCTTGATGTTTATTGATTTATTGATGCTTTTGTTGATTGTGCTTATTGGTTTTTATGTGTTTGATTTTTATAGCTTATAGTGTTTTAGTGCTTATTGTGTTAATTTTCTTATTTTTAATTAAGTGCTTATTAGTTTATTTTTATAAAAAGTTGTTTTTAAATATTTTTTATTATTTAGTTTTTTTAAAAGTTTTTAAATTTTGGCTTATTAGCTTTTTCTAAAAATCAATTTGGTTAAGTTTTTAGATAAGTGCTTATTAGTTTATTTTATAAAAAGTTGACTTTTAATTTTTAGATTTATTAGTATTTTTCAAGTTTTGATTCGTGGTTGAATTAGTTTTTCTTAAAATTGTTTTAGATTAAGTTTTGGTTAATTGCTTATTTGAATTGTGTGTATTTTTAGCTTATTTCGTGATTTTTTATGTTACTGTATTTGTTTTCAAGTTTTTCGGATTAGGGTTAATTTTTCCGAAATTTCTATTTTCTCTGAATTTATGCCCTTATTCCGAAGATATCATTTTCTATGAATTTGTCATTTTTCTGAAATTGCCTCTTTTTCCGAAATTATTCATTTTTCTGAATTTATCATTTTTTCCGAAAAAACACTTTATTCCGAAAAACTTGTTTTTCCGAAAAACTATGTTTTTCTGAAAAGGCAATTATTCCGAAGAATCAATACCGAAGATTGTCTTTTTCTGAAAAACACAGTATTCCGAAGAAATACTTTTTCTGAAATATACTGTACTTATTTTTTCCGAAGAAAGCTTACTTCCGAAATGCACTGTAGCTTATTCCGAAATAACTGCCTTGGCTGGTTGCTTGCTTAGCAATGTTTGGCGCCTTCTTCACCAGTGTGCTTGCTAGCTTCCAGCTAGCTGCTAGCTTGTTTATTTATTAGTATTGTTCCGTAATTGTTTAGTTTTATCCGAAAGTTTTTCCGATTTTAATTTTGAAAGTTACGTATTTTTAGTTGAATTTTTCGTCTATTTTTAAAATTAATATTTTTTCGTAAAGTTCAAGTTTTATCTTTTATTTAGTACCCGCTTTAGGTTTTGCCTCGTTTAGTTTTAAAGTACCATTTTAATTTTATTCTCTTCTTTTTCATTTACTAAACTTTATTTTCGAGTCGATAGTTAATTTAGTCTTTTAGATTTATTTTTATTAATTGTTTCATTTTAATTTCAGGTTTTATTATTTATATTGTTTTGTTTTTATTAGTTAATTGCTATTAGCTTACTGTTATTATTTTGCGCATTTACCTTTTAAGTAGAATAGATAACCGAATCATTTTATTTTCCACCAAGAACGACTGAGTCGCACGTTTAACCGGAAATCAATTCGAATTGAATCGAGACGAACAAATTTTCATACTAGGCAAAAACCTAGTTATTAATAACATGTTCTTATAACCTAGGTTATGTTTTGGGATTGAATAAAGAGCACGAGGACCCGTAAGGATTTCCAGGTAGGTGGCTAAATTGGGTTGTTTTGAATTGCTTTCTCCAATAACTACACTAAGGGGTTGTTTGGGGTTGCTAATAAAAATGCTTATATGGAGATAGGTTATTAGAGTAAGTATTTAAAATGTTGCATTCATGTTTTTATGGTAAGTACGCACATATTTAGCTAATACAAACGCCCCCTTTTTTGTTATGGCGATTTTAAGAGTTCTTCTAACTGAGGTTGTAGCCGCGGTGGTTGTGGCCCTTTGTTTGACCTTATTCTATTTGAGCCTCAGTTGTTGGTTAGTTGTAATATATGTTCCTACATGATGCCACCATCTCATTCAAGGGCGAAGGTATTGTTTATTTGTGCACTGCTCTGTGTGTACAAATTATATGCTTATTGAATTATTGTTACCAACTATTACAAGTGAAAAATACCAACGACAATTGTGGTAGGCGATGATGAGAATGAAAGGGTTTCATGGAGATGAGAATGTTCGTGTCTGGTAGGGTGACCAAGTATGGTCGCAGCCATGACGGGCGTGTCCTCTTAACCATATTTTATGCCTATCTGAGCCTCCAATAGAATTATTCACTTATGCTTCTAACAAATCTGTAACAAATCTTTGAACATTGCATTCTGTTTTTAAAATGCTTCACTCACGAGGCCATTTGAAGGTTTAAGTTTCTTAATGACTTAATAGTATAGGAGATGATGATTGGCTTCTACTATTCTGTTTTTGTGAACCACGGATTAAAAATACACGTATTCTGGCAGGGCAACCAACAAGTAGACCGTGGTTACAACCGTATACGTTGTTTTGTGTGGCTCCTACATAAGTGGGTCTGAGCCTTAGAAATTTGGATTCTTTACACAGATACAAAAACAGTTTTTTGAAGTGGTTAGCGTTGCCCATTGTTAACCGGAGTAGTCATTTCGTAGAACATGAAGTTCCACATCGGAGTAACTTTTGGTATAATAATTCTGAAATTGGTGGCATGACATTCAACTGAAATTGGTGGCATGACATTTAAGTGAACGGTAAGCGTTGATTTATGATCACTGGATGATACGTATGACTGAAATGTTTGGTTTTCAGGCCATATAGATCATTTTGAAAGTTATGCGTGGCATCACATGGAATACGTCGTTTGAAGGGTTGCCCGATGCTGCTGCTGATAGGAAGATGCTTTTTATTCTGAAAAGAGTGAAACTCATGATGCAGTTTTAGACAAGACGCTGGCATGGGAGAAGAACCTATATGATGAAGTGAAGGTATGCACTTATTTATGTGATTATGTCACAATTTCATTTTTTGTTTTATGGTATTCCGTTTATGATTCAAAGGTGTTTACATTCACCTTTTGGATTTTATGAAGGCATTAGATGAATTAAAGTTGGTAATATGTACTGGGTCTGGTAGGACTGAAATATTAATTCCTTATGTTTGTGATTTACGGATTTGATATCTGTGAGAGGAAATCAAGAAAGTTCAGGGAGACTGAAATATTTTTCCCTTTGTTTTGGCACTGCCTAGGCACAAGGAGGTCAAGAAAGTTCAGGGAGACGAAAAACTAGCAAGTATTTTGCCAGTGAGAAACAAAATCAAGAAGATGCAGCAGAAGTAACTGGATCCGCAGCAAAAAGGAAGGTGCAAAACCCATCCGCTGATGTGAAACCTCCACCTGTAAAGAAGCAGCACACTGTAAAGGCTGACGACGACGACGGTGATGATTTTGTTTTAGCCAAGACTAGAAAAAGCTCAGTTGAATCAACACCTAATAAGAAACTGGAGAGTAGTTCAGGTAAGGGAGTTTCCCGTGCAAGTGCGAAAGTAAGCGATGATGATGCTGATGACACTCCGACAAACGCAAAATCTGGTGGAAGCGCTAAATCTGGTGGAAGAGGTCGCGGTAGAAGAGGCGGGGCAGTTGGTGGAAGAGGTACAAAGTTAGAACTTGACGAGGGTGATGCCGAAGATGAGGATGCTAAAGAGGTTAAATCTGCCGGTCGTGGTGGACGGGGTGGTTCAGCGGCCGCATGTGGAGGAAGAGGGGGTGGAAGGGGCGGATTCATGGCGTTTGGTGAAAGAAAAGATCCTCCTCACAAAGGAGAAAATACATTGTTTATCAAGTAAAAGTAGTCATTATGTATGTGCGTTTTCTTGCAAATTTATATATATAAGGCCACCGTAACTAACGAAACCAAAACACAACATCCAAAAAACGCCCGCGCTCCCCCCGCAGCGGAGCGCGGGCACAGATCCTAGTACAAAATGATACACAAGTTGCTATACGTAAGTCTATTAGTTAGTATGTTTTTAACAATGAGGTTTTTTTTTTTTTCTTTTGTAATTTGAAAGCTCGTTAATATGTTTAAATTTAGCGAATTGAGCAAAGAAATACAATCAATATTGACTTTCATGCATCATCAAGAATGCGTTAATTAATTAACCAATGATGAACGAAATCTTACACAATTGAAATGGATTGCTTGGTACTTTGGCTACAAAACAAGAGCTAAAACACAAGTATAGTTTTCATAACAGCCAACCTAATCATTTAAATACTAAATTTGACAAATATTTTAGATTATGACATTCTTCTTAAATATTCAATAATGATAACGAAAGAATTGTTTCCATTTGTATAAAAAAGTTTTTAAGCTCTCAAAGGTGATGAAATAATTTTAAATTTGTTAAATCAAATTCAAAATAATATATTGAACTCTTACTCCGTTTGGGCCTTGACTCATCTATATATAGTCCAGATTTTTTTCCACAAAAAATCCACACCTCAAAAGCTCAATATGATGGATTTTTCACTTCATCTCCAGTATTTGCAATGAACAATGTTTGATAATTTTCTTAGTTTTGTCCTCTTTCTTGTGACAAGATATTTCTTTCCAAAAATGGAAATGTCGCCAACTCTTGCTACAGAGAGCTTTTCGCTTAGTTGGTTGGCAAACAACACAAGTACTGCGGAAGAAGAAACAAAACGTTTCTTGGAAGACTTATCAAGCGATTTCAGTTTCGGCATGTTGGGTTCTAACTCCCCGACGAGTGCTGATGAAATGTTTAGTGATGGTTGCATTGTTCCTAAACATTTCATTGTCTCAAAATCAGTCCTGCCTACGCCTTCTTGCAGGTTTATTCGTCCCAATAACACGCAAAATATTCATCCACGTAATATCTTTAGGGAACTGAAAAAGTCCTCTAAGCGAATGATGGTGAAGCTGTTTACGTTTCTTAGACCTAGGAGAAGAAGAATCGGGGCCTATGATCGTGGTAACTTGACTTATCAGACGCCAAAACAAGAACAACAACAACAGCGATACGCAATCCAGACGTCAAAAATAATGTATTATGCTAAAGACTTTTCACATGAGGCTGACAATTCAATTTATGATGCAGTTCTTCATTGTAAAAGATCAAATGGTATTTGAGATCTTTGTTTATATATATATCAAATTATTTGCAATTCAATTCACAGTTTACAATGTCATGGACACATTGTTTTCGATCTAATCATATTACGTTTTAGTTTCTTTCTTTTGCCACCGTTGTTTCCAATCTTGAACTCGTCAAGAGAGTAAGAACATTGAGTAAAAATACTCAGGTTCAAATGAGCAAATATGGTGGAAACGAGTCGAGCCATTCATAGAAAGCTGGAGATGGGATCGTAAAAAAACTCGAACTCGTTGAGCTTAAACGAGCTTGAGCCCTAAGTTGCAGCTCGTTTATTAAACGAGCTCGAGCCCGAGCTTGACGTACAAAGCCCAAACGAGCCTAATGTATTATCTACGATCTTATTATCGCGCTAAATAATAACAAGCTTATTACCGAGCTTAATTTAGATATATTACCATCCGAGCTTCAGGCTTTAATTTACATTGCTAAATTGTATAAACGAGCCGAGCTCGAGCCAAGCCCAAGCCTGTCAAATATAGCACAAGCCGAGTTCGAGCTTTAGTAATAAGCCTCGAAATGAACAGAGCTCGAGCTCGATTTTTAATAATAAGGCTCAAAACGAGTCGAGCTCAAGCTCCGCTCAACTCGTTTCCACCTCTAAATACAAGGTTATTTGAGCATCATTAGACACGCTACGTCTCACCTCGATTGTTCAATTGACTGAGATAAGTTATTCTAGCGGGTCGTTCAAAAGAAAGAAATTTCAGAAACAAAAAAAAACATAACGTTTCACCTATTTTATTATGGAAACGAAAGAAACTGTGTTCGCGTATATGGCCGCTTGGCCATATTTACGTACCATCCATCTTCTAGAAGCAAGATTGGCCGTATGGTCTGGCAGCCCGGTCCACCTACCAGGCACAAGTTTAGAAGGAATCCTCAAAGGTAGTGTCAATGCATTGGGAAAGAACGACGCACCCTATTATCCAGTGGACACTCGCTTGGCGCTCAGATAGAAGACTAACCCACCTGCGCACCTCAAACGTAGGGTAGATTCCCTCGGGAACAACTGAATACTGATACACCCTTTTACCCAGAGGCCTCACATAGTCTGCTGGACCAAAGGTTGGCCTGTCAGATCACAAGGCTCAAGGAGTGTTACCTCCGAGGAGCTACAGTCCGCTACAGTGTTCTTAACACTATAAATACCCCCCTCTCATTCAATGTAAGTCAGACATTCTCACTCATACTTATTACACACACTGTTTTGGCCATTCGGCTCTACATATTGTTGGTCATCCGGCTCAATCAGATTCTTACTCTCACAACGAAGTTGGTCTCGGGCCTCCCACCCGAGGCGAGCTAACGTGTGCTACTTTCTTATAGGCTTATGGAGAAGAAAGCCCAGGCGGCCCAGAGGCATTCTCGGCCTACTTAGTGGCCCAGCGGACTTTTGCATCTACAAACTGGCGCCATCCGTGGGACCCTAAGTTCGATCTACCTAGTAGCTAAAGAATGGCGGGTCCTACCCCAACATCACCTGAAATCGAAATTTATGATGACAACCACAACAACCTCACGAATGAAGAAATCATTGAAGGTCACTTATAGGCCCTAAAAGAGTTGATAAAAGACAAAAGCAACCGGGACTACATCAAGCCAAGGCTAATCAGTTTTGACGAAGGGGAAGAACAATCGGGAGATAAGGGAAAGAAGAAGAAAGGCCAAGGCGATGGTAGAAAAGGCAAGGGGAAGAAGGTGGCAGATGATGATTTGGGAAAGCCTTTCAAATCATTGGCCAAATGCCCTCTAAGCCGAAGGATCATTAAATACTCAGCTCCTAGCCACAGGATGCCAGCCAATGTTAGGATTTACGCGGGGACGGGAGATAAAAGCCTAGCAAAACTTGACTTAAACACGTTAAGGATACTAGCTAGAGTAAACTTAGATAAGTAAACCCGGGTTTAGTCAAAAGATTCACAACGTTTAAAAATTAAAACCACTTTATTAAAAATTTATTCTAGCAAGGAAGGAAAATAACTATAACAAAGGTAAATACTAATAGGCCAAAATAGATTAAAAATTTTGAAAAATGTCGAAAAATTAGATTTTCCGGTTAAAATGAGGACAAATACAAGGAAAAAGCCACTTAACTTCGATAGAAGTCCCCCTACACTTAATATAAACATTGTCCTCAATGTTTAAGCATGTGGAAGTAAACTCCCCTACACTTAGGACATTGTGCATGTTGTTTAAATCTTGCTAAGGAAAGGACAACTAAAGTGATTCCTATTTTAATATTGAAGAATATAAAATAGAGAATCAAAAGAGTTTAGGATAGAACCGGGAAGACGGGTACACGAAATCACGGGTTGTCAAAAGTCATTAAGAATGGATCTTTGTAAGCTCGAATCCCTGCACATCAGAAGAAAGAAAACAACAAACACATACTAGGGTCTCCCCCTACACTTATTATAAAAACAAAGAAAAGGATAGATACTGCGGTTTAATACAAGGTTTTTGCCTAGTATAAAAATTAAGTTCGTTGAAATCGGTCTAATCGAATTGATTACTGGTTTAAGTGCGACTCAGTCGTCTTTTGGTGGGAAACAAGGATTTGTCGTTGTAGTATAATTAAATTACAAGACTTTAAAAAGTAAATGGCATGTAATCAAATCTAAAACTAATTAAATGTAAATTGTGCAAAATCTAAAACTTGAAAAGTAAAGTGATTAAATGACTTAAAATTAAAGCGTGACAAAAATTAAATTGACAATGTAATAAAATGAAATTTAAAAATCAAACAAAGCAAAATATAATTCCAAACCCACAACCATCGGAAAGTCAGATCGGAATGCTGTCACCATACCCATCGGAATCCAGATCGGAATGTGCCATCGGAATCAGTCTATCGGAATAATTAAGATGCTATCTATCGGAATATTAAAATTGCAACCTATCATAATGTACAAAAACTAGAGCTATCGGAATGTTGCTAAGTAAAATTGGGCGGCACTTCGACTTAAAATACCTCAAGAGCCGTCGGAATATGCGATCGCAATGTGCGATCGCAATCCGAGATCGGAATGAGGGGGTTGATACAAGTTATCGCAATGTTAGATCGAGAAGCACCGTCAGAATGTTAAGCCCTTGTTCCAATTCTGTCACAATCAGAATGTGGAGAAAACGAGCTGTCGGAATGTACAAAACCTCACTTTCCGATGGAGTACAATCCGCAATAAGCAAAAGCTAAATCAGCTAAAACTAATAAGCTAATTTCAAAAACTTAAATGAAATAGAAATAAGACTAGACAATAAGCTACAAAATTAAAGATCTTTTCAAAGCACAAAATAAGTAAACAAAATACGCAAACTTTTAGAAAGATGAAACTTTTAGAAAACTTAGAAAAGCAAATAAGCTAAGTACAAAACAAGCCAAAATGATTGTCAAACTTATAGCTTATCTCATACAAAAACTTAGATAAAAGTAAAAAGTTGAACGTTTTACTCAAATAAGCAAAGAGATTAAGCAAAACCTTGCTTAATCCGGAATTGCAATGAACCAAAAACAAGAAAAAGTAGAATGAGAAAGATAAAGAAAAGCTTGATTAAAAGTAAAGATTAAACAACAAAATTAAAGATTAAACTTACTTGGATTAAAGTAATTAAAGTGCAAGACAAGTATTTAAAATGACATGAAAATAAATTTTCAAGAAATGAAAATGGTGGAAGAGCTAATTTGTCAAATTAGCCAACAACGTGAAATGAAATGAAATGGGTGGTATTTATAGTGATTAGGGGAAGCATGTGTTGTTTCTTCTTTCTTTCTTTCTTCACGTCGTTCCGTCTTCTAAACTTTTCGATTTTTTTTTCGATGTTGTCTCTGGATTAATTAAACTCGTCTTAAAAATTCTTCATTAACTAGACTTGAGTTCCTCGGCTTAATTAAACTTCCGTCTTTAGACTTTTTCTTCGATAAATCTTCAGAATTGGCCTTGGACTTCCGTTCTTTTTGAACTCTTGATCTTTCGACCTTGTCTTTTGTCTTTTTTTCTTTGATAAAAGCCCGTGAAAGCTCTTATTTTCCTCCCTTTTCACATTTTGGTCCTGAATCACAACAAAAACACAAACCACGCATAATTCCGACATTTACGACAAAAAATATACGTTTTGGCTTGGTTATTATTATAATTAAGTGGTGAAAGGATGGGTGTTTCCACACCTATCAATGAACACAAAGACCAATGAGATGAGAAGGGAGTTCATTCATGCGAAAGTTACGAGAGGGCGCAGAAGGGTTCAGATCCGATGGAATATGATAGGCCTCGGCCACGCGGCGCACATGATCAGAACTCAAATCAGAGTGATAGAGATGCATGTCAAACTTGGGCATAACTTGGGCCTCATTTATGGCCTCATGTTGCTCTTGGCTAGGGAGGCTAAGCTCTAAGGACCCGTCGGAAGACATAATGATAGGCCGGGGAAGACCAAGGAAAGACTGGAAAAGAAAACAAATAAAAAGAAAAAGACACACCTGAAAAGAAGGGATGTACCTCACGGCTCTCGGTGGTAAAAAAAGAGAAGGTAAGAAATGAGAAGAGGAATTGGGTATTTATAGGACCCCAGGGCCGACCAAAGGTCGTTTCAGTAAACAGTAAAAACACGTGGCACATCCCTCGACCACATGAAACACAAATGCCACCCAGCTGGCAGACAAAACGCGCAGAAGTATTAAATGAGGCGCAATTACTAGTGTTTTTTACTGTAGGTAATTATGAGGGTAGGTACGACCCAAAAAAAAGAGAAGAAATAAAATATTCATAAGGAGTTATGGATATAAGACAAAAGAGGAAACGGAGGAAACGGCAGTATAGTTAAAGTATTGAATCACCAACGTTTCACATTGATAATCCAATACTGGAGGGACATGTTCGCGTATATGGCCGCTTGGCCATATTACGTACCAGCCATCTTCTAGAAGCAAGATTGGCCGTACGGTCTGGCAGCCCGGCCCACCTACCAGGCACAAGTCTAGAAGGAATCCTCAAAAGTAGTGTCAACGCATTGGGAAGGAACGGTGCACCCTATTATCCAGTGGACACTCGCTTGGCGCTCAGATAGAATACTAACCCACCTGCGCACCTCAAAAGTAGGGCATATTCCCTCGGGAATAACTGATACACCCTTTTACCCAGAGGCCTCGCGTAGTCTGCTGGACCAAAGGTTGGCCTGTCAGATCACAAGGCTCAAGGAGTGTTACCTCCGAAGAGCTAAAGTCCGCTACAGTGTTCTTAACACTATAAATACCCCCCTCTCATTCAATGTAAGTCAGACATTCTCACTCATACTTATTACACACACTGTTTTGGCCATTCGACTCTACATATTGTTGGCCATCCGGCTCAATCAGATTCTTACTCTCACATCGGAGTTGGTCTCGGGCCTCCCACCCGAGGCGAGCTAACGTGTGCTACTTTCTTATAGGCTTGTGGAGAAGAAAGCCCAGAGGCATTCTCGGCCCACTTAGTGGCCCAGCGGACTTTTGCATCTACAAACTGCAATTTTGTAAACTGGAGTAAGCCATAGTTTAATAAAGTTAGGGTGGTAATTCATATCGGGTAACCACTCAAGGGTGGCCTAGTGGCAAAAAGATTTGTAGCTATCACTCCAAAGAGTGTGAGGTCTCAAGTTCAATTCTCACTAGGTGCAAACAAGCTTGAAGTGGCCACGCCAACCTCCTGAAAAGGGAGGGCTTTACCTGGTTTGAGTCTGTGTGGCGGTGGGCTCAAACCCCGTGGATTAGTCGGCCAATGAGTCGGAAATCACGGTTACCAAAAAAAAAAAAAAAAAAAAAAAAATTCATATCGGGTTTGGGTAGCGAGTTTGGATTGACAGGTTAGCGGGTTAAAAAATTTCAACTCAAACTTGATCTAATTAAATAATCGGATCAACTATTTCAATCATAACCCGTTTACACATAACTCGAATCTGGCTTAATTAAGTCGTATATATACTTGAGTTAGCGGGTTAAATATGTTACACGGGTTAAATAGGTTGTACGGGTTTCGGGTTGACCCATATAACTCGTTTTATATATAAAAGTTGGCACCTTACATAGGTTTAACTTGTTTTATATACAAAAAAGTTGACACGTTACACTGGCTAAACAGGTTAAACGTGTTTGTGGCTCGACCAATTTTAAGTCACTTAACACATGTATACTATAGGGTTTTTAGATGTTTAGCTTACTCAACTTTCATTTCTTGTTCACCTAAGTTACTCAACTATTCTTTTGAGATTTAGGTTACTAAGCTATAAAGTTATGTTTTAAGATTACCAAACACCAAAAGTGTGTTTATTCACATTAGCCCGATTACTGGTAACCGGTTACTTGTGGGTCCTATTATAAAAATAAGAAACTTATCATATTATTATACGGATATATTACTCAACTTTGCGAATTTGTTCCTCTAAGTTACTAAACTTTTTCGTTTTGTTCACATGTTTCTATATATAAGTTTTTATATACACGTTTAAAATACACACATTGTTATATACATTTTTTTCATACATTTTTATGCATGTTTTTGTACGCACATTTTTATACACGTCTTTTTACATATTTTTATATACACATTTTTAAAGATGTTTATATATACACATTTTTTTACACACATTTTACATACACGTTTTGGAAACACGTAAATATTAATATCTAGTAGGCGAGTACCTGCTTAAAATGACAGAAATACTTAGCGGCGAATAATTAACCATATAGTAAGTGTTTTGTGGTAGTATAGAAAAAAAACAGTAAAAGAAGAAATTAGTGATCAAATATGAACATTGTCTATCACAATACTTATTAAATCTTTTAACATTTCTTAAATTAGCCAATTTTTAACCTATTCAAATTTTCAACATTTCTTAAATTAGCCAAATTTTAACCAAATTATACTCTTTATAATGTAAAGATTATAAGTTGGTTTTAATGAAAACTTTACGAAAATACATAAAACTTCGTGGAAATACTCAAAACTTGTCAAAATTAAAAATCTGATTAGTTATCGATTAATTCTGCCTAAACCGATTACAAGTTACAAAGATGTCGATCATTTTACTATCTATTCTCAACTTTTGCAACCTTGCATTTTGTACACATATGTGTGTATAATGTGTGTCTCAACCCAAATATACGATCTGTTGACTCAAACAAGTCTATTTTCACTCAATTCAAACAAGTTAAGTTTTGTGTCAATTTCAAATCATATTTCGTGACAGGTCAGAATTTGTCACCCCCATATAAAATCACGCAAAAAATGTATGTACATAAAATATGTATACAAATATGTGTATGAAAACATGAATAAATATCTATATATTAGAAGAATGTGTATAAAAAGATGTATATTAAAGTATGCGTATAAAAACATGTATAAAAATGTGTATAAAAATGTAGCTATACAAATTTGTAAAATTTAGTAACTAGGTGAACAAATTCTCAAAGTTTAGTAACTTAAGTGAATAAATCACAAAGTTTAGTAACTTATTTATAAAAAAATGCCACGTTGGCAGTTCTAACCGGTTACTAACAGTATCTGACAGTCATTCATACTTCAGTGCCAACATTATCCGGTTTTCCTAGTTTGGTAACCCAAAGTCTCAATAAAAGAGTTGAGTAACTTAGATGAATAAGAAGTGAAAGTTAAACAACCTAAACATTTAAAAACCCTATACTATAATGTAAATAATATTAACATGTTTAATAACGAGTGAGACATGTTGACATAAACCTATACTCAAAAAATAGTTGACAGTTTAACCCGCTTAATTTATTTTCAACCTAACTTTAACATGTTTAATAACGAGTGAGACATGTTGACATAAACCTAACCTAAATTTATTTTTACTTGATTTAAATCTGTTAATTTTCGTAGCGATTTCAAATTCGATTCAACACGTTTTATGTTGAGTCAAGAATTACCGCCCCCTAAAGTATTAAAATAAGTTATTCTAGCAGGTTATGAAAAAGGAAAGGTTGAAAACATCGTGGAACAAGAACATTTCAAAGAAAACTGATTTTTCATTTGCTTTTAAAACAAGATAAGCTTCTTTTTATTGATGTTTTCATCCCGGGTTGAATCGGGAATTATTGATCGGGCATCCGGGCCAGAAGTGACTAGTTTTCTCCTTGTTTTAGACTTTTAGTCGACATAGACGACCCGGTTTAATACTAATTGAAGTTGTCGGGATTTGCAAAACTAGTAGTGGTGTAGGTGTACAACTGTTTAGATTAGGGGTGAACATTTGGATCGTTAGACCGGATCGGAAAACCGGACCGGATCGACCCGGATCAGATCGAACTATTTTAGTCCAGTCTTCGGTCCGTGGTTTTAGACTACTTTGGTCTTCGATCCGGACGGTCCGATTCGGTCTTACCAAAAGCCTGCCGATTATGACTAATAAGACCGGATCAGATCGAAGATCAAACCGGACGGGACTGACCCAGACTGGACCATTTCGGTCCAGTTTTAATCCGGAGTTTTGGATCATTTCAATACTCGGTCAGGCTCGGTCTTAGTCGACCCGATCCGGTCCAGACCTTTTGCTCAACCCTAGTTTAGATTATTGTTCTAAAACAAGGCTACTTCACAAGAGTTCGTGAATCAGTAATTGACTAATAATTAATTAAACATAATAAACACTTCATTGATTTAGATGATTTGTGAGGAATGAAGTTCATTCGACTTGATTTGGCCAGGTATCAATCGTATATAAACTAAACAATCATAGCTAAAGATGAAACGGCTTATCAAGGTTTTCGTATGTATACATGATAATCGGTAAATAAGCATCACCAATTACTTGTCGTTTGACAATAGCAAGTAGAAAACTAATTCGACCAAACGGTTCAAATAGTGCCCCGGTGAGGCAATTAGATACAATTTTCATTATTATTAGTGAATTTAAAAACGGCGAAAATTTTCTTGTATAAGTAATGAAATGTTGGGAGTGTTTTCATATGTTAAAAGATTGAAGATTTGAACCTTGGATCGACTGTAACATTATTATTTATTACACAAGGAATATAAAAAACATAAGTTTTCCGGCAAGTAATTAGATCGTAAACTTTGATGTGCTCGTCGTTAATCTGTTATGGAATTCTGGTGGGTTTTTTTTGTGTGAACCAGCAAGACAATGAAAAATCAGCTCGTATGCATACAGTTGCAAGTTTCATTTTAGATTTCCTAAAACAATTAATTTATGGTTGTAAAACTCGCAATCTATACTAATATATAAAACATTTAACCTTTTTTCTAAAATTAGAAGTCTTAAAAATTAAGCCTCAAACATTTCTTATAATAAAAAGATTTATTTTTTTTTACTAAAATATTAATGCATATTAAAAATCTATAAATAATTGTAACTGAATAACAGAAAATTTATGTGTTTTTAAGCATAATTAGAAGTTATAACAAAAAATTAAATGTTTTAAGTATAATTTTGTAACGGAAAATTTAAGTGTTTATAACTTAATCCATAAAAACATTTTTAAAACACATTGTCTAACATCTTTATAAAAGTAATTAAATTTTCATTATATAAAGTCTCAAAAAAATCTTAAAACACATATGTAAAATATGCAAAACAATTGTTATTTCTCAAACATCAACCGTTGTCGCCGACTTTGTGGTGCCGAAAAAAACTGTGATCATTGTGTCAAGAAAAAATGTTTTTTTTGTAATGGTGGTTTCTAGGTTTAACCAAATCTACGAAATTAGCCACCGGCTACCCGCCGCGGGTAGCCGGCTATTAGATTCACAAACGATTTGTGAATTTAAAATTGACAAATGATTTATGAGCAATGGCATTAAGTTATAAAGATTTAGTGCATTAATGACAATAAAAATTAAAGCTGCTCCGTTCATTACAATACTTGGAAGTGTAAACCTATGTGTAAAAAAAAATTTGAAAAGTTTTGTTATTTAGTGGTAAAAAAATTGTTATTTAGTGGTAAAAAAATTTTGCAAAACTTTATCAAACCTCTTTATGGTCAGTTAGCTTCAGAACTCAGATTCTAAGCTGGGTTATACTCGATTATAAATGATCGTATATTTTCTAAGCTGGGTTATACTCGTTTATAAATGCTCGTATATTGGGTTGTCGCTAGTCATTAGGGCTGTAAACGAATCAGACAAAAATTTAGTGTTTTTTTTAATTCAATATTCATTTAAAAAAAATTAACTTTTAGTTTTAGAGATTTGCTAACCAGGATGGTTTTTAAACATTCAAAATTGATAATTATAAATATAGAATGTGATGTCAATATATGAGATATGAGAATCATTCATGAATGATTATTCATATGAGATTCACTCATGTTGATTATTCACAAATATAGTATGTATAGTTTGATTTAATGCAACTTTATACTTTTAATAGGCAAGACAATAACAATTGTTTATTTTAAAAATCACTACCAAGTAATCGTCGCAACTTTGACATGATACTAGTGTAAGGTAATGGACGCTAACTATGGAGATTGAAAAAGCAAAGAAACTTTTGGTATGCGAATTCGCCACAGGTCAAAAGAACAAGCGAATTAACTTAAAAGCAAGACAAATATTACAAATCTTTTTTAAGCACTGACAAGTCCATGAGCAACAAAAGTTAAAACAAAACTTTAAAAAAACAATAACAAGCAAAAAAATAAATTGTTTATGAGAACATTAACTAAACATAAGTAATAAGATGTTTAAATACAATCACAAAGACAACCTACTAAGCTTATCCAAACACCGCCTTAATAACAAACACCGATACAAAAGTGCTGATCTGTTAAGATATCATTATGGACTTTTAGACTAATTAAAAATCGTAAAAACACATAAGCTCACTATATTTGTAATTTAAATCAATAGAAATGAACAAGATTTATAAGAATCTATTTAAATTTATGTAAGTCATGCTCAGATCTTATTGATTTTAAATAAGAAATATAGTAAACTTAAATGTTTCAAAATTCTAAGTAGTCCAAAAATCCCAAAAACAAATCTAACTCAGAAACATCACAACCCTAACACAAACAGAGAATAATAACATAATATTATATTTAAAAAATATAGCCGAGATTTCAAGACATCACCAAAATAAAAAAATTCGGAGCATCCTACGATTCGGCAAATAAATATTCGAAGGTAAATATAAAGTGTTAGAGAGGACTCGTTTAGAGTATTTCACCCTCCCTGCTGGGACCTTCGTTTAAACAATATTAAATAAAACTATTAAATAAAATATGTATGAATAATAGATCTATAAATAAAAAACCGAACAAGGTACAATATAAACCCGATTCGACGATCTGTATTCAAAAGATCAATATTCGAAGGCAAACTTGGCCGAAAACGCATTTATTATTGCACTTCCTCCATAGGTCCCTCGTTTTTTATTAAAATAAAAAAAAAAGTTACACGGATTTGCTCAGTGAATACGAACCATTTGAGAAAAAAAAGTGAATCATTTTACTGAAAAGTAATCATCGAAAGTTTTCCTCGTTGCTCTTCATTGCAGATCTGTTTATCTGTTTAGAATGAATAAAAACTTATGAAAGATATTAAACCCTAATGAGATGTGTGGAGAAGGTGGCTGGATGAGTTATGTTTTGTGGAGTTTGTGGGTGTGTTTATATAGGGTTTTTTGTGGTGACCTAAAATTGTTGTTGGTGAGGCTTTGTTGAAGTTGGGCCAGGCCCAATGGGTGTTTTTTTTTATGTTGGACATTAAATTACAGGTTTGTTACTAAAGTGGATAGTCTTATACGAGTATTTTTTTGGACAGTCCATGAGGCTTAATGCAATTTGTCTTTGAAAAGTCAAACAATGAGTCTTTTAAACATCTAATGTGCTTTTGATTTAAGGGTGTCCATTATTTGGGTTTGACACACGAAAACCGAAAATCAAACTGAATCGAACTTAAATTAGAACCGAACGGAAAATAAAATTTGGGTTATGGGTTATAACCGAACCGAACCGAACTACTAATTTGATTTTCGGGTTGGGTATGGGTTTGGCAATCGGACCCGAAAACCGAACCAAAAACCAAAATTATACAAATATATATGTTTTATATATATTTTTATATATATAATAATTATTAAAATTAAATCCTAATATAAAATACATTTTTTATACTTGAAATTTGTTTTTACTAAATATTTAAATAATTATGTATTTTTTTAGAAATTAAGATAATTCAGGTTATTCGGATCAATCCGAGAACTGAATCGAATTCAAATTCGGTTTTCGATTCGGTTTTTGGGTTGACCCAAAAAAAAAATTAACCGAATAACCCGAATCGAATACACCGAACAACCCGAGAACCGAACCGAAGGACACCCCTATTTTGATTCAATATGCTTTCAACGTTAACATATTATAAACGAATACCCCGTGCATAGCGACGAATATAGCTAACAATACATAATATAATGATATATAATATTTTGGTAAGTATTTTGTGAAACGCTCAAGATATAACGTGCAAAAATCAGAATGAAATTACATATGTTACGTGAGTGTATAGCTAAAACCCCAAGAATTAAAAATGTAGCCATCTAGCCATTTTTATCAAACATGTTATATGAATGTGTAACTATTAAAAGAAAATTATAAAGTTGATTAGTTGATCCTCTGGTAAGACATTTAGAACAAATGAACAATAGCCTAGATGTACGTTCTGTCAATATCATTTAGAAGAGTAAGTTTATTACCATTTTTATGAATGTAGTTACACACAGAGGCGTACCCACATGGGAGCAGGGTGTAGCACGGGATACACCCGATTTTAGGTTACGAAAGGTAAATTTGTTGAAAAATAAGGTATTTCACGATTCGTGCAACACCCTTTTTTACGTAATATAAGGAAAATTTAGTACTATTAATCATAGAAAAAATTGTGCAACACCCTATTATAAACTCTGGGTCCGCCTCTAACTTACACACAAATATATATACTCAGTTTGAATCTTATAAAGTAAGTATTAATAAATTTCAACTTGATAATCTTTTTTAAAAGGCAAGATAGTTTTAATACATTATAATTAACATTTAGGCAAACTTACACACTGTTTTTTTACACAACACAAATATGTATGGATCATGCACTTACACGGACATTCCAATGTCATCCCAACATGATTTAATAAATCATCACCCGAACTGCATTGTTACCTGTTTTGATCCATTTTCAGCCCATCATTTAGCCCTGACCAAGCAATCAGTTACACACCTACCCTTCAAGCTCTAATATATGAGGACCAAATCTTATAAGTTTGTCGTGCAACATCACCTATCCCACTTACTCTATAGTTTATCCATAAGGTATATGTCCCATTTTCAACTTCTAAGTACATCGTATGCTAAATAACAAGAGACACTGCTCCACTTATACACAACACATGATGCCTGATGGTAATAACCAATCTCTAAAGCAGTTGCGACTCATCCATGTTTGACGTCTTTTAGTCTAAAATTGATCATCCAAAAGTTTAAAGTTAGGTCTTTCAATAGGATGTTAAACTTATTTTGGCATCAAGTATGAAGAGCTAATCAAATATATATCTTGCAAAAAATATTAATAATGTGCAAATGGTTTTAAAAAGTTGTTTAAAACTAAGACGAGTCTCTTGTAGATATATTAGATAATTGTTTCAATAATGCAATAATTTATTTAGACATTCTCTATAGCAATGTTTTAAAAACCGGTTCGACCCGGCCGGTTAAACCGGTTCGACCGCGAACCGGTATGATGACCGGGTCAATATGAGCCGGGTTTTTATTAGACTCGGACCGGATTTGTAAAACCCGCATGCTTTTACCATTAATTGTACCCTTAAGATCGTACGTATATGATTAGAACTTTCCTTTTATAACATGTTTACGTTTCACGTATAAGAATTTTAAGTATTACGTACGTGTTAGAACACGATAAGTATTTATTACGTATGAACACACGATAATTATTCAAATAATAATTATAATCACGAACATGCGATCATGAAATCATGAACGTAATCTAATCACGAGCTAATATTAATTACGTATATATATATTTATTGCGAACACGAATAAATATATTAAGTCACGATCGATAACTAATTAAATTACGTAAACTACGTAACACGTAATCACGAACATTTAAACGATTATTATTATTACGTATTTTTAATTTAACACGACAAGTCATTATGTACGTAATAGTTACGTTAAACGTATAAAGAGAGCCATAAGGGAAATTCACGACATTAAAACACGTTTACGCATAACTTTTTCGTGACGCGAATAAATAAAAGAAAGAAAGTATAATGTTTATTTGGGGCTGTTTTAGACAAATAAGAAAAAGAGAAAACATGGGCTCTAGGCCCATGTGTGTTTGATGCGTGTATAACCAAAACAGACGGAGGGGGACTTTTTATTTTGGACAAATGATATCAAACAAATAAAACCCTAAAACATAGGTAACGGTCGTCACTTTTTTTTCTTTCCCTTCCTTCCTACCATCGGGTTTTAATCACCAAAGACTAAGAAGAATAGCCATGGTGATCTAGAGGAAGAGTGATGATTCACGTTTATGTTTTCCCTAAAACAAGAGTAAGTAAACCCTAATCTTTTTTTTTCTTAGATTAATTAATCACGAATCCTTGGAATATGATCTAAAATATGTTAAAAAGAAGTAATTATAAAGGGGGGTTCGTTTTGGTGTCGCTGTGGTGGTTTGGCACACAAACCGAGAGTCAAGAAACTCTCGGTGATGATTTCTGATCACCAGCCGCAACCCTAATTGGGTGTTGGCTGGGTTTTGTGCTAATAGTGGGAACGACAGCCTAGCAGGGGGAACCACTGGCTGCGGCCAGTGGTGGTGTTTTGCCTGTCAGGGGGAACCGAGAGTTTTAACAAGCAGGGGGAACACAGAACTGCCAGGGGGAACTGGCAGTTAAAGGGTTGTTTGTTTTTGGAGTTTATAGACAGTTAAGGGTACGTTTGGTTCACAGTTTAAGGCATATTTAAGGGGTGTTTGGCTAAATTAATAAACATGTATTTTATTTAACCTAATTAGTTTAATTAATACCTTTTAATTAAATTAATTACAAGCTTAACTTAAATGTAGTTTTACTTGATTAAAATCATGGCTTATGTTGTACATGTTATTTAAACAAAGCTTATGATTAGATAATTATCTACATAATTATTCATGTACATGTGATAAATTAAACTTAGCTAATCGAATTATAAAGTTTAATTAGTAAATCATGGATTATTATTAATTAATAAATGCTTACAATATCATGCAATATTGTTATTAATTAATAATTATAAGTTTAGACTAAATATTTAATTATTTAGATTTAGACTATAAATAATTAATTAATTATTAAAACATGAATTATAATTAATTAATTTTCATGACTTAGGTTATATTAATATAAATATTAATACATGTTTTAACCTAAGTATTTATTTTACTCTTGTTTAATTAAATACTTTAACCTATAGTATTTAATTCATATGACATAATTAATAAACTATACTATATAATAACATGACTTAGAATATTAATCAGTAAACACTTAAGCTTATATAATTAGCTTAATTATCCAGCTTATATCTAATTATGGAAACTTTCTATTTAGAGGCAGCTAATATATTTATGGAAACTCTCTATTTTTAGAAACTTATCTATTTTAAGCAGTAATTCTATTTTTTGGAAACTTTCTATTTTTGGTAACTTTCTATTTTTGGAAACTTTCTATTTTAGGAAACCTGCTATTTTTAGAAAGTTACTTATTATTACACAACAAGTATAATAATACATGAAATACAAGAAATACTTAATCAGAATAGACAGAATATAAGATAAACACAGTATAAAGCTTAAAACAGTAAAATATGACATGAACATATAAAACAAGCTAAGACATGATATAAAACCAGTTACGTACTTAGTAATCAGATACTTATACATGTATGTATTTATGTAGCATTAGTGATACCGAAGTAGGACTCTCTTCCGTTCGTCTTCTTCGTTCACTGGACATAAGGTACGGATTCCCGTCCTTTCAGTATGGACATTCTTTCCTTATTAGGATTCCCCGTATACAGCCAACTGTTTTCCCATAGTATAAGTTTATATGTTTGATTGCTTATGTTTAATTTAGAATACCTGGAGCCATATACATGCATGACCAGTTTCACCTAGTTATGGAGGTACCATAACCATAACACTAGAGGCACTGATGTTATGACTTCCCCACGGCGGAGTGATTGCTCGTGGCGTCCCTTCAGCTTTTGGCCATATTATATTTATCATGTGGGGCGTATGGGTGCATCCTAGTTACATGTTTTTCAGCAGATTACTCAGTGTGAATGTGGTGTGTGCCTTGCATCCTTCACAAGGAGCTGATCCCTCCTACCCAAAACTAGTATGTTAAATTAGAGGAAACCCCTCTAATTTGCATGATGAGGTCACCCCTCCAATTATTCATGCACGATGGATTTTCATGACCTATATTGGCTAATGGTAAAATATGTTAAACATTTTTCATAAGATAAACATAAGACTTTTCAAACTATAAAACCAGTTTTATGAACATGTTCCGGTTTTTCCAGGACGTATACATTTCCGCTGCTATTAAGTCTTTATTATGTTTTAGTCATTCATAATATGTCTAGATCCGTGCACTGAGCGTTTTGCTCAGCCGTTACTTTCCTTTCCATGTCCCAAAACGGCAGGTACCAAGGACTCGAGCATTTGGAGGACGTGCATAGGATGAAAGCTGCCATAGACTTCTTCTTTTGCCTTCATATATTTATGCTTGTTTAGTCTTCCTTTTGTTCATTTACTTTATTTATGTTTTGGGCTTATGTTTGGGAACCGATGTTTGATTCTGGTTTTACCTATGGTTATGTATGTTTTAGTACATATTACCTTGCATGCTTTGATGACACGCCATAATTACGCGTGACATTCCGTTTATCAAAATGGGGTGTTACAATTATGGTATCAGAGCCAAGGCTTCGACCTGTAGGCTCTAAAACTTGACCTGTGACTAGTGGGTAGTCACCAGGAGCTTCCTAAGCCAACGTTTGTTATTTTACGTATTGACGTTTTTAGCGCATTGTTGTTTTAACCATGATGTTTTTAGCACCTTGAGGTTTTAACCTAGATGTTTTCATCGATATTGTTTTACTAATATGGATGGACAACCGTCATTCATATTTAGTTATGTGTCATTGTTTCATGCATAATGTTCCTCGTGAACTGTGGCTATGTGGACTGAACCCCAGTAGTTCATAATTAGTCACATAAATTTTGTTCTGATAAGTTTTGATAGATGAGTTTCATTTATTTATGTTTCATGTATCATTGTTGCAGGAATTATGACTAAGTAATGGTTGGTACAGGACTGGCCCTATTTAGTCGCATGTGCTTTTATCGAAACTTTTAACTTTGGGACCGACCCATAGGCGTCCCCTCACCATGTCTTTTATTTTGGGACCGACCCATAGGCGTCCCCTCGCACATATAAAGGTTTTTATAAACTACATTACGCATTCATGCACTGTTTTTCATGCATAATTTTTTTTCTCATGATTTATTGGCATAAATTTTTTTCATGTCCCCTCATAAGTTACTATGTTTTTATGTCAAGTATGTTTTCATACTGTCATGGTTAACTTCAGTTTCATGCTGATTATGTTATACACTCCTTCATGATAGATTGTTTCATGTTTCTTCATGATAATTCCGTCTTCATGTTGATTACGTCTTACGCCTCTTTTGTTATTTATGCTTTCATGCAAGACATTGTTGGATTTCATTGAATCCTGCTTTCATGATAGTCATGGTTGGTTTTCATTGATCATGCTGTCAGGCAAGTCATCATTGAATTTTGTGTAACCACACTTTAACGTTTCTCGATACAACCAGAATGATGTCTATGCTAATACTGCCAGGTTATCATGATGGTTTTTCCTAACCGTCTAACCGATATACCTTCCTTAAATCATGACAAATGATCGACCCCATACCGATCATTTCATGTGCATTCCGTGTGTACTCCATGTACCGTATTCCATGTGTATTTCACATACCTTAATCCATGTGTATTTCACTTGCAATACTTCACGAGTATTCGCTAGTCGATTCTAAATCATCTCAGGTGTATGTTCACTTGCTGATATTCTACAAGATTGCTGATGCCGCTCATAACTTGGGGATGTTACTAAAGGTTGATGTTGCTGATGTTTGGAGACGCTACGAGATGCGGACGCTGTTCACAACCTGGAGATCCTACAAGACGAAGATAAAGGCGTCAGAGCAAAGCTATTGGACGAGAAGATACTTCACCATCAGACGATTTTCGTCAATCATTGTCCCAAATTCTTAGTTACATGTCATTTAGCTGTCGTTTCAATCATATGAGTGCAAACCGGTACCAGCCGGCCACTCAGCTGAATAATTACATGAATCACAGTCATGAGAATGACCGTCATGGAACTGACAGACAGGATGATAGTAACCACTACTATGACAACAACTATCATAGAAATCGCAACCGAGGCTCCGGCCGCGGACGTGATCAGACATCCAAATGCCGATCCGCCAATTCTGGCATAATAACCTAATGTTATAGTTCTATTGTTTCACGTCTCGAGACACATGTCAAGACATCAGTCAAGACACATGTCTCACGTATACTTTCTGAAGACACATGTCAAGACACCAGTCAAGACATATGTCATGCTTATATTTCTAAGACACGAGTCAAGACACATGACTCACGTCCAATTGTGGAACATTTCTAAGAAATTCAGGATACCCTCCCAGGGTATATCTATTTTGTTGTGCCATGTATTAATCAGGCCACAAGAATTTCAGTACCACCACCGGTGTATCAGTAGGCCAGTCACGTTCGCTGGATGACACTTTCCTTTCTTGCACCTATTTTTGGAAACTTTCTATTTTTGGAAACTTTCTATTTTTGGAAACTTTCTATTTTTGGAAACTTTCTATTTTTGGTAACTTTCTATTTTTGGAAACTTTCTATTTTAGGAAACCTGCTATTTTTGGAAAGTTACTTATTATTACACAGTAAGTATAATAATACATGAAATATCAGAAATACTTAATCAGGGTAAACAGAATATAAGATAAACACAATTTAAGGCTTAAAACAGTAAAACATGATAAGAACATATAAAATAAGCTAAGACATGACATAAAATTAGTTACGTATTAGTAAACAAATACTTATTCATGTATGTATTTATGTAGCATTAGTGATAGGGAAGTAGGATTCCTCTCAGTTCGTCTTCTTCATTCACTGGACATAAGGTACGGATTCCCGTCCTTTCAGTATGGACATTCTTTCCTTATTAGGATTCCCCGTATGCAGCCAACTGTTTTCCCAGTATATGTTTTATATGTTTTTAAATTGCTTATGTTTAATTAGAATACCTAAAGCCATATACATGCATGACCAGTTTCACCTAGTTATGGAGGTACCATAACCATAACATTAGAGGCACTCATGTTATGACTTCACCACGGTGGAGTGATTGCTCGTGGCGTCCCTTCAGCTTTTGGCCATATTATTATATTTATCATGTGGGGCGTATGGGTGCATCCTAGTTACATGTTTCAGTCAGGATTTCATGGTGAATGTGGTGTGTGGCTTGCATCCTTCACAAGGAGCTGATCCCTCCTACCCAGAACTAGTATATTAAATTAGAGGCAACCCCTCTAATTTGCATGATGAGGTCACCCCTCCAAGTATTCATGCACGGTGGATTTTCATGACCTATATTGGCTAATGGTAAAATATGTTAAACAGTTTTCATAAGATAAACATAAGGCTTTTCAAACTATAAAACCAGTTTTATGAACATGTTCCAGGTTTTCTAGTACTTATACATTTCCGCTGTTATTAAGTCTTTATTATGCTTAGTCATTCATACTATGTCTATATCCGTGCACTGAGCGTTTTGCTTAGCCGTTACTTTCCTTTCCATGTCCCAAAACGGCATGTACCCTAGGAAAGACTTGAGCATTTGGAGGACGTGCATAGGATGGAAGCTGCTAGAGACTTCTTTTCCTTGTTGCCCTCATATACTTATGCTTGTTTAGTCTTTCATTCATTTCTTTTGCTTTATTATGTTTTGGGCTTATGTTGGGAACCGATGTTTGATTCCGGTTATCCCTATGGTCATGTAATGTTTTAGACATTTATCCTTGTATGCTTTGATGACACGCCATAATTACGCGTGACATTCCATTATCAAAATAGGGTGTTACAATAAATGATGGGTTTGTTCAAAAAAATGATGGGTTTGTTGAATATCAAAAACAATTATTTTTCTTTATCTTAAAAACATGTTATGATGTATGCTTTTATACTTCAGATATTAGAATTTTTGTTTTTATATAAAACCGGTTTGACCTGGCGGTTCAACCGGTTGAACCGGTGATCCGTTGAACCGGTAACTCAACCTGGTCAAACAAAAAACCGGGTTTTAAAACATTGTTTTATAGTTTCCAAAGAATAACAAATCAAATATTGGCACATTCACCCAAATATATATTCTATGGAAAGAAAGAAGCTAACAATTGATCAATACCACAACGACAGACATACTTACACACACGTTTAGAGATTTTCTACTATTAAGAGACTTCTATTAACAAACTTCATTTCAATACAGTAAAAGCCCTCAATGTTTCCGGCAGGGTCTTGACCAGCTGTTTTAAAACTCGTTGAAACAGCATTGGCAGAATGAGCATTAAAGCTTCCAAGAGAACCTGGACTTTAGAGCTGCTAATACAACGGGTACAAATAATAGTGTAAGCAAATAATATATACCTACGAACAATATCTACAGGGAAGACCAAGCCTACGTCATGGGTTTTATTTATCGCAGATTTATGATCACTTAGAGTACCACAACGATGGTTAAGTGCAAAGAAATTCCTCGTGTTGTACCTAAATCGTCACAAAAAGTATACGAGTTACAATCATAAGTAAAACAAACAAAGTGGGTTTTACTCCAGATGAGGAATGGTATGTTTGGAGGATTTAGCGTATACATGGTCGACGTGGACTAATAACAAGAAGCGGTTTATATTAGCTTTGTATACATGTATATACATAAATAAAATATATAACAAATATTCACGACCCTAAATTAGAACTGATACCACTTCTCCAAATTCCCGAACCTAAATCCTAGCGAGCTGACGCAAACAAGAAGCTTCACCATCGACACCCTGAATTAAGCTATTAAGATCCTTTCAACCCTTGAATGCAACTACTAAATAAATCATACAAACCCCCTAAATTCACCTATCTAAAACGGTTCCACACAAACCTGAATTCAACTATTAAAGTTAGTCCTTAACACCCATAATTCAGCTACTTTGAAAGTTCCAAACACCCTGAATGAGTTATGCAAAATCAAAGTTTTCCCAATCACCCTTAACTTGTATAAAGATATCTAAGATTAAATCACCTACAACACCACTTCTTAACTTTTAAATCCACATATTATTTCGACTTTCCTACATGAATCTAAGATTTTACTAATTATTATCAATTGCCTCTCATTAAGTCCACGCCTGCAACAATAAGCGTAATTACGAACTTAAGACTCTTTAACATTATATATATATATATATATATATATATATACATATATATATATATATATATCTATATTATATATAGGTATAACTATGACTTGATACCACACCCCTAATCTCAGTCATATGTGACATGGCAACTCTAAACCAATAGAATTTGATTTTTTCCTAAAAAATCTCAAAAAATCCCGAATTTCGTTGTTTGAAAACGCAAAAGCGGAAAAGCGGCGTTTTGATACCGCGGGTAATACTACTAAACTAAATTTTATTTTTTATTCTAGCCACAAGCGGAGAAAAACACACACACAAACCCTAAGCAGCCGCCTTATCTTTTGATCCTTGATTATTTGTCATCCTCCCATTCAAATCATCTCAAATTAATTCATTCATTCAAATCACACCAAATTCATCACAGAATCATAAAAAAACATTCACATCAAATCATATATTTCAACAATTAGCTGAAAGTCCCTAATCAATGCAAGAAACCCTAATCTTAACTTAATCAACACAAGGTATAACTTTTCAAACGTAATCTTATTATTGTATAATAAAGAATTACAAGTGTTATGGATAACACCGTTTGATGACAATGTGTTGTGTACACTTTGAACAACAATAAACCTTAACTTATGAATACAGTCGTAGCTGTTTGATTCACTAAGTTATACGCACTAATGTTCTTAATATCTCAAAGTGTTGAATATTAATGCAAGGATACACATCCTATTTATAGTGTTACGAGTTTGACTTGAACAGTACTTGATGTCGACTACACAAGCTTTTACAAGTTCCCACATCAGTCACATGATGTCCTTCTATTCTTGGTAGTCTTCCATTATGCTTTAAGGAACAGTTGTCCAAAACAGTTTCCTTATTCTTCATATTCTCGAACACACAAATGGAATGTCCAAAGTGTGCTGAGAGTTATCAGGGTATTGCCACCCCTGTTAACTCTCAACCCCTCAGAGTCCCTAATACATCTTGGCTGTTATCCATCACAGCCAAGGAGTATGTCTTCAGGTAATCTTCGACTTCCCTGACAATGTCTCTGACATGGACTCCTCTGAGGTTGCTCACAGAGACTCGGATCTCTGTGAGTCTTGCGAAACTTGCCTGCCTCCTAGGCACAGGCAAGGGACTATCTATCAGCCTAATTATGTTTAAATCAATGAACAGGGAATCTAACAAGTTTAGATTCCCAAGAATCTCCCCCTATTTAAACATAAATAATGCTAGATCTAACTAAGTTAAGGTAAGTGAGTTTAACAGCTTCTTCTTACACATAACAGATCTAAACAAACATACCTCATGATTTTATTAAGACTTAAAGAAAAATTACAAGTTCAATACATAAGTTAAATAAAAGATGAAGGTAAAAAGGGGTGATACTATCTTCAATAGTCATCATTTTTGATTCTTTCTTCAGCTTCGGCCACATCTAATCTGTTATCAATTTCATCCTGCAAAGTCTTTGCAAACTTCTTGGAATACTCTGAGTTGATCTTGAGACACTTCTTGTGATAGAGTAGCTGAATAGTTGAAGCCAGGCAAAGCTCATCTTCCCTCTGAAAAGCATATTGGCAGGCTTTGTTCATAAACGCCATTCCTCTTTCAGGCACTGAGTATGTCTGACCATCAACAGGTCCAACTATACCATTAGGAAGGATCAGATCCCTGTGCATGCCATCCACACGAACATCTTCAGTAACAAAAGTTTCATCAATGATTTGGGAAATTCTTCTTCTTTTGTTGCCTGTCTTTGGGGGTCCTTGTTCGAAAAGCTGTGGTGGGGGATCAATCTTGAGTTTGGCAGCTGTTTCCTTGATCCAGTTAAACTTAGCCTTAAGAGTTTTAAGCAGAAGGAAATTTGCCTGTCCAGACTTTTTGGCAGCTAAGGCTTCGAGTTCAAACCATTCTGATAACCCAAGTGTTTTTAACCTGAAGTTGTCAAACACATCCATATTCCTCTGTTGATTATCCCTCCATAAGATCATCTGTGGGGTGTTTGTGGACTTGTGAATGGTGTATCTAAACTTGGTTATCTTGCCAGCAGCATACCTGTTGTTCACGCAGGCATCATAGTCAGCTTTGACTTTCTTTAAGGCCTCAGCGCGTTTAAGTTCCATTTCCCTCAACCTTTGTTTTTGTTTTTCTTTTTCAGGTGGTGTCATCTTCCTCAGAGTGGCTTCATTTAATTCTTTGGCTGCCTTGAGCTCACTTAGTCTTTTGAATTCTTCAGCCTGTTGCTCTATTTCTTCAGGCGTTAAAGGACTCTCATCGGAAGGTGTAAAGGTTGAAAAGTGGGAAAGGTCTGTTGTGGATCCTCCTGTCTCTAGCATCGCAGCTATCTTCTTAAGTTTGGTGTCAGTATCAACCAAAACTATCTCTTTACCTTTCTTTGAGACAGAGGACTCCATACTTATGTTTTTCAAATCATCAGCTCTTTTGAGGAACGCTGTCTGAGCCTGATTTTGAATAGATTTTGGTAGGGAGCTCACAGTGAATTTAAGTTTCTTGGCTGCTGGTTCATCATCATCCTCAGGCTTGCTGATGTTAACTAAGATCATGGATTTAGATGAGTCAGCTCCATCTTGTGTTTGTTGCTCCCCCTGAGTCTGATCCTCATCATCAGGTACTATAACTGGTGTGATGACTTGAAGAGGAACAGGTGTTGTTGAAGGATTGGCTGAAGATGAGCCTTGTTCAGCAGATGCAAGGCTGAGTGTAGTATTCTTCTCCCCCTCACGTTCATCCTTACTTCTCTTATGCTTGGATGAACGTGCCTGAAATCTTCTTGCAATCTGCTCCACAGAGGCAGCCATGGCACGCTGTCTTTTTCTTGATGCCCTGGCAATCTTCAGCAATAGGTTGGCATTGGCATTGGTATTTGCCTGAACACGCCTGACAATAAAACCAGCATGGTTGTATTGCCTGTTGCGCACTGCATTGAAGTGCCTGTTCATGTTGTTTTCTTGTTCATGGAACAATGCAGGGACAACTGAGTCAATTGCATTCTTGATTCGTGTCAAGAGATGACTTAGTCCCTGGGCCACACCTTTTCTTGCACCCTCCTGAATAGGCTCAGTGACAGCCTCAGTCACAACCTTTTTTATAATACCTGGAAAGGTGACAGTAAAATTGTGCATCTCTGACTTGATCACGTCCAGCTTTCTTGATAAGCGCTCAATATCAGACTGATGGTGTACAGGCTGAAGATTCTTGATATTGAGGCTTTGTTGAGCAAAATCATCCTCCCTTGGAATCAAGTCGAAGTTAGTCTGGGTAGGATGATCAAACAAAAGGAATTCAGCTGTTGGATCATAAATTGGTCTTTGGAAGACTGTTGTTGCAGATGTAGCAGAGTTTTGTGTGTCAACAGCTTCCTTGAGAGGAGAAGTCTTGTCATCTTCTTTAGGAGGAGAGGCTGACAGCTGGTCATCCTCATCTTCTTCCTCCTCTTCATCAAACATTCCCTCAGGGAATTCATCTTCAGGCATTGGTTCAAACTCAGCGACATAATCTTCTACAGAAAGCATTTCTTCATCAACATTGAGCACAAGTTCTTCTTCATTCAGAATGTCCTGAGTTATTGTTTCAGCCTCCTTTTCATGTACCTGAGGTTCTTGGACTGGCTGTACAATTTCAGCCTGCAAGTTTGTTGTAATTAGTAACAGGGAAAGTATAAAGTGAATGGTCGCCATTTCGCTGTCCCAGAGAGGCTGAGGGTGATTACTCAGCCACTCCAAAGGATAAATCCTTGGGATTCTTTTAAGTGTGAATAAGTGTGGTTAATGGTCGCCATTCGCTGCCCCTAGGAAAGCTGAGTGTGATTATTCAGCCCCCCCAAAAGGTAAAAACCTTTGGGACTCTTTTGATTGTGAAACATATGTTGTTTAATGATCGCCATTCGCTGCCCCTAGGAAAGCTGAGTGTGATTATTCAGCCCCCCCAAAAGGTAAAAACCTTTGGGACTCTTTTAAGAGTGAAACATATGTTGTTGTAGGTCGCCTGTTACGCTGCCCCTAGGAAAGCTGAGGGTGATGATTCAGCTCCCCCTGAAAGGATAAGTCCTTTGGGACTCTTTTAATGAGGGAACCAAGAGGCTGTGTGAAGTACAGCCTTCAAGGTTGAGACATTAATGTATTCAGGTTGTTGTTAGCCTGAATACTGTCTAAAGGGTTCAGGGTCATCGGGGTGCTTTATAAACACAAATGAATCACTCCCTGGTGCAAAGACAGAGTGTACAGAAGTCTTAAAGTATTCTAAGTGAAATGACAGACTTCTATGGGTCGAGGATTACCCTAACTTCACCACTCTCTCCTACAAACAAATGAGAGTGGTTGATTGTGAACCTCTAAAAATGTACACTGATTACCTGTGAGATATCAGCTTGGTTTGGCTGGTTTCCTGTAGTCTCTGCTGACCTAGAGACACTAGACGCCTGTTGTTTGTCAGCCAAAGATTCTGTATCCACAAGAGTATCTGGACCAGAGGCGGTGTCAATCTTCTTTTCCTTGGCCTTGCTAACAGCTTTAGGTTGGGAAGAAGAGGGGATTTTCTTCTTCTTTAGCTGTTGGCCAGATGAAGCCTTGGACTTAGTAGTGTGCTGCCCAGAGGTCAAAGACGTAGACTTGCCAGCGACACTAGAAGTATTCACCTTCTCAGAGGAAGGGAGCAAGGGCTTCTCAGCGATGGGTACCTGGTTTGCAACTTTCAGCATGTGTGCAGTGACAGGGATATCCTCAGCTCCTATCTCCTTGTAGATGGCGCCTGTGATGCGATATGGCTTTAGAGCTGTCAAGGCTTTGTTATGGTAATTCTCTCCCAGCAAACTCTCAAAGATCAGGGACAGGTAGCGCACATAACAGATGTTCTTTTCCCTGACCTGATTCCTTCCCTTCAGTTGTTCTACCAGGTTAGAGAAAAGGATGCTTCCAACGTCAACATCAGCTCCCCATATTAATCCATACGCAATGGTCTGATGTTTGAACGACATTTGATCCTGTGATCCCTGCATGCCTCCCAGGGACTTCACAATGTGGGTGAAGAGGACACGCCACATAGGGGAAAAATACTTAATCTTCAGAGGGGCTTTAGCAAGGATTTCAGCTGGTGTGAGGGCAGGGTTAATGTCATGACAAGGGTTGAGTGTGGCCAATGCTTCCTTGACAGCCTTTTTGTCAACTGTCTTCAGGCATTCATCTCCATGTTTAAGTCCGGCCACACTGGCAAAATCAGTAAGGGAAAAAGCAAAAGGATGTTCATTGCAAGAAAGGCTAAAAGTAATGGTGTCTTCTTCAACTTCAGCAGAATACCAGAATTCCCTAAGGTATTCTTGGTAAAAGGTGGATGGAGTTTTGGTGAAGGCTTCATTTAGGTCACAATTCTGCATGAAATTTACCAGATCTGAGTAGGTGCTGTTTGGTGCCTTGATCCATCCAATGGCGTTGTTGGAGGCGATGATGCTCTCGTTGATCTCGAAGTTCACATTGGAGGCTTTTGGTACGGGAAACGCCATTGATTTAAGGTTGAAGGAGAATGAAAATGGTGGATGGTTGAGAGAGATAAGAGTTTTAGAGAGAGAAGATGATTTTTAGAATGGTGGTGGGTGTGAAGAGAAAGAAGACAATATATATATTCAAACTAGAGTGAACAGTTATTCAACCGTATTAAATGCTAAAGCGAAAATGACTGCTCAAGTGGGTCCCCTTGACCTTTCAAAAAGTTTGTCTCCTCGTTATCCGAAACTTAAATGATTAAAAAATGTGAGAATGTTTTTCGCATTTACTTGGAACGCAACTACCTAGTTACATGTGAAAAACATTTAATAAAACATTTAATATAGAATCAATCATTTAATGAACACATTTAATATCAAGCCGCAGGCTTTGAGATATTGAGCATCCCTAGCTCAGCAACTAGCCTGTTGAACGTAGGTTCAGCCAAAGGCTTTGTAAAGATATCAGCTAGTTGCAACTCTGTGGGAACAAAATGCAGCTCAATATCTCCCTTCATAATATGATCCCTGATAAAATGATACCTGATATCAATGTGTTTGGTACGAGAGTGAAGCACAGGGTTGTTGGATTGGCAATGGCGCTGGTGTTGTCACAAAAGATTGGAACTTTGTCATACAAGATTTCATAGTCAGCCAATTGACTTTTCATCCAGAGCACCTGAGCACAACAGCTGGCTGCAGCAACATATTCAGCTTCAGCTGAAGACATAGCCACAGAGTTTTGCTTCTTAGCACTCCATCCAACCAATTTTCCTCCTAGGATTTGACAGCTGCCTGAAGTACTTTTCCTGTCAATACAGCATCCAGCATAATCTGAATCTGAATAGGCCTTGAGATAAAAGCCTAATTCCTTTGGATACCATAGTCCTAGGGATGGTGTTCCTTTGAGATACCTGAAAATTCTCTTAACAACCACTAGATGGGATTCTTTTGGGTTAGCTTGGTACCTTGCACAGAGACATGTGGAGAATTGGATATCTGGACGACTGGCTGTTAGATACATCAGTGACCCAATCATGCCTCTATATAAAGTCTCATTGACAGAGACCCCTGACTCATCAGGGCCCAAGTTGTTGGGTGGAAGCATGGGGCATTTCACTGATGCACAATCAGCTAAGTCATATTTTTTAAGTAAATCCTTAACATACTTTTCTTGACAAATAGAAATTCCCTTAGGACATTGCTTAATTTGAAAACCCAAAAAGTAAGTTAATTCACCCATCATACTCATCTCATATTTCTTGGTCATTAATTTAGCAAAACGTTTACTAAGATTGACATTTGTTGACCCAAAGATGATATCATCCACATAAATCTGCACAATGATGAAATCACTCTTGTCCTTGAAGGTAAAGAATGTTTTATCAATAGAACCCCTGATAAATTTGTTTTCAGATAGGAAGTTTGAAAGAGTTTCATACCATGCTCTTGGAGCTTGTTTCAGACCATACATTGCCTTGTGAAGTCTGTACACATGGTTGGGAAACTCGCTGTTCTCAAATCCTTCAGGTTGAGCAACATAGACTTCCTCAGCCAAATCACCATTGAGGAAGGCACTCTTTACATCCATCTGATAGACAGTGATGTTCATATAGGCAGCATAAGCAAGAAAGATTCTGATGGCTTCAAGTCTAGCAACAGGTGCAAAAGTTTCATCATAATCAATTCCTTCAGTCTGAGAGTATCCCTGTGCTACCAATCTTGCCTTGTTCCTGATGATGTTCCCAATTTCATCCATCTTGTTTCTATAGATCCATCTAGTGCCTGTGATATTCTTTCCAGGTGGAGCTGGCACTAGTGTCCATACTTTGTTCCTTTTGAACTGATTGATTTCTTCTTGCATAGCAGCTACCCATCCATCTTCTACCAGAGCCTCAGCAACTCTTTTAGGTTCAATTTGAGAAAGAAATTCAGCAAATAGACATTCATTGGCTGAGGCTGATTCAGAGTCTTGGATTCGCTGTCTGGTTGTGACCCCTGCATTTGGTTCCCCAATAATGTTGACAAGAAGAATGTGTTGATCTCTTGACCACTTATTTTGAGGAGCTGGAGTTTCAAGAACAGGGGTACTTGAGGGCACAGCTGGAACAATTTGAGTCTCATCCTGCTGACTAGGAGGGCTTTCTTCAAAGACTACTTCAGTGTCTGAGTCTTCTTTAGCCACATCAAGGGAAGCAATTTCATTATCAGCAGGAGCAACTTCAGAGGTTTGAAGAATTGGTGAGTCATTAATATCATGAGAAGGACCATCAGAGATTTGAGGTTCTTCTTCATCAAGTCCCTGAGAGGTAGGAACTTCTATGTTGTGAGTAGACAGAGGATCAAAAGCAGGAACATAAGGAGTGAGAGTGTTGGAGTGGTGATGACTGGTAGGTCTGGGTTCTGTGAACTCATCACTTGGGAAAGAAATATTTTCATTAAAATCTACTTCATCACCCTCTGTTCCTGTTCTCTGTATGACTTCATCATCTTCATTAAATCTGACATGGAAAGTTTCTTCTACTTCTTGTCTTCTGATGTTGAATACTCTGAAGGCTTTGGCTGTTGGAGAGTATCCCAAAAAGAATCCATCATCAGCCTTTTCATCAAACTTTCCAAGTTTATCCCTGTAGTTATAAATAAACACAGGGCATCCAAACACATGAAAATAGCTGACGTCTGGAGATCTTTTTCTGAAAACTTCATAGGAGGTTTTGCCATGTCTTTTGACAATGATTGATCTGTTTTGAGTATAGCAGGCAGTGTGTACAGCTTCTCCCCAAAATTGCTTTGGTAAGGCTGCACCATTTAACATAGTTCTTGCTGCTTCAATCAGAGTTCTGTTTCTTCTCTCAGCCACACCATTTTGTTCAGGAGTGCCAGCTGAAGAGAAGTTCTGTGAAATCCCTTTTTCATCACAAAATGATTCAAGTTGATGATTCTTGAATTCTGTACCATTATCACTTCTTAGAGATTTTACTCTAACATCATTCATATTTTCTACCTGTCTGATGAAGGACATGATGGTATCAGCTGCATCACTTTTCCTTCTGAGGAAAAACACCCATGTATATCTTGAAAATTCATCAACTATGACCAAGGTGTATTTGTTGTGATTAATGGTTTGAGGTTTGACAGGCCCAAACAAGTCCATGTGAAGGAGATGTAAGCACTTGTCAATAGAGAATGATTGCCTAGTCTTGAATGAAGACCTGTGATGTTTTCCTTTGACACAGGCAGAACAAGTTTTGTCTTTGGAAAACATCACTGAAGGTAGACCAGCAACCAAGTTTTGAGTGGCTATCTTATTGATGTTCTTGAAGTTGAGATGAGACAGTCTCTTGTGCCACAGCCAGTTGACACTTTCAGAGGCTTTGGCAAGAAAACAATTTGAGCTGTCTTCAGAGCACACAGCCATGTTGATGACATAAACATCTCTCCTTCTAGGTGCAACCAGCACAACATCATTATTTTTGTTGAATATGGTTCCCTGAGTCTTAGTAAACAAAACCTTATAATCAGCATCACATAACTGGCTGATGCTAATAAGATTGTGCTTAAGACCATTCACATATGCAACCCTGGTAAATGTGATCCCATTGCAGTTCACTGAGCCATATCCTTCTGTGTCACCTGAAGAGTTATCTCCAAACACCACTTTGGGACCTGGCTCCTTTGAGTATCTGTGCAGGTATTGTTGAATCCCTGTCATGTGTCTAGAACAGCCACTATCTAGATACCATACCGATTCCTTGAGATATTTCTGCACAGATACATAGAAACAGATTAGTTCCTATGGTGAACCCACTTTCCAGTGGGTTCCCTGAATTGCTTGTTAGCAACTCTTGTGTTCCTGAAAAACTTTTGGCGTTGGGATGGACAGTTCATTGTTTCATGGTTATAACTCCCACATATATCACACCCAGGGAAGTCACCACACTCGTCTGAGTGATGGTCTGTGAACCCACAAAATTTACAGGGAGGATAAGAATTGTAATTTCCCTGTTGTCTTTTAGAACTCTGTGGTCTGTCCCTAGAGGGTGTCTGAGCTCTTTTAGCTGCCATGTGTCTGTCATGATCTAAGGTCGAGTGGTGAGAATTCTTACAAACATTGCAATAAGGTTTGATTAACCTTTCCCCTTTGGGTTCACCTAGGACTGACTTAGGTTCATGAGAAGTAGAGCATTCAGCGGAAGGCTTAATGTGTTGTTTCAAGAGTTCTACTTCTTTCATAAGAGACAACAGGCGATCTTCAGTGGTGGGGTCAACCTTATCACAGCTTTAGTAGAAACAGGCTTAAAAGCTACTTGTTTACCAGTTGGTTTAGCAGGCACACGAAAAACTTTGGCTGGAGGATTCTCAATATCTATCTTAAGTTCATCCTTAGCAGATCTAGAAGAACTGCTAGGTTCAACTCCAGAGAGTTTGGGCAAGGGTGGAAGCTCAGCCACATCTTCAGAGACAGGGTCATTAGTCAAAGAGGTATCTGACATATGAATAGTCTCTGTAGATTTAAAGACAATGTCTTTGGGTTTGGTGATAATCCTCAGCTTTTTATGCTTAGCAGTTATATCCCTGTTTAAGTCAGCAGGCACTTCATCCCTAAGCAATTCATCAATAGTAAACCTAGCACACAGCCATTTTTCAATAACTTTGTTTAATTCAGTGACTTGATCATTTAAAGCTATGTTTTTCAAGGTTAATCTAGCTACTTCATTTTGCAGGGATATTTTTTCTAAGTTAACCCGCCTGAGAGTTTCACATTCAGCCTTAGTATTTATCATTTCAGTTTTAACAGAGTGAAACTTATCAAGTAGGTTCTTCCTTTGTTCCTCAACAAAGTGCAAATCAACAATGGTGTAATCAAGGACATGCTTACGTTCATCACTATCAGACATAGAAAGAAGCCTGTGTACCTTTTTCATTGTGATGTCGACCCATTGTCCTGATCTTGCATCACCTTTTCCAACAGCTGGTTCATCCTCAGCTATTGCCATAAAAGCCCTGACTCTTGTGGTGTCTTCTTCATCTGAAGTCAATGGTTCATCATTCCAATCATAGGTTTCAGCAACCAACCCTTTCTCAGCCTTTTTCTCACCACCTTTCTTTTTGGACATAGCTTCAATCTTTAAGTTCATCTGTTCTAACTCAGCTTTAAGTGCCTTGTACTTATTTTTGTAATCTTTCTTCTCAGTGTCTGAAGAATTGGATTGAGATGAGTTGTTATGTTGTTTGAACTTGTAGGGTTTGGATGAAGATGATGGATAAGAGGGTGAGGATGTTTTGGTGGAAGGACATTCTTTTTGAAAATGTCCAAGCTTTCCACAGGCAAAACATGTTTCTTTTGACCTGTCAGTTGGTTTGCTAGCTGATCCTACTCTTCCAGATCTTTTGTAGTATCTTCTTTGGTTGGCTAGCAGTGCTCTTTCATGAAATTCTGCATTGAGGTCTGACAAGAACTCTTGGCTGCTACGGATATCTTCTTCAATATCAGAATCGCTGTCAAGAGGATGTGTTGCAGAGATCAAAGCTTTGGAAGATGCTCCTTGGACTACAAATCTTTCAGTCTCTGATTTGTAGATAGTATCGATCAGCCCTTCTTCATAATTGTACTTTCCATAGAGCTGAGCAAGGGTATCATTTTTGATTGAGTTGTTAGCTCTCTGAGTCTGATTCATGCTCAGCCACTTTCTTGGAAGGCTGTTGACAAAAGTGGCATTGATCTCAGCTTGACCAATAGTAACATCATTCATAGCGAGGTCATTTAGAAGAATCTTCAGCCTAGTATAGGTTTGCTGAACTTTTTCACCTTCAAGAGACTTAAAGGCATTAAACTGAAGTCTGAGTGCCTGAATCTTTGTCTCTCTTGTTTCAGAGGGTCCTTCATGGCCAAGAATGAGGTCTGTCCACATTTGTTTAGCTGTGGGACACTGAATGACAGACTTCATGATATGCTTTGGAAGACAGGAAATTATGATGCTTTTGAGACGTTTATCTTGGTTTGCTAATTTCCTATCAGCTGCGGTCCATTGTTTGACAGGCTTGGGAAGAGGGTTTTCTTCAGTAGAAGTAAGTGCCATGGGAATATATGGACCATTTTCTAAAATTTCTAAGAGAAAAGGTTCAAGTCCATCAAGGTATACAAGAAATTGACTCTTCCAACTGGCAAAGTCTTCTTCATCAAAGACTGGTACACTGGTTACGTGTGATCCACCTCTTGAGTCAAGAAGTTGGGGTAGATCATCGTCATTTGCTGGGGGGGTAAGTCTTGGTGAAGATGGGTTTCTGGAAGGTGAGTGTGGGCTAGAGGTTTCCGGCATGGTGGATCTTGATTATAAAACGGAGAACGATGTTTCTTGAAGGTTTTAATATCAAACACCTCTCTGATACCAATTGAAAGTCCCTAATCAATGCAAGAAACCCTAATCTTAACTTAATCAACACAAGGTATAACTTTTCAAACGTAATCTTATTATTGTATAATAAAGAATTACAAGTGTTATGGATAACACCGTTTGATGACAATGTGTTGTGCACACTTTGAACAACAATAAACCTTAACTTATGAATACAGTCGTAGCTGTTTGATTCACTAAGTTATACGCACTAATGTTCTTAATATCTCAAAGTGTTGAATATTAATGCAAGGATACACATCCTATTTATAGTGTTACGAGTTTGACTTGAACAGTACTTGATGTCGACTACACAAGCTTTTACAAGTTCCCACATCAGTCACATGATGTCCTTCTATTCTTGGTAGTCTTCCATTATGCTTTAAGGAACAGTTGTCCAAAACAGTTTCCTTATTCTTCATATTCTCGAACACACAAATGGCATGTCCAAAGTGTGCTGAGAGTTATCAGGGTATTGCCACCCCTGTTAACTCTCAACCCCTCAGAGTCCCTAATACATCTTGGCTGTTATCCATCACAGCCAAGGAGTATGTCTTCAGGTAATCTTCGACTTCCCTGACAATGTCTCTGACATGGACTCCTCTGAGGTTGCTCACAGAGACTCGGATCTCTGTGAGTCTTGCGAAACTTGCCTGCCTCCTAGGCACAGGCAAGGGACTATCTATCAGCCTAATTATGTTTAAATCAATGAACAGGGAATCTAACAAGTTTAGATTCCCAACATTAGCAATTAGCATATATCAACATCATTATCTTGGAGTGGGTGGCCCTTAAATCAACTTGGGAAAGATCAAGATCATTATCTTAGAGTGGGTGGCCCTTCAATCAAGATCTATGTCTTTCAAGCTTGAATTTTTTTTAAAAATCATGTGCTTGGACATCTTATATCAAAGATCCTTGCAGTCTTAATGGTTCAAACGAGAATTTTTTTGACAAATTCAGGCCAACATCTCTCTTATTCAAAAGAAAAAGCTTTCGTATGAGTTGCTGTTTAGACTCCTAAAAAAACCCAACACCATCGTCTGTGAAAACCTCAATCAGAAGTAGTTATAATGGTGAACCAATGTTTAGTGGTATTTATGATTTCTAAATTCTTACTCCTGAAACAATTGCTAGTTTGCTACTAATTACTTTGACAGGTATGCTTTTATAACAATCCCATACTTTCATATCAGTGATGTCAGTTACACCATTGTGTGAGTGTTATCTAATTTTAAATGTTATAAAAAGTGAGATCCGAGCTAATAAGATGATAGAAGAGGTGCCAGCCTTTGCAGAATTTTTACTAAATGGCAGGGATAAGTGTACAAAGTGAGTCATGATAGCTTAAGTGACCTATTCAGTTAGGTATTAATTTATACAACACATGTTATATAAATTAATGCAAATATGCTTACTAATTTCATTTATGTGTGCATTTTGACAATAGGTTATAAGCTTTGCCACACCACTCAACTTTTACATTTCGAGGATGGTTGCACATATTCCTGCTTTCTAGGTACTTTTACGCTTCTCAGCCCTTAGTGGACCCAATCAGTAATTTCTGTTTTTGATATGGATACTGATTTTCTGAAACTCTCACTTATCTATCAGCTTATATCCAGTATAACTGATTATGATTTCCGCAGGCATTCACTATAACTTTCTTTGGCGAGTGGGGTGACAAGTCAGGTCAGCATGAGTCATGAAGTATAATATATTTGCTGCATACACCCACTATAGTCATGATGGCTGCAAGGATCTGTATCAGGCTCTAGGTACTGCATATATTGACCTATAATCATATGTTATTAGCATTCAATGTTGGATATCAAGAATGCACAGTTACATATATACTCCTACCAATGTCCAAGATTTTGAACTGAGTTATTGTTTGAGCAGATTCTTGGGTCACTGTAGCCACATATTGGCCGAATTGCACAATGGAAGTTGGATTCGGATTAGAAAATTAAAAACCATGATAGTGGCAGCGATTTGGAAGTTATTGCAGATAATATCATAATTAATCTCTGTTGGCCTGTAAGTGTTCTAAACTTTTTATGTGATAACTTTTCCAATAAAAATGAAAGTTGTATATACCATGATACCAATTAGACACAAGACGTGTTCCCTCTTGCGTATCATTTTTTTTGGTAAAGGGGACTGTCCCCGGTAAAATATATTCCACTAAAAAGTCGTTAAGTACAATGGAATGTGGCAGAATACCACATTAACCTCAAGCAGAAGTTCTGTTTTTTAAGATAGACAGTTTAGGACATGCAATCCCAAACACCTTTATGCTTGAATATCCATTAAAACAAAATCAGTATATAAGATAGATTTGACTTTAAGGGTCTGAGCTCACACAATCAACAACAAGGTCTCATAACTAAATAAGGTATAAAAGTTCATGTGCAATTAGTAGAAGTATTTTGATGCTATATTTTGCATTATCGGAATTGGTGTGAATAGCTTAGACTAAACTTGGCATAAACAGTAACAACATAATATATGCGATACGCTACAGGTCTTCGGTGTATCAAAGCTTCTGAAATTTATTAAAAAAACTATTTTGTTACATAACTATTTTTTGTTTTAAAGGTCTGAAATTGTCTTGTCACATAACTATTTTGTTAGGATGACTATGGATAACGTCTTCATTCAGCAGACCCTAGGTGGTGTTTGGATGTATGCGCCTGACTCAGACTCATCTTTATTAGAGGGTCCCAATCTGGTAAGAACTTTAGAGGTTATACTCAAGTTTAAACAAGTTTCTGATAGTTAAAGTTTGACCTTAGAAGTCAAATGGACTAAAAACTTCCAATTTGAGACTATCTTACAATTTATAGATACAGTACTCTGTATATGCATGTCCCATATAGTGTTACTAAATTGGCTCAAAATGTATGGATTGAATTTATGTATTATAATGCTATATGACACCAATGATTAGAAAAATTTAACAACTTTTTCTTTTACAGGCACATCAATGGTAGCAGCATCGTCTCTACAGAAATCAGGTAAATATTGACTTGCACCATGCTTTCTACCAAACTAGCAGTCCATGTCTCCTACTTTCACACAGGAACAGACACAACAATCATCATTGATTGCAGGTAATAAACCTTTAGATGACGTTTTGTATCGAACAAAGTAAATATATGTATCTCTAAATGTGCCAACTATGGTAGGAGGCGCCTCATCTGTTGCTACAAAAACACACAACCAAAAAATGCAAGACTTGTGTCTTTGTTGATGGAGGTAACAGATATCGATTGATATCAGCAAATCGGTTCAGCCAAGATAAAAGTGTTAGTACGAAAATTCACACTAAGCAAAGCATTCTCTTTGTGTAATGACTTGAACAAAATCAAGAAAGGCAACAGCAAAAGCTTTTGCCCAAACGCGTATGACCCGAAAAAGAAGGTGAGCCATAACCAGAGTTTGATGTGTCCCTTCTCACTAATACAAGGGAAAGGACCGTGAAAGTGGTTGGTGGTGACACTCATTTCGGTGTTAAGGATTTTGATAAGGCGATGGTTAACTATTGTGTACAAGAATTCAAGTAAAGGCATAAGAAACATAAAATTAAAAATGCAAAATTAATGGGAAGGTTGAAAGGTGACTGTGAGAAAGCCAAGAGGGAACTGTCATCCACAGTTCAAGTGGCAATTGACATTGATTCAATTTATGAGGGAGTTGATTACTACAGGGCAATTGACTTGAATGTGTTTTCTGGATTGCAGACAATACTAATCCGGTAAATCAATAATTATTCCCTAACACGAGGTATGTTCTGCTTTTTAGCACTTTCAATAATCAACGTTTGGCACATTTATGTTCAATAATCTGGACACTTACGTTCAATGTTTGACACTTTCATAGTTTATGTGATGTTTGAGTTATATTAGTTAATTGGTACTTCTGCTTTTTAGCTTATACTTCTGTTTCTTTTTATTCTAGGTATGGGTATAAGAAAAATTCAACGTTTGCGCCTTCTTGAAAATGCTGATTGTTAGGGCGTGATTATTGTTTTGTTCACCTACGCCGAGAGTCAAATATAAGCTGATTCGTGGAGTCAAATATAATCTGATTGTCAGGGTGGGTTGTCGATCTTGCTAGAAGCTATATTGGTTTCAAAGAAGATGAACGCCTAAAGGTAATCAACCAATTGTTGTATCCGATTTACTTAACTCTTCTGCACTAAAAATATTATGTCCTAATTGCATGTGATGTTTTGGTGACAGTTGTACGAATGTAAACTTTGCATTTCGTGGTGTATGTAACCATTGTGGAAGTGCGAGACCTGCTGGTATATCTGGTGGTTGTGATCGGGGGTAAGCGTCGTGGTGTCGTGGGCTGCTGTAGTTCCTATGGGTCTCTTTTGTCCTAATGACTTATCTTGTCCACTGTAAGTATAAAACTGTGTTTTTTTTTGTTTTTCAGATTTCGTGATTTACTTTAAGCATCGCATATTACCTTGCTTTGGGATAGTTTTAGATATGAATTCATTACAACTCTAAGTCAATAGAGCGTGATAAGTTGTTGACTACATTTTCTGAGCTTTAATTTGATATATTAAGTTTGGTTTGAGATGTTCCAAGTCTACTGGCTGGTTGGTATTAAGTGGATAACCTTTTTAAGTGGTCATTGCTACTTCGTTTTCCTTTTTGTGAAACCAACAAAATATCTGTAAAGAGTTGGCTTACAACCACAATCAAGCAAATGAACATGTTTGCTAAACAACCACCTGGGATCCGATCTAGGTACTTTTTTAGAATAGTTTACTTGCTTATCAGTTGAGACGTGAACACAGTGGCTACCACATATCATCTATCACTAGGCCAAAGGCCCCTCAGTCATTTGTCTATGTACTTGATTTTGTTCTTTCTATATTTTTCCCAGTTTTGTCTTTAGGGTCCTGACTTTTAACTATTATTGGCCTTAAGATGTACATTGAGCTCAATATTAACCCCATCAAGCCACATTACTTGTTTGGGTCTGGAGGATTGGTTCCCATAGAGACAGGCTAGTCTACCAGCTTGCTTTTGCGTAAGAGATGATAGGTGGCTAATTCCTTCAAATCACACACAGACAAAAGAAGGGACTATAATATTCCATCAAATTTTTACCACTTTGGGCTTAAACAACAGGTTTGTAGTTTTACTTATTCATGAATTGTGAAGCAAAATGTAGTTTGCTGAACTAAACCAATTTGACCCGTTTCATATATAAGTGCCTTTATCTTAATTACACGTGTTTCGCCCATTGGAGTTAAAACATAGCCCAACAAGCTATTACTTAATGCAGCATTCAAAATATTTTACATATTTCAAAAACCGATACAGTCCAACAAAGCATATTGGCTATTCATGGGTAAGGCCAAACCGGACCGGACAAAAGACAGATGCATAATCAGGTTTTATGTTAAGGTATATCTCTACCAGAAGGTTTATAAATTGGTCTCATAATCTATGCGAATCACTAATTAATAAGTCATTTTTTTCACATATACAAATTTACAACTGTAACATTGTCGAGCTCAATGTATAGGATGAAATGACCAAAGTTAAACTTAAGATGCTAAAGTTGTTTTTTATTATATATATTGTATAGGTTGAGTGGGAAAACAAGGTATTATTTTCTCCTCAAAATATCTGGTATTAAGTAGCTGTCGACTTCTATTCTTGCTTGGGGTTCAAAGTAAATTTATGTGGAATAATGATAAGACCCGGTTTAGAGAAACTTATCGCAGGCGCCATAAAAGATAAGTTGAGGGGTTGAATTGTTAGTAATGAAAGAGCAGGGTTTTAATAGTTTATCTTCTTTACTTATTATGGAATGTCTTGTTTTCCAAGTTAGTCTTTTATTATAAATAGGGGTTTAGGGTCATAACTGAGGGGAGGAATTAAGTGGGTCGACATCCAGGGAGTTTACCTGTTTTCTCTAATAACAGGAGGTCTGTTTTCCTTTATTATTTGTTTTTGTTGAATTCTGCTTTATTAATACAATCGTTCCCTGGATATTCAATTGATTACGGCTCTAACCTTATCAATTGGTATCAGAGCAAACGATCCACAACCAAGATAATTCTAAAAAAAACAACTGCGATAATGGTTAAAGCTGCTGATCTGGAGCTTGATTTCAATCAGTATCTGGGAAACACAGATGCACGATTAACAACTCTGGAGACTGAATTGGCAGCTATGAGATCGGAGGCTAACCAACGTCTGGACCAGTTAAGCCAAAGTCTTGAACAGTCATCAAAGGTGCAGCAAGATATGATGAGAATGATGACAAATCTTATGAAGAAGAATTCTCTAGAAGCTGAATCAACTAAGGGTATCCGGTCACACGATGATCTGGGCTTTGAATTTATGCAGAAAAATTCTCATGAAGTCGAATCACCTAAGGGTTTATTCGAGGCGTCTGAAACAAGTGTTGCAGGGGCAAAAAGGAACTTGAAGGAGGGTACTGGTTTTTTGGGATCAAAGAGAGTTGAGTTTGAAATTGGTGCGGTTTCACATGGGAACAGAAGAAACATGAATTTCGGATTCAGTGTTGATGATGAACTGTTACAACAAATAGCACAAACTGGAACAGCTCAAACTGGAACATGTTTTAAAGCTAATGATTATAGGTTTAAAAAATTAAAGATGCCAATCTTTGATGGTGATGATGCTTATGGGTGGATTTATAGAATGGAAAGGTTTTTCAAAATCCAAGGGGTCGAAGCGTTGGATCATTTACACGTCGCTGAATTATGTTTAGAAGGTGAAGCATTATCATGGTACACTTGGAGTGAAGGGAGGTCACCGTTTGCTTCCTGGGAAGCATTCAAGAAGCGGTTATTAAATAGATTCCAGCAAACGCAACAAGGTAATCTTTTTGAGCAGCTTTTGGCTATAACACAGGAAGGAACGACTCGGGCTTATGTGGCTCTATTTGAGAAGTTGGCAGGACAATTGGTAGGGGTGTCGGAAGAGGTACTCGAAGCAACTTTTATTAAGGGTCTTAAACCTGATTTACGAGCTTCAGTTAGAGTTATGCATCCCTAAGGTTTGAACCATGCCATGATACTCGCAGTTACAATTGATGAGAACAAGGGTTCTGATAGCGGGGCACGTGGTGGAGGGTCGTTTCGTTCAGGCGGAACAACTACAAACTATTCTGGTTATAAAAATAAAACAACAAGCTCAACCCGAACCTTGTTATCTACTGGATCAACAGGTAATAAAGGAGGTAATAGCAATATAGGACAGGTAGGTCAGTTTAAAAGATTAACCGAAGCGGAATTAGCTGATAAAAGATCAAAAGGGTTGTGTTTTAAATGTGATCAAAAGTTTGGGCCTGGTCATATTTGTGCTAGTCGTTCGCTACAAGTGTTGTTGGTCGATGAAGAAGAACAATATGAGGAGGAGGATGAAGAAGAGTTGAATATGGCAACGAATCATGCACACCTTGGCATGGTTGATGTGTCCTTGAATTCTGTAATGGGGTTTACTCCAAATCGCACGATGAAGCTACGTGGGAGGATCGGAGATCGAGAAGTAGCGGTTTTGATTGATTGCGGAGCAACCCACAATTATGTTTCCACAAAAATAGTAGAAGAGCTCGGACTTAAAGTTAGTGAGTCGGGAACATTTAGTGTAACTCTTGGTAATGGTGAAATTACTAGAAGTAAAGGAATTTGCAAGGGCTTAGTAGTAGTATTTCCAGAGGTACAAGTGATGGAAGAATTTTTTCCTTTGGAACTTGGCAGTACTGATGCAATTTTAGGAATTAAATGGCTACAAACTTTGGGAGATGTTAGAATGAATTGGAAGATGTTAACAATGAAGTTTATGGTCGGGTTAGGTGAAGTGACTTTATGTGGGGATCCGAGTTTATGTCGATCCAAATTCACTTTTAAAGCTATGGAGAAATCAATAAATGCAAACGCAGAATGCTATCTAGTGGAATTAAAGGAGCTGGATACGCATAACTCAAGCCATAAGGGGGTGAATACAGAGCTGTTTAGAAAACTACTACTTCAATATGAAGATGTATTTAACATGCTGATTGGATTACCCCCAAACCGTGCACATGAGCATGCTATCAACTTACGAGAAGGAACAACACCCATTAGTGTACGACCGTATCGTTATCCACATGTGCAAAAAGATGAAATTGAAAAGCTTGTACGAGAAATGTTAGAAGCTGAGATAATACAACCAAGTGTAAGTCCGTTTTCAAGTTCCGTTTTGTTGGTTAAGAAAAAAGATGGAAGTTGGCGTTTTTGTGTTGATTACCGAGCTTTAAATAATGCAACAGTTTTAGATAAGTTTCCGATTCCGGTAATTGATGAGTTATTAGATGAATTACAAGGGGCCAAAGTATTCTCTAAAATTGATCTTAAGTCGGGTTATCATCAAATTAGAATGAAAAGTAGCGATGTATCAAAGACTGCTTTTCAAACTCACGAATGGCATTATGAATTCTTGGTGATGCCTTTCGGACTCACTAACGCTCCCGCAACGTTTCAATCCTTAATGAACAAGGTATTCAAATCATATCTTCGTAAATTTATACTTGTATTCTTTGATGATATATTGGTTTATAGTCGATCTGTTGAGGAGCATGAGGTTCACTTGCGCACTGTTTTACAAATTTTAAGGGAGCATAAGCTGTATGCAAACCGAAAAAAGTGTTCTTTCGCACAAGAACGGATTGAATATCTTGGTCATATTGTTACTTGTGACGGGGTGGCAGCAGATCCAACTAAAGTTAAAGCAATGCTTGAATGGCCGGTTCCAAAATCGATTCGTGAATTACGTGGATTCCTTGGATTGACGGGGTATTACCAGAAATTTGTTAAGGGGTACGGTAAGATTGCTTCACCCTTGACCGACCAGCTTAAAAAAGATAGTTTTAAATGGAGTAAGGACGCAAATTAGGCTTTTGAGAGTTTGCGCACAACAATGTCAACATTACATGTGCTAGTGTTGCCGGATTTCTCACAGCCTTTTATTGTAGAAACAGATGCGTCAGGATTTGGGATAGGGGCTGTTTTATTGTAAAATAAAAGAGAAATCGCTTATTTTAGCCAAGTTTTAGGTCCACGAGCTCGGCTTAAGTCACTTTATGAAAGGGAGTTAATGGCAATTGTCTTAGCAATTCGGAAATGGCGACCTTACTTATTAGGCAGGAAGTTTATTGTTAGAACTAACCAAAGGAGTTTAAAATATTTATTGGAGCAAAGGTTAGTTTTTAAAGAGCATCAAAGATGGTTATCAAAATTGGTAGGTTATGAATTCGAGATTCAATATCGTCCCGGAATTGAAACCACATGGCAGATGCTTTGTCTCGACGTGGGGAAGACCCCACATTAGCGGCTTTGTCCATTCCATGGGTTATTGATTGGAAAGAATTGGTTCGTGAAATATCTAGAGATACACAACTTAGTACTCTACAAGATCAATTGATTAATAGGGAGACCGTGCCTGATGGATATTGTTGTCCCTTTATTTATGATGATATGATACGAATTTATGAAGAAAGAAAGGTAGAAATGAAATGAATTCTAGAGAGAGAAAGTAGTGAGAGAAAGTAGAGAGAAATGGTTGGAACTAGGTGAATGTTAGATTGAGAAGTGAGAATACAAATGAACCAACATCCTTCCTAACATGCTAGGAATGGTATATATAGTCCACCCACATGCGGGCTTCTTTATGGACTATATGGTTTGGGCCGGGCTTTCCTTTTGGCTCTAGTTACTTATTAATGAACTTTAGCCTAAAGTTAAGCCCGTATAACACGACTAATATAGTACCTATTATAACGTTCTATAATACGATACATAATAAACATATGACCGATCATTCTTGTTTGACTCAATATTTTGAGGCTAACAATCTCCCCCAATGAGAGGTCATAAACCTTGGTCATTTAGGAAATTTGTAGATATTACTAATCTTGCCATAGATGAGTCTTGAACGTGTAATCGTAGTCTTGTTCCTTCATGCTGTGATCTTTGAGCCTTTGTAGTTGTCTTTCGACTTTGTCTTTAATCTTGAGATCTTCAAATCATCCTTGACTTGTCTTTGCCATCTTGCGATATTGTGTCTTCATCCACATGCTCACACTATTAATTGTCGAATATGTCTTTAGGCATGAGAATGTGGTTTTGAATCTTTGACTTTGCTGAGTACACCGTGACGCCACCTTCTCGAGACAAAACATAGGCACGGACTGAATGGCTTTGACATTCGTCCTAAATCGGTAGCGTTTTACCTCCGGTCGGTGAAGACCGTTATACGATATTAAATATCGTACCTGTGATAGGTAGATTCAATTAAGAATCTCCTTGACAGGGTTTCGCGGCTGTACTAGCCGTTCTCTTTACTCGACCGTCTCAAAGCAAGACTGCGAACATAAAGAGTGAATCAATTGGATAGATATCCGCTTAATTAAAGTCGTCACTTCAAATTCCTGGAACAAGTGTAATTCGTAAAGAATCTTACCATTGTTGCTTTCCAGTTGACACAAGCTTGATTCATAAGAATCTCACAAGTCACCTACCGTAGCGTTGTTTGATGTTGACGCTAGAAGGATTTCCATTCGTCACTGTGAATATTAATGAATATCACTCTGAATGTTCTGGCAAGACCATAAAGATATTGCGTAGAAACCTGAAACGAGTTTGAATCAATTCAGAATCAAACCACTGTTGCATTTCAGTTTTACATATGTTCAATTCATAAAGAATCTTACATATGACCTACCGCAGTGCTGTTTGATGTTAACACTGGAAGGATTTCCACTCGTCATTGTGAATACTAAGTAGTATCACTCTGAGTGTTCTAGCAATATCGCAAGGATATGGCGTAGGACTCTCTTGTTTATCCGTGTGTCCTAACGAGATTTGAATGATCTCTTGGCTCTAGACTCGATTTGTGCACTTTTAGTGGTCGGAGGCTGGAGCAGATGCCACCTATTCAATATCAACTATCTCGGAGTGAGAATGTCAATAGAAGTCGTGTTGATCTCCGTGACAATAAAACAAACTTCTTTTGAGAGAAGTCTGAGTAGCTAGGAAAGGGTTGTGCTTCACATCACTGGGTCCATGATGAGTTTGTCTTCATGATGAGTTGACCCGGTTTCTGCCTAAGTTGTATGGAGGGCTTCTTTCTTTACACCCTTTATCCTTACATTTATTTTTCATTCTTCAACCCCTTTAATGCTTACCAAGACATCATTACTAGCACCTTGTTGTGATTGTTCCAGTGCTAGCATCAGTACTTAGTCGTCATTCAGCTACGTTCGCATTCTACTCCATCTTTCCTAAGGACTTCTAATAATCTATTGGATTGTCCGTGGGAAGATCCCTCCGGTTCTGGTTGGATCATAGGACTTAAACCTAACCACCCTTTTGACACCAATAATGTCGTGAATTAAAGATGTTGTGGGTATTTGATCGTCACCATAAAAACCACTTTAAATTCTAACAAAGTGTTTGAAAAACATTTAACACCTTGCTAGTTTTGTCGTTTCAGAAATGCTCCCCCTTTACATGTGCATCGATAATCGAAAGTGTTTCGCACATGTAGGTAAGAGTTAAAGTGCTTGAGTCTTATATAAGATCACATTTTAATCACATTTTCTCCCCTATCTCTAATATATAAAATCTTTTGATATTAGAGATATCAAATTTGATTAAAATATATTTTGATAAATAGTCTTGAAAATCTCTGGGAGAAAGATGTGTTAATCTTTTGCATGAAGTTAAAATGATCCCCCTCAAAAATTGATCCAATTGAATTGTCATTATGAGGATGTGATCCACATTTCGCTTTTTGAGGATGGGAGTTTGTTGAACACACAATTTTTGAAAGATTTTGAATAATCATTGAGAAATTCTTGAATGTGTTCAACGCTTTTTGAAAAATCCTATTTCTTTTTGTCGAAGAGGTTTTTCTAAAGCATAAACTTAAGTTCATAGACTTCGAATGTCTTGACGAATCCACTCAAGTGTAAGAAGAGTTATCTTCTTTTGCTAAGGGTAAGCGCACTAAATCGTACACTCCCCCGTGAATATGGATCCGGGTTGCAATCTGAAAGTGATTACAAGCCATTTTGTTGAGCTCAAAACGTTGAATGTTTTGTGACAAGCTCAACCCAAGATAGATTGCTCTACCCGTTGTTGGAAATATTGTCCAAAATAGACAATTTCCTTTATTAAAATAAGAAATGACATGTTTTGAAAAATATTTTCAACTTTCATTCGAGCTTTATGTACACACCCGTGTCGTTATTGAGCGACATTTCTAGGCACGTCCATATTATCGATACTGAAAGACATGTCGAGAAGAATATTTTTGGATTTTGAAAGTTTTTTAATTTTGTGTTTTGTTTTTATATGTTTTATACTTTTGTATATTACTTTTTCAAAGATATTTACAGGTAGATGTTTGATAGATAAATCAAGCAGGCACCTTTGCCAGAATCTCCAGGTCTGCTGGAGTCAAACATCTCATACCAATTTGCCTAACGAGGTACTCAAACCTATCTTTCGACAGAGCTTTCGTAAACAAGTCGGCTAATTGGTAATCCGTTCCAACAAAGTATAGTTCAACGATACCTCTTTCAACTTGTTCCTTTATGAAGTGATATCGGACATCAATGTGCTTCGTGCGGGAATGCTGTACCGGATTGCAGGAGATGGCTATGGTCGACTTTGAGTCACAGTACATAGGTACTTTATCAAAGTGGAAGCCATAATCCGTGAGTTGTGTTCTCATCCAAAGAACTTGAGCACAACACGCAGATAGAGACACATACTCCGCTTCGGCTGATGAAAGTGACGTGCAATCCTGCTTCTTGGAAGACCATCTCACAAGCTTATCTTGACCTAGAAATTTTGCACCACCAGAAGTACTTTTTCGTGTATCAAGACACCCTGCATGATCAGAATCTGAATAGGCCGTTAGAAAGAAACCGGTTTCCCTCGGATACCAGAGTCCCAAATGAATGGTATTCTTGAGGTACCGAAAGATCTGTTTAACCTCCTTGAGGTGCTTTTCAGTGGGTCGTGCTTGATATCGTGCACAATAACACGTAGCATGTGATATATCTGGTCGGCTTGCTGTTAAGTACATGAGGGACCTGATCATGGAACGATATCTCGTTTGATCTATGGGTAATCCCTCCAAATCAGCATCTAGGGATGTGGTTGATAATGGTGTCCCAACGGGGTCACATGATGTCATACCATGCTTTGTGATTATCTCTTGACAATACTTAGCTTAGTTAATGAAGATACCACTTGGGGATTGGTGAACTTGAATTCCAAGAAAGAATTTTAGTTCGCCCATCATTGACATTTCAAATTTGCTGTGCATGACTTTTTCAAACCATTTTGAAAGTTTTGGGTTTGTAGACCCGAAAATAATGTCATCAACATAAATCTGCACAAGCAAAATGTCATCCCCATATTTATAAGTGAACAAAGTTAGATCAATGGAACCTTTTGAGAAACCTTTGGATACTAGAAACTTCGAGAGCTCGTCGTACCACGCCCTTGGTGCTTGCTTGAGTCCATAAAGTGCTTTGTGGAGACGATACACCTTGTCAGGATAATGAGGATTAACGAATCCTTCCGGCTGTGTGACATAGACTTCTTCCTTCAAAGGACCGTTAAGGAACGCCGTTTTTACATCCATTTGATTGACAGTGAATCCCTTATGTGCAGTGTAAGCAAGGAAAATCCTGACCGCTTCCAAACGAGCAACTGGTGCAAATGATTCATCAAAGTTAATTCCCTCTTTCTGGCCATACCCCTTAGCCACTAGCCTAGATTTGTTCTTGATGATCGTGTTTTTTTTCATCCATCTTGTTTTTCCATATCCAACGAAGATTTAAAGGAGTCACATCGTATGGTCTGTCAACAAGTTCCCAGACTTTAAGTCTTTCAAATTGTTGAAGTTCATCTGTCATCGATTCAATCCTAGCATGATCAGCCATGGCTTCTTTGATGTTTTTCGGTTCAGCTATACTCACGGCGAGTGCGAACATACAAACATCGCCATCGGTTGTTAGTTGTCGTCTTGTACGAACAGGCTGTGAAGGGTTTCCAGTTACGTGAACCAAAGGATGATCTCGGGTCCAATGATGTGTTGAAGGATGTCGTTGATAGAACGTATGCATATTTGACGGATCAACATGGCGAGTAGAAGACTCTCCAGTTTCGTGTACTGGTGTACCAAATGGGTTGTAAAACTCGTCATCGTCAGATAATGCACCGTCTGCTTGATTAGTGTTCTCTGGAGCAATGACAGTAGGTGTGGATGTTGTAGGGTCGATTGTTGAAGTGATATTCTGAGGAGGTAAATCTGCAGCAACCCGTGTTGAAGTAGATGAAGTTGTATCCTTTTGTTGATGATGATCGGTATCATCATTCGTATCATGAGTGACAGCGGAAGACTTTGATACAACATGTTTCTCCCCCGTGAAATATTCATCAAACATTGGTCCATATAACATTTCCAACTCTTCAATTGTCGTGTCGACTGTCATATCAGCTCTAGGAACATTTTCTGGAACCAGCGTTGAACTTGACGGTTCATAGCTGTGGTCTTGAGTTCCGAGTTCCGTGCGGTTGTGAACGAAAGTCGTTTGTCGTTGTGGATCGGGACTTAAACTGTTTTGTTCAAGTGCCATTGTGTTGCTTACTTGTGAAACCCCTGAGACACATATTTCTCTGATATTTGTTTCTTCAGCAACCAAACTCTGAGAGTGTCTTTTGTTGAACGGCATGAATAAGGAAAACCTTTATGTTCTTGTTGAACCTTTACTTGATTACCTGCACTTTCATCAGTAGTTTGTATGCTTGCATATTTGTTAGTGATATCTTTGTGAGAACCATGTGGGGGTTCACAGTGAACCTTTGTCGTGCTAGAGGGAAATATTTTTCCAGTAGGAACCCATTTAAGACCAGTTGTTTTGAAGATTCTACCCGTTGGTATCCACTGAATACAAGGTCTAGGAAAAGTAGTTTTCTCATGCAGAGCGAAATACTTAATTGGAGAAAAACTATTTCCTATAGGGTTCCATCTTTGAGATGCTCTAGCTGTTTGGTTCACCTTATTCAGGACTTTTTTGATGCAATCATCATGAATGGCATTAAAAAGCATTTGTTACATTTTGTGTGAACAAAGTTCTTAGCATCAGAGAAGGATCTAGTGTTCCTAGGATAGGCTGATTTAAGCACATCATAGAAGGGTCTAGAATTCCTAGATGTGTGATTAGCACTCCTAGGTTTCGGTTGGGTCCTATCTCTTGCTTGTGTCTTTATCTTAGCATCCTCTAGATAGCTTTTATGACCCGTGTCATTTGAACTTCGCCTAGGCATGTTCTTGGGGCTATTGCTAGAGTTGCTTGAATCATTCATGTGATTGGGTTTTACATAGGCAGAATATCTTAAGGAGTATCTAGATTGTGGAGTGACAGTGTTTGGCAAATTGCTACGCATGTCAACTTGGGATGCAAACCTCGAGTTCGATGTTTTGGGTCGTTCAGATTTAAACGCATTCAGTTGTCTAGCAACTGAGTGGTTTCTGAATGGTTGAGTAGGAGGTTTCCCCAAGATAGACTGATTTGCTAACTTAGTATCCACACTATTTCCTTTTAGCTTCCTTAATTCATTTTTCACCGCTGTTAATGCAAAAACCTTTTCCTGAATCTGAGCTTTCAATTGCTCATTTTGTAGAAGTAATTGAGCGACACGTTGTTCTAACTTAATGTTCATATTAACAAATATGTCGTTATCAGCATTAAGCGTCATTACTATCTACAATGTCAATAGGTTGCACAGATATTTCACTTAATGAACCAGGCGGAAGACTTGGATTTTGAGAAGCCAACTTTGATTCTAACAAATTTATTTGTTTCACAAAATGTTCTTTTTCTGCATTAGAATCTTGAATCTTACGATCCAGTTTTTGTTCAAGAACAACGTTTGCTTTTTTCAAGTTTTTCAAAATAAGCTTCAAATTTGTCATTTTTCTTTGAAAACTCGAGTTTGGCATCCTCAAAATCTTTTGTCTTTTGAGCTAACATAGTTTCAAGCTCATGAATCTTAGAATCAATATATTGATGATCATCATACACAACATGTAATTGTACCTCAGCCATTGGCTCTTCATCATAAATGGGTCTGATATCTGCATCATTGGCTGCTGGATCATTCCCTGAGCTGTGGATGGTTTGTTGCTGTTCTGATTCTATCCTGCTGATTTCTGTGATAATCGAACAGTCATCCTATGTTTGACCATCATCGACATTAATCTCGTTCGTCTGCATCAATCTTTCATTCACCCGTCTTTCAACTGGTAGTTTATGACGTGTTCTTTCGGCAATTAACTTCCTTACATCTCTCATGTGTTGAAGAAACGTCTCCTTGAATTCTTGAACTTCTAACCGAGTATATTTAAAGAAGTAATTGTTTATGAATTCTCGATCATAGTGTACAGACACCTGTGTACCAATGAATTGCTGAAACTGATTTTCGAGAACCAAAACGGCATCTATGGATTCAACCTCTTGAAATTCATCGTTGGCAAGTTGTTGTTCAAGGTGAGCTGCATTGAGTAACATTGTTCTTGTGAATGTCTCAACATCTTCACCAGTTAGTGACATGAATACCCGTTTGAATCCAAGTTCGACGCGAGTGCCTTTTAAATCGTCATTTGAAATAACTTGAAGGTGTGACTGGAGTGATCTAAAGTGTGTCATGCATCGTTCTTTTGCAACCGACATCTTGGATTTGAGTGCATGCACATCTTGTGTTACGGAATCCATAATGGGTGACACAGTTGATGAATTGACTTTGGATCTTATGTAGATATGGTGTGATTGGTTTGTGGTTGCAATTTCGAAAATTCTGATTTTTTCTCAGTCCGACAATAAATTCCTCAGTCCGACAAAACGGTAAACTGAAAATTTTGTCTTACCAAATTTTGAAATCAAGTCCGAAATAGCCAAAAACTAATAGGGAAAAATTTTGAAAAGTGAAAAATTTTGATAAAAATAAAACCTAAAAATGGCATAAAAATTTGAATTTTGGTCCGAAAATTTGAATTTTTGGTCGAAAAATTTTTCGCATCGCCAAAATTTAAAATCGAAGCATAAATGGCCTAAAAATGGTCTAGGAAAAAATAAATTTTAAAATGGTTTTCCCGCCAAAAAACTCTTTTTTTTTAATCTTCGTGTAAACGATATTCCGAAACTAGTCTAGATGGTGGCTAAAACTAAAAAATAGTCAAACAAAATTTATCTAAACATGTCATCGGAATGTCCATCGGAATGTGCCATCGGAATGTTGGCTGTCGGAATCCTAGATCACAATGTATCGTCGGAATGTTTAGATCGGAATATGGCTTAGATCGCAATGCACTGTCGGAATGTTTAGATCGGAACGTCCTTCTGTCTGAATGCTTAGATCGCAATGTATACCTATCGGAATCCCAGATCGCAATGTTCCATCGGAATCCCAGATCGCAATGTACCTGTCGGAATCCCAGATCGCAATGTACCTGTCAGAATCCCAGATCGGAATATGGCTGAAACAAATTTGGTAGAGTAACGACTCAAAATTCCTTAAAACCGTCGGAATCCCAGATCGCAAAGAACGATCGGAATGTCCAGATCGGAATAACGTATCGGAATCCAGTGATCGCAAAGTAGAACCAGTTGGTTATTGCGATCAAATCCCTCTCACTTGTACTTTCCGATGGTGATACTAGCTTGAATTTCGGAATGAAGAAAACAAGATAGTTTTGAACGTTTGAGCCAAGAAAGTTTGTGTTTTTAACCAAAACCAAGATTCCAAAATCACTACAACACTATTGAAGAAGGTATACGACTTGAAATCACAAACAAACACAAAAAAAATCTTGAATTCATGGAAGAAATAAGGATCAAATCAAATAAATCAAGTGAAAACACAACAACCAATCACAAAACTACCCCATGGCGATTGATACCAATTGTTGTCCCTTTATTTATGATGATTTGATACAAATTTATGAAGAAAGAAAGGTAGAAATGAGATGAATTCTAGAGAGAGAAAGTAGTGAGAGAAAGTAGAGAGAAATGGTTGGAACTAGGTGAATGTTAGATTGAGAAGTGAGAATACAAATGAACCAACACCCTTCCTAACATGCTAGGAAGGGTATATATAGTCCACCCACATGCGGGCTTCTTTATGGACTATATGGTTTGGGCCGGGCTTTCCTTTTGGGCTCTAGTTACTTATTAATGAACTTTAGCCTAAAGTTAAGCCAGTATAACACGACTAATATACTACCTATTACAATGTTCTATAATACGATACATAATAAACATATGACCGATCATTCTTGTTTGACTCAATATTTTGAGGATAACAGATATAGTTTGGATGGTCAACGGTTGTTATACAAGGGAAGGCTGGTGATACCTCGAAATTCTCCTTGGATTCTGAAACTCTTCCATAAGTTTCATAACAGTGTAATTGCTGGTCATTCTAGAGCTCTCAAAACGCAGCAAAGAATGGCAAAATAGGTTTATTGGGTTGGCATGAAAAAAGATATAGCAAAGTTGGTTTCCGAGTGTGATATTTGTCAACGACAAAAATATTCAACATTATCACCGAATGGACTGTTACAACCTCTAAATTTGCCCACTCGGGTTTGGGCTGAATTAACTATGGATTTCATTGACGGGTTGCCTAAATCTAAAGGTTATACGGTTATTTTGGTAGTTGTTGAGAGATTAAGTAAGTACGCTCATTTTGTACCATTACGACATCCTTAAACAGCCAAGACAGTTGCGGCAGCATTCTTACGAGAGGTGGTACGATTACATGGGATTCCAGAATCAATTGTATCAGATCGAGATCGGGTATTTTTGAGTCATTTTTGGAGAGAATTATTCAAGCTGCAAGGAACCAACTTGACGAGGAGTTCTGCTTATCACCCACAAACAGATGGTCAATCGGAAGTAGTGAATCAGAGTGTCGAGACCAATTTGCGTTGTTTTGCTTCAGATTCTCCTAAACAATGGGCAAGGTGGCTGTCATGGGCTGAGTACTGGTATAACACATCTTATCACACTTCAATGAACATGACTCCTTCAAAGTTCTATACGGACGAGATCCACCACATTTAATTTATTATGGTAATGTTCCATCTCCCGTATTTGAAGTAGATAAGTATTTAGAAGAACGAGATTGTATATTAAAAGAGTTGAAGGAGCATTTATTAAGGGCCCAGGAACGGATGAAGAAACAAGCTGATAAACATCGTACCGATATTGAATTTGAAGATGGTGATTGGGTTTATATAAAACTTCAGCCATATCGTCAACATTCAATGGCAATAAGGCGTAACCATAAATTGGCTCCAAGGTATTTTGGACCATATCAACTGTTAGAAAGGGTGGGGAAGGTGGCATATAAGTTGGAACTTCCACAAACAGCTCGCATACATTCTGTCTTTCATATATCACAACTTAAGAAAGTGAAGAATCCGACTATAATACATCAAGAAATACCGGCTGGTTTGACAGAAGATATGGAATTAATGTTGGTGCCTGATCGGGTTGAAGGAGTTCGTGAGGGGAAGTCTCGAAGCAGGGAGGATCGTGAAGTATTAATTAAATGGAAGGATCTACCTGCATATGAAGCAACCTGGGAAGAGTACGATATCATCGACGAGCAATTTCCTAATTTCCACCTTGAGGACAAGGTGGCTGTTTGGGAGGGAACTATTGATAAGACCCGGTTTAGAGAAACTTATCGCAGGCACCATAAAAGATAAGTTGAGGGATTGAATTGTTAGTAATGAAAGAGCAGGGGTTTAATAGTTTATATTCTTTACTTATTATGGAATGTCTTGTTTTCCAAGTTAGTCTTTTATTATAAATAGGGGTTTAGGGTCATAACTGAGGGGAGGAATTAAGTGGGTCGACATCCAGGGAGTTTACCTGTTTTCTCTAATAACAGGAGGTCTGTTTTCCTTTATTATTTGTTTCTTGAAATTCTGCATTATTAATACAATCGTTTCCTGGATATTCAATTGATTACGACTCTAACCTTATCAAATAATCGTAATATGGTAGGGTTTAGAGTGCGACTTCTAAGAACATTCAGTTGTCGGTAATCTTTTTTTTTAATTATACAGAGTACTAGCTGATAGGGGTAATTTCATAAAATGATAAATCAACTTTCACTAGAGATATGTCTATTGATTGGATTATCATGTATATTTTCTCATTGATGCATGTTTTATCTAATGACTTTTCAGGTTGCTATCAGCATTATCGATACGAGAACGAATTTCTGGATCATATCTTTAACTCAACGAACATGAAATGCCTCACTCCTGTGTATGTTACATATCCTTGTCTTTTTTGACAGAGTTACAAAATTTTTATAGCAAGATATTAGAAATATTAAATGTTTCATTTAATACCATCTTCGGTGCTAATGAGATTCCTAACTTTTTTGTTCCTTATGGGTGATGCTTGCTTCAGGTCTGATTTGGAAGGTCACTGTGGCTTCCTGGTTGCTAATTTGTATGCTAAAACCGTATTTGGAGAGCAGGCTTTGGTAAATCTGAGCGTCGAGAAGCAAGCAGATGGTAAGCTCAGTGGCTATATTCGAATTAGGATAAAGACCCAATGGATAGCTCTAAGTTTAGGGGAAAAGATCACTCTTAAGCAGAAGGGAGGTGCTTGATCTTGATTCAACAACGCGTCATCTTTCTAAACTCAGCAAACTCATTTTACTAATGCCCAATTTTCGGAATACTTTTTAGACATCAAATGTTCACAAGTCGTTTTAGCACCAGATCAGCAGAGGTTAATTTTTCCTGGGAAACAGCTTGAAGATGGTCGTACTTTGGCTGATTACAACATTCGAAAGGAGTCTACGCTCCATCTTAAACTCAGGTTGAGAGGTGGTATGTAGATCTTTGTGAAGACTTTGACTGGGAAGACGATCACACTGGAGGTTGAAAGCTCTAACACCATAGACAATAATGTCAAAGCAAAAATCTAAGATAAAGGTTGTATCCCGCCAGACCAGCAGAGGTTGATCTTTGCTGGCAAGCAGCTAGAGGATGGGCGAACGCTTGAAGACTAAAATATCCAAAAGGAATCAACTCTCCATTTGGTGCTTTGTTTGAGAGATGGTATGCAAATATTTGTTTAGACATTGACTAGCAAGACGATCACACTGGAGGTTGAGAGTTCTGACACAATCGATAATGTCAAGGCGAATATTCAGCATTAGGAAGGCATCCCACTAGACCAGCAGAGACTCATCTTTGCAGGGAAGAAACTTGAGGATGGATGTACCCTTGCTGACTATAATATCCATAAGGAGCTATATATGGAGTTGTTTATTAATTTCGGGCATAAATATACATAGAGTCCACTATTGGACATGCATGTTTACTAGATTTCTTCTTATCTTGTGCTATCAATCCGTAAGAAAGATGATGCTTACTGTGTATTGATGCGTGTATTGTCACTCTTGAACATGCTCCAAGAGTACCTGATGAACAAATATCTCAAATGGTTGACGAGTCAACATAACTTGCTAAAATATTTTGTGAAAAGAAATGGCCCGTCTTTGCAATTCTTAATACCCATCATCCAGATGTACTTGAGCCGCGTATCCTCCACACTGCATCGATGGGACAGATAAAGCCAACTTGGTTCCTGGTACCTTTTTTCATCTGGAAATTTCCAATACATCATCGTACAATAAAATAGTGAATATTGCTGGATGGATTTTACATATTGTTGTTGTATTTTTGTTTCTTCTAGATTTGTAGTGGTTGGAAAACGAGTCAAATGTGACACTTCAGCATAAAGACTGCATATATGCATTTCTTGGTTCTTTTGAGAAAGATGGATCTAATGTTTTTGTGAATTGGGTGAAAACACACCATATCGAAACTGTAAGTTTTCTGTGGATATGTATAAATTAACTAATGGATTTAAACAAATAATTGAATCTTTCGAGTATCCATAATATTTTTCAGATATTGGTTGTTGGGATATGCACAGACGTATGTGTACTGGATTTTGTGTGTTCTACACTCTCTGCAAGAAACCGTGGTCATCTTACACCTTTAAAGGACGTGATTGTATTCTGCTGGCTTTGAAACTTTTCATCTTACACAAAATGTTTCCAAAAACATCCCTTGTGCTCTGGCAAGGCAAACTCCGTTGACATATAGTAAGGTGCAAATCTGGTTGGTAACTGGATGTTTGTCTGAAATTGATTATTGATGTAGACAACCTTCTAAATCATCGATTCAAAGACTTGTGTATTATTATTATTATCATTGTGGTACTAATTTAAACACAATCATAATCAATCATTTATAAACAACTTCTGATAAATGGAGAAAATGTGTTTGTAGGACAGCTAGCCTTTGTTCTGGCCAGTTTCGACCCATATCGAAGAAGTGACTTGTTCTGACACGTTACTGGGCCAATCCATCTTGCCATCTTAAAAATATAGTGTCAAATTTTAAAATTTTGGAAGGTGGAAGAATTTTTGTTGCAGGTTTTCCAACTTTATAGAACTTGTGACAGCTCTTTGTTCAGGTTTAGGAGTAGAGAAGGGTGTAGTGCCAGGTTACTTAGCATTTGCAGAGAAGGTTATAGCAAAGAAATTTGATAGCTTAGATTTTATGCTCTATTTAAATGAAGAGATTACTACTATCTGGCCTTCAGATTGGATTTTGGTTTTGTAGATGATTACATTTCTATGCATTTTGGCAGGGTAGCTAAGTCGCTGATGTTGTCCCAAATTGCAACAAGGTCGGGAGCACTTCTTCGACCGATGACTCCAAGGCTAGCAGTTTGAGTGGACAGTGAAGGTTGATGAGGAGAGACATCGATATCGGGAGTAACTTTTGTGGGCTCAGTCAATGAGCCAGATACTTAAGCCTAAAAAGTAAAAACAATAATACTACATTTTGAGTTTTATAGGCCATTTTGTGCAAGCTCAGTCAATAGGCCATCTGGTGGTGGTTACTGTACACAGGCCAGGAACCTTAAAAAAGTTCACACCAGGTAACGTGACGGTATATCCAATACACCTATAGTTGGCTACTCGGTTACAAGATCCGGGTGGGAATCTGGTGTATAAGATGTACTGTAAATGATAAGCAACAAATAGGAAACATTCATGTGAAACTCTTATTTTCACCAAAATCACAAAATAATCAATGGCCTGTTAACATATTGTACGGGAAGCCAATGAAACGACTTATTTTAGTACACAATCAGCAGACTTTATCCCAAACACCCCATATATACCAACTGCACTATACCTCACTTTGACCTCCCTTGGCACCATTTCATCCATTTTGTTGTGGAGCGTACCAATTAAGTTCACCATTTGTTTATGAACATAATCAAAAAAACAAATAGCGCTTAAATGTTTTCGTTACGGTTAGTTATTGAAGATATGGGTTCAGATTTGCAGCCTTGGTTTAGAAATGCGGAGCCAAAGTTTATGATCATCCTTGCAACTGACCAGAAGGACAAAAATGATCATTTCTGCACATATGGTAATAGTAATTGTAAAAGCTCTAAGCCCTTTTTATCTTTGTCTATTATTAGTCCCTATTTTATGCATATTGTACTTTTTGAAAATGCATAAGATATAAGGCTTTGGTACATCATGTAAAACTTGTGTACTTTGAAGATCTATTTAATTTTTTTTCATACTTAGGA